>CM076582.1:1563615026-1564090645 GCA_034641835.2 Pinus albicaulis
ATTTTTGTCTCACACTATTTTTGTCTTAAATTTTATATTTAAGACAATTCAATTGATATTAAATTTTAATATAAAATAACTAAAATAAAAAGTGACTTTTTAAGACAAAAGATTTTTTTTGTCTTAAACAAATGTCTTAAAATGCCCTTGGTGTAGTAGTGGCTTAACCCCAAAACAGGTGGAGTTAGAGCTTTTCTCCTTGCTCCATTTCCTTCCCTGCCACTCCCGACTTCTGATTTACCCAGCGGGCTTCTTGGAGCCAGATTCGATTTTTTTATCGTTTTATTAAACTCACCCAAAGCTCGACTAATCTGAGCTCAGACCGCTCACCACATTCTATTTATCAAAGTAAAGTGCATATATAATATTTATAATCTTAAAGAGCTCCAATAACCACATGTTGAATGTTGAATATATTGCAATTGCTAATGTAGACATAACATTGGTGATAGAATATTTTTGGAATGTGCACCATTCGTAATTGGTATAGTATAGTATTATTATAGATCTATTTTAACTACAAATCTAACATGAATCCAAAGGATCAAATTTCTTCACATATAAACTTATTTTAGAGTGTAAAAAAATGTGTAAATTTTTATTGTTTAAATTGTATTTTTGAATGTTATAGATATTACATAACATGTACATTGAGTCATTTTATCAGGGCACATTAATTTATTTTTTATTTTTTATTATTAATATATTTTTAAGTATAGGTCAATATTAATTCATATATTTATATTTTATAACAAATGATTTTTTTTTTATTAATATATTTTTAAGTATATGTCAATATTAATTCATATATTTATATTCTATTCAACATTAAAATCATATATATATATATATATATATATATATATATATATATATATATATATATCACTTATTAAGATATTTTTGAAAAGTACAACGTTTAAACATCTCATATTTATATATATATTATTTTTAATTACTTTACATGAAATTATATAAAGTTATATGAACAACTAATTAAATAAGTATAACATAGCCAACATTGCTTTTCTATTTTGAATATTTTATTTTTATTTTAAAATGGATGGAGAGACTTACACATCCCTTTCACACTAACTGTAGAATAAGCCTCTAGACTCAATAATAACATCAACTCCACATCATATTAACAAAAAAACAAAAAAATTGAGGCTAAACTACTACTTCTACATGTTATTACAAACAAAACATGCATCCCATAAATTTAAAAATAAAAATAATTTGTTTATTAAAATTAATATTATGATAATGATAAATCTCTCACATACATATTCCTATAATAAATATATATTTTCAAATATATGAAATCTTTTTATATTTATGATATTTTCATGAATGCAATTATTTTTTAGTTTTAAATGATATTAAATTAGTTTCTTATAGGCTTGTATCTAAAACCAATAAAGAGAAGTTGAATGAAGACAATGACTCATCCTTCAAAATACTTGTAACTTTAAAATGTGAATACAGCCACCCTCCCCAAAAGAAAATGATGATTGTGAGTCTGAAAACTTCCAGTATGGCCGAGCTTTGCTTCTCCTAGCATTAATAATTTAAGACTATTGTTATGTCCTTCACAAGTGCTAAAGGAATTTAGTTTTAAATGATATTAAATTAGTTTCTTATAGGCTTGTATCTAAAACCATTGAAGTTGAATGAAGATAATGAATCGTCCTTCGAAATAGTTTTAACTTTAAAATGTGAATACAGCCGCCCTCCCCAAAAGAAAATGATGAGTGTGACTATGTGAAAACTTCCATTATGGCCGAGCTTTGCTTCTAGCGGCATTAATAATTTAAGACTATTGTTAATCCTATTGTGAACTCCTATCCAAGTTGAATCAGGTTAGATTTCAGATTTCTGTTGTCTTTTTGTGAACTCCTGTCCAATTTGAATCCGGTTAGATTTCAGATTTCTATTGTTTTTTAGAAGGAGAATTTGGATTATCCGTAATTATAGTCTGTGAAGCTTCGAATCCCAAAGTGAATTTATCATCAAGATGATACTTGACATAAAAGCTAAAGCCTAGAAGGTATGAATAAATAAATACTAATAATAAAATAAAACACAAAAATGAAATAAAATCATAAGAATCAGCTAAAAACTTAAACTACCAATTTTACTTTAATAATAATATTATTATTAATAGTAATAATATGATAATATAGTTAATAATATTATTAATAATATTATTAAATTTAATTTAATAATATTATTAATATTTTTATTAACTATATTATCATATTATTACTATTAAACTTTATTAAAATATTAGATTTATTTAGTTATTAGTAATATTATTAAAAAAAAAATTCTCGATGCGGGTGACAGTGAAAGCACATATGAAAACAATCTTTCCCACGTTCGAGATGATGAAGATTTGCAATGTAGGCCTTCACTTGAAGTGGATCCACACTCCAATAATTCGCATGAGGTGACAGAGGCAAGGCATGAAGATACACAACGCCAACAACCACCCCTCGGTGGTACCTCTCAGCTACAATCATTTGAATGATCTCTCGGATGGATATGGCACTCTGCCATAACTCGAAGTACATGCTTCCACATGAAAACGGTCACAACATGCATCTGCGAGCGAGTCATAATAATGCTCAACATCCTTGCATGTGCCATAGGCCCACAAAAGGGGAGGCCCTCCCACATAATGCTACTCATAGTTTGCTCCTTCTGGCTTTTTTGTTTCAGTTTCAGTCCTCCTGCACGCCCGCCCGCTGCGTAACCTCCCCCCAAAACCTGTGTTGCGCATAATCCTCCCAGCTGCGCACCCCCCTGAATGCGTACCTCACCTCGACTCCCTTTGCCTTGCTAGTTTCACCAGCCTGTGTGCTCCCATCACCAAGCTCCCCCATTTGCGCATCCTCCACCTGCGCACCTACCTATCCAGTAGAACCACATTGCGCATTCCCCATCCCTGGTCAGAGCCTCTCCTCCATACCTCTCAGCCCCCCATCTACCCACTGCTTCATCTGTCCATGGCTCCAAGACTGCGCCAAAGAACCATCAGAGGACCCCAGAGAGGTGCGTTTCCTGGATGCTACCAACGAGGGCCCGACAACCGCCTGAAGTCCATTGAGGGTTCCTCTTTGAGAAGTCATGCCAGGGAAGCCCCCTTAAGCCCTGCGCACGACCAAGAGGAGGAGGCCCCCACTCATGAAATGCAAAGAGGCAGAAGCGGACCAAGGAAATCCACCATTATGCACCAGGAGCACCCCAAGCCCTGCAAAACCGAACCTCTTCCGGCACAGGAGGTAGAAGGGGAATACACCGATGTTTGGATAATGCACTCGGAGGGCACTTGGACGCGAGTCCTGGATGCTGAGTACCCAGTTTCTCCCATCCTCTACGCACCAGCTTCCAGGCCTCCACGTTGACCATCTGCTGAAGAGGAAGCCATTGTGCAAGAGTATGCATGTCGCATCGTGGAGGAAGAACCAGATATCGAGGATGATGCAGAAGACCCATGATTGCATAGCAGCTCAGCTTTTTTAGCTTTTTCTTATGCTAGTTATTATCACAAAACCTTTACTTTCACTAGTGCTATGGCACATTTTGTAATCTTCTATTTGATGTTTTTTTTGGGTTGGTTTTCTCCAAGGAGGCAGCCCCATACATGCACAACTATGAAGGAAAAAAGGATTGGGAATGGTTAAGTGCAGCTTACCAACTCATCCTATAGCATATGTAATGTTTTATTTTCGAATTAATATAATTCAGCCTCAATTACCAAAAAAATAAATTATTAAAACTTTTTTAGTAAATAATTTAAAATAAATATTAAATTAACGTTATGAATATTGAAATTAATGAAAATTAATTGGATCAAAAAACTCATGAAACTTATTTAATAAAAACTATATTAATGAATTTAATGATGTCATTATTAACTAGTATTATATTGTTTTATTTTATTTTAATATTAATAATTATTATTATAAGAGAAAAATATTAAGTTAGGGTTAAAGACTTATATCTAAAATGTTGAACCTAAGAGGAGTCGGTAGAACTAATCTTCCTAATTAGAGGGAGTCACCTTCTGTTGGTCTTAACGTCACCATCTCTATTGAGATTTTGTGAAATCTTCATTATTTCAAGCGCCTCCCTCATTCCTTACAATGATCGTGGCATCTTCCAAGCAAATATGGTGCTTAGTTTTTTAGGCGTGTTCAACAAGGGATGAAGTGTGTGATCTTTCATTTTTAATGTTAGCACTCTGCTCTTTCAATCTCTTTTGCAAGGAACGTCTTGTTTCTCTAAATAACTTGTTGCAAAAGAACAATCAATTTTGTAGACTCCATTGAGGTGATGTTGATCAATTTTATCCTTCACAATTTTCATTCCTTGCCTGATTGTCCCTGTCGCTGAGAAATGATTGAATATGTCCTACTTACCCAAAATCCTTGCAATCTTATTAGTAACCCCCTAAATGTGAGGAAGATAGACTTTACCTCTGTGAGTGTTAGTGTCTTCCAGGCTAATCTTTCCCTCCCTCTTCTTATAACCCTCCTAATATGTTGATCCTTTTATCGTAAGCTTCTAAAAACATAAGTCAAGTTCTTTTCTTCATCGTGGTGCTTAGAGTTGGATATTCCAAGAGATCTAACAAAAAGAGTATTAAGGACACCAAAATTATGAGAGGGATGATGATATGAATCAACATGTAGGTAACTCTTTGTGTGAGTTTTCGTTCTAAATTCTCCATGTCTAAGCGTACCATCTTCCTTCTTGGTAATTAGAACATCTATTAAAGGTATGCTATTGATTTTTTTCTAATTCCATAGTGAACTTAATTTCAGAGGACATATAATTAAGGTGATTGAAAAAATTATCAAGCTCTCATTTTACGTTTGTGTTATCAACACATATTTTCCACCAAGCAAGCTTTAAAGGGTACGATTCAATGGCCTTCTTCTCAAAATACTCCATGTATAATTTGGAAACAATTGGCGAAAGAGGTGAACCCACTGTAAATCCAAATATCTACTCATAATAATTCCCTTGGAAACTAAAAAATGTAGAACGTAGACAAATTTAAGCAAGTGTTGCAGTTTCAGGATCAACAACTTCTTTGAAAATTTGAATGGCCTTGTCTAAGGGAATTTTGGTGAAAAGAGACACCACGTAAAAGCTAAAAAGGATGTCATTATGATCCACTCTCTCGTTTTTTAAAATCTTGAAAAATTCACTAGAATGCTTAATAAAAGAATCAGTGTTCGCAACAAGAGGTTTAAGCTTTAGCGCAGCACACCTTGCTAATTCATAGGTACCTCCAATGGTATTGACTATTGGCATGAGAGGAGCCCCTTCTTTGTGAATCTTTCATAGCCCATAGATTCTGGGGGTAACCGCACATGAAGGTGTAAGCTTCTTCTTCAATCTTCATCAATGTTGGATTCCTTGATTCCCATCCTGACTTCTTTTATGGCCTTGGATATGGGATTAGAGTTGAGTTTCCTATAGCTACCGCAATTAAGATGTTCATTCATCTTAAGAATGTAGTACTCCTTTTCCAAACCAACTGTGGCTCTGCCTTTGTCTGCTTTAAGAACCACAATTTTGTCATTATTACGAAGGTCTTTCAGAGCTATTTGATCCCTTTTATCTAAATTTCTTTTTGGGGGCTTCCTTTTCTAAAAATTAGGGAATATTATTTTCTTAACCCCTCTTTATCTTCCAAGCAAAGGCCTTGAATCCCATCTTCTATATTTCAAATTATGTTTTCAACAAGATTTCAAATTATGTTTTCAACCAGAATGCTTCCTGGGACAATAGAAAACCCTAGGCCTTTGTTAAGAACATTAATGGTTTTCAAACTTAAATCATGAAAGAGATTGACTACCTTTCTCCTTAGTTCAATACTTGGGCCAAGGTCATTGCTTCTAATACAATCATTACTTTTATTATCTTTCCATTTATTGGAGTCTCGGTTGCTTATCCCACAGTGGTCGAAATTACTACTTTGGCTGCTTTCATAGTTGCATTCCTTGGAATCCAATGAAATGACTTTATTTCTAATGTTGTCACTCTCAATACTTATGATCTTTCCTACGCTCTTAATAATATAGATATTCTTACTATTATTTAAAAAAATTATCTATCAGGTGTTGAAATTGCTACTCATAATAATATATCCATTCTTGATTCTTTTAATGCTATTACCATTTTTAACGCTATTGATTTTTCTTCCTTCATCGCTACTGTTGACTAAGATCTTTAAGATGATGATGTTACTTTTATTATGGATGTTAATGGTGCTGCCCGAGCTATCCAGATTTTCGAGGTTGTCGTCTTCGTCGTCCTTGGATGGTGCCCTAACCACATCCTTGTTTTAATTGATGCATTTAATGATACTAATTATTTTTCTTTCGACGATGTTATTTTCATTAAAAATGTCATCGATCTCAGGAGGATCGATGTTTCTAAACCTATTAATACCTCTAATTCTGTCTCCTACTAGCTTGCTCCCTTATTTGTCGCTTCTTTCATTGCTAATGACGAGGTTTTCTTTGATTTTGTTGCTTCTGAAGACGCTTCCCTTCCCATTTATGATACAAATGATGTTATTGCCTATTATCTTGCTCCTTTTAATGCCTATGTCCCTGAATCTATCTAAGTTCAATATGCTAGTTATGCCATTTTTGTTGTTCAAGTAATCTAAATTTCCGAAGTTTCTATCCTGGTCGTAAGTGGATTGTGCACTAACCTCAACATTGCTATCATTGATGCTAATTTTATTACTGTTAAATATTTCTGCAACGTTGATGTCTACATGTTTCAATTCATTTTAATTTTTATTCTTACTCCAGAAACACTAACCCTAAGATTATTAATGCCTGAAATTCCACGACTACAACTATTGTTGCACGAATTGCTCCAAAAGTGAAAATCTTCTCAGCCATTAGAAGAGTTTCTCTTTAACGATTTTTTTTATTTTTCCATATGACCTTCTTTCTAAGCCTTGAGTGTCGCCTTGGCATCAATTATTAACCATATCTATTTTTTAATGGTGTTCGCTAGTTTTAAGTGAGCGACTAAAGCTAATCGACCCACACTGTCCATAGAAGCTTGAATTTTTCTTATTTCTCCCCGAATGAGAGTTGAGCTTAATTTTAAAAATGATTTTTCATTACTATGATTATGCAATCTATTATTCACGTGTGCAAAAGAAGGGATTATGTTATTGTCACGACAATGTTTAAGGAATTGAAGGCCCGTTGCTCTTCTTTCAATTTTTATCCATGATTTTTAGAGAAAATAGATTTATTTCCACGTATCCCCTTTGTTCATGGAAATAATGTTAGATTTCAAATTTATGTAGTATTGTTTTGTAGAAAAAGAATTCAGATTATCCATAGTAGTTATCATTGTCTACCGACATTCCGAATCCCAAACTGAATCCATCATCATGAGGATGCTTAACAGAAAAGAAAAATGAATAAATAAATACTAATAATAAAATAAAACACAAAATGAAAATAAAATCACAAGGGTCCGCTAAAAACCTAAACTACCAATCTTATTAATTAATATTAATAATATAAATAATATGATTATTAATAATTAATTATACTAATAGCATAAAAACCAAATAAACCTAACACGATAATATAATTAATAATAATAATATTAAATTAAATTTAATAATATTATTAATATTATTAAACTTTATTATTAAAATATTAGATTAATTTAGTTATTAGTAATAATATTAAAACTTTTTTAGTAAAAGATTTAAATTAATATTAAATTAACTTTATGAATATTGAAATTAATGAAAAATAATTGGATTAAAAAATTAATTAAATTTATTTAATGGAACCTATATTAATGAATTTAATGATGTTATTATTAACTATTTTTTTATTATATTATTTTATTTTATTTTGTAAATTTGGCAGGACTACATCTTCAACATGTCCAATATATCACCCTGATCGGGCAGGGAAATGAACCAGTGACTTCACATCAAGGATTTCCTTAACAGAGCACCCGATCACCATCTATCCAAGACCCCGTGGACATTATTTTATTTTTATTTTATTTTAATATTACTAATTATTATTATAAGAGAATAATATTAAGTTACAGTTAAAGACTTATACGTGAAATGTTGAACCTAAAAGGAGTCAATAGAACTGACGTGCCTGATTAGAGGAAGCCAACTCCTGTTGATCTCAATGCCACCACCCCTATTCAGATTTTGTGAATGCTTCATTATTTCAAGCACCTCCCTCATTTTCCTTTTCTGATAATGGTCCTCCCTTGCAATGACCCTAACATCTTCCAAGAAAATATGGTGCTTAGTTTTGGAGGCATATTCGGTAAGGGCTAAAGTGCATGATCTTTCATTTTTAATGTCAACACCACACTCGTTCAATCTTTTTTGCAAGGAACATATCGTTTCTCCAATATAACGTTTTCCATAAGAGCAGTTAATTTTGTAGACTCGCTTGAGTTGATGTTGATCAATTTTATCCTTCACAGTTTTCATTCCTTGCCTGATTGTTCTTGCTGCTGAGAATGAGTGAGTACGTCCTTCTTACCCAAAATCCTTGCAATATTATTAGCAACCCCCCGAATGTAAGGAATATAGAATTTACCATTGTGGTTGTCAGGGTCTTGCGAGCTAATATTTCCCTCTTCTCTTCTTATAGCCCTCCTAATATCTTAATCCTTGTATCCTAAGCTTCTAAAAACAGAAGTTGAATGGAGAGAATCAAATCTCTCGAGAAAAGATTCGATGAAATCTATGCATCCATTTACAAAATCACAAACGCATTGAAGGCCTTGCAGATGCCTTGCGAACCCATAAGGGAAGAACCTAGTGTTGATGCACATGTAGAAGGAGACTACAACCATCACATTCATTTCCATGGAGGTCACCAACGCTCGAGACACCATACACCTAATCTAGACATGTACAATTTTGATGGCTCTAACCCGACAATATGGGTGGCAAAATGGAACAATATTTCCGCCTTAACAATATATTGGAAGAGGAATCTAAACTACATGTGGGAGTGCTTTACTTGGACAAAGAGCGATGACAATGGTGGCAATGGCATCAGAAATGCTATCTAGGGAGGCCAACTTGGAACATGTTCTCAAAGGCCATTTGTGTCCACTTTGATTAGGAATCTCATCTTCTGGGTCATCTCACTTTAAGCTCATCCTGACAAGTACCGTTTAAAGGGACTACATTGTTTCCTTTGAACAATTGGCCATCCAGACTGAAGGACTAGGAGATTCCTTTTACTTGGAATGTTACATCAATGGCTTAAAGGAATCTATCGAAGCCTATGTTAGAATGCATCACTCACCTACTTGGTTGGAAGCATGCAACAAGACATTAGAGGTAGAAATCGCTTTAAATTCCCAAAACAGTCGTCCAAATTTTATCGCACGAGCACATCCCACCATAGCTACAAGCCCCACCCAAACACTTAAGGTTCTAAAAGTATTGCCGAAAGAAATGGATGAAAGAAGAAAACAATGACTTTGCTACTATTATGATGACAAATACTCCCGGGACATAAATGCAAGGAACCAAAACTATTTCAAATTGACATTTCTAAAATCATCTCTGTCGATGAAGCTCTATCCACTGAAGTGAATAAGGAGAAAGAGGATGAACCCCTAATAGCCGCAGACAATAATACTCTATCTACTCCAGATGAGCCGGTTATTTCACTCCATGCCCTGACCAACAGTTCTTCTCCCCAGAATCTCAAAATCCGAGGTTTTCTTAAACATCGATAAGTAGTGGTGTTGATTGATAGTGGAAACACATGTAATTTTTTCCATAAGAAAGTAGCAGAATTAGTTCACTGTTTTTTCAGAGTGGTATCTAATTTGCAAGTCCTTATCATTGATGGGGGAACCATGAAATTTGAAGGTCACAATGAAAATATTAAGATTCAAATGGGGTATTATCACCTCAAAACCCATATGTTTTCCATTGAATTGGGAGGTTGTGACATTGTCCTTGGTGTTGAATGGCTCCACACACTAGGCCTTAGCACAATGGACTTACAGGAGTTATATATGAGCTTTAAGCAGAATGGTCACACTCATACACTGAGGGGACTCTAGGAAGGTGCTCTTACTACCATCAACTCACATTGAATGGAAAATATTTTAAAAAAGGACCATCATGGGATAGTCACAGAATTTAATGCCAATCATGCAATTGAATCCACTCCTACTCCCATTCATCCCGAGATGAAACAAGTATTAGATCGCCACCAGCGGGTCTTCAAAAAAACTAAGAATCTTCCACCCTCTAGAGGAGAACAAGATAATATCATCCATTTGCTACCAGGTACCCAACCACCAAATGTCTTCCCCTATCGATATCCTTTTTCCCAAAAGAATGAAATCAAAAAAATCATCAAGGAAATCCTTGAAGTAGGTGTTATTCGTCCCAAATTCAACCCTTATTCATCTTTGGTGGTCATGCATCCAGGTCACTCTACCTATGAGAAATAAATGATGAACATATTACATGCAGTAGACACTTGGTGACCATACTTATTGGGGCATCGTTTCCAAATCCGCATTGACCTCCATAGCCTAAAATATCTCCTAGAGTAATGTTTATTGTTGCCACAACAACAAAAAATGGATCGAAAAAATGTTGGGATATGATTATGAGATAATCTACAATAAGAGGCATGACAATATAGTGGTTGATGCCTTATTGTACCCATTTGAGGATGAGGGCACCCTTTTATTCCTCTCTATACCCATACCATATTGGATTGAAGAGGCATGCCATGAATGGTTCTCCCACACCTCTCTGTCCTAACTCATTAATAACTTAAGAGAAAATCCTAATTCCTAAGAGTAATACTCTTGGAAGGATGAGGTTCTTCACTACAAGGATCGAGTAGTGCTATACTCGGCCTCCACCCTCAAAACCCACATCTTGGAAAAGTTTCACTCTTCTTCGGTTGTAGGACATTCACGCTTTCAAAATACTTATGCATGTGCACACCGCTCTTTATTTTTTACCAACATGAAGAACATAATTATTCTTTTTGTAGCTTAATGTGATATATGTCAATGCAAAAAAGGGGAAACAATCAAAATACCAGGAACCTTACAACAATTTCCACTCCTTGCTTTTGTTTGAATGAATGTTTCCATGGATTTCATTACAGGTATCCCAAAGTTAGGAAACAAATCAGTCATTGATCTAGCTGGATACTGATGGCCACCCACCTATTCCATTTGGATCCGCACCATTACTTCTTTCAGTTTTTCAGTTTCATCACAACTTACTATTTTTAGAAGTTTTTCGGGTCCTCGAATAGGTCTTTCTAATGAGGTATTGAGTGCATCAAATAGAAATCGTATGCCAAAGTTACGTCCCTGGGTAGATTGATGTAACAATTTACCCAAACGGGGCCCACAATTTTGGCGCTTCATTTCCTAGGGTTAGGTTTTTGGATGTTTAGGGTTTTCTGTTCTTTCTCAACAATAAATAGGCCTTCGAGCCTCATTGTAACACATTTCAAAGGCCTGTAGTCGCCACATATCTTCTTATAGATAAGATACCAACGCCCTAGCTAGTTTATTTCCGTTATGTCTGTAATAATATTTCAGTCATTTGTTATTAATGAAATGAAGTTTTATTTTCGGTGCATCTCTGTGTTTACATCTATTTCAGTATTTTCTTGCATTCCTGCATAAATTTGGATCATTCATTATGGTGGTTGTTGAAAAAAATTCCAAATATGCTCATTTTTGCACTTTACCACACCCATTTACCCCAATATGGTGGCTCAAGTTTTCATGGCTGAGAAAATATTCAAACTGCATGGCATGCAAACTTCCATTGTGTCTGATCGAGACCCAAATTTCAACAGCAAAGTTTGGCAGGAACTTTTCAAGCTACAAGGAACAAAACTCTAACTGAGTACAACCTATCATCCCTAAACCAATGGTCAAACAGAAGCAATCAACAAATTTTTGGAGACATGTCTGCGATGATTCACTTAAGACAAGAAAAATAAATGGGGACAGTGGAATATTACTTTACTTGAATGGTGGTATAATACTAACTATCATGAAGCCACCAAGATGACTCCATATGAGGCAGTGTATGTCCAACTCCAACCTTCACCAACTTATTATATCCTCATATTTTCCAAAGTAAAGGTAGTTCACCAGCTCCTATAGAACTGTGCCGCCATGATCACTCATCTCAAAGATAATCTACTTCAAGCTCAGAACATAATGAAGCAACAAGTATACCAACATTCTCTCAAGAATTAATTTAAAGTAGGTTACTCGATGTTCCTACCACTCCAACTGTATAAGTAGAACTCTCTCAAATAACAAGGTTTCCAGAAACTAGCACCAAAATTCTATGGGCCTTATCAAGTACTTCAGCATATAGGATCAGTCACTTACAAATAGGTTCTTATAGGCCATTTTTTCACATCTAATCATAAGGCCTCCTACCAGGATCAATCAACATCCTATTCCCCCTTGTCAACATCATTGCACAAAGCCTTAAGTGAACCTCCTCCATTTCCCATAATTTTTTCCTAAAACCACCTCATATGAGCTATTTTTTGTACCAATACTACTTGGCCTTCCTTTGGACAATGTTCATCTACAATTTTCTCCAATATGGCCATCATTTATCACCTATAGGTTTCTCCCCGTTACACCTGCATGGGTTCTAGAAATTCGGGAAAAAGAGAGAATTTACGAAAGCTTCCTCTTCTAGAAGCTTCCTAATTTGTTACAACCATTTATCTTGAATAAAATTTTTGGATCCTATCTCATCATTCTTTGGAGTTTCCATCCCTTATCCTTTGATCCCATCCTCCCATCAAAGGTGGATATAAAACCTTATGTTGGTAATTGGATAAGAACTCCCAACTTACCCCACTCCTCTATATATTTACTGCCTTGCATATGCAAGGGGTTGGATTTTGGAGAGTCATTCTACCCTTATGCTGTTGAGATGAAAGGTTATCATTCCATTCATTTAGGATGATTGGAGGTGCATATTGTTACAAGGAAAGGACAAGTTAACAACTTGGAGGAGCTCTTCTACAAGATCAACACCTATTTTTGGTTGTAATCTCCTTCCATTTACATTAATGAAAAGAGTTATCTATTTTCCTATATGTGATGTCGTTATTTCATGTATTTTCAATACCATTTTGGTTTATTTAATATAATACGTATATGATACTGCATAGATCGTGTAGTTTCTTGGATTGTGTTATCTGGCTGTGAAAGTTATAATTTTGGCAATCAGAGCTGGAATTGGAGCATTCGAGTTTAGGAAGGAGCGAAGCGTTTGATAGATTCTAGGTAGGCTTCATTCAGTCATCTATTTACTTTAAGGAAATCATTGGGTTCCTTGTCTCTATGTTGTTCTAGGTTAGCCAACGAACCTAGGGGAGATACTTTTGCCCACAATCATAAATCCTGCATAGAAAATTGGTGAACAAATGGGGAACAGTGTATTCCCTTGGTGGTTTTCCTTATCCATTATGTTTTATTACATATTTCATAGACCTTTGCCACTTTGATAAGTCAAGAACAAACCTATGAAGTGATTTCATTGAGCCTTTTTTGCAATTTTTATGTCGGAATCCTCCATCCCAGGGCCAACACTCCCCCAGTGCCTCTGACAGAGCATTGCACCTCACTAAATCCTACTATGTTACAACATTACGGAGCACTGATGCGTCTTCTACACTAGATTTGACCCCTGTTTTTGCACAAAATTTTCCTTTATTTCTAAGTGTCTCTTTGATCAGCCTACTTCCAGCTGACCTTCTCTGAGTCTTGAGTGTCTTTTGTCCTTCCTTAAGCCTCAATTTGGTTTGCATCTGTGTTTGATCCCCTTTGGTAAGAATTGGTTTTTATTATTCTTTGTTAGTATCATTTGGTCACTTGCAAACTGATTTTGTTTGGTCATTGATCGCTTTGATGAATTGTTTTCCTAGTACTCATTCTCAAAAGTGCATTTTAATCAATGATTAAATATTTTCATCTAAGTTTTCTTCATTTCAAAAATCAAGTGTGTTGAAAAGAAAAAAATTGCATCTAGAATTTAGGGTTTTGTATGTGCATCAATGTAGGAACAATCACATTGAAAGGGAAATTTTATCTTGCATCTTGTTTGTTGCATGTTGTATGCAACATACTGATTGTTTCTTCACTTCCTTAGCTATATTTTCATTGAAAGAGAAAAATTTCCATTTTCTCATGCTAGATTTGCATTTTAGGATATTCAGGTAACATCTGTGGTGAGCCCGAAACTGAAACTTAATCAAAGATAAACTAAAACTTCATATTAATATTAAAACTTGCACTAAAATATAAATCATAAATACATTAAAAGTATTTAATTCATATCAACATATATTTATATCATACATTTTGTATAAAAAGGTAAGGCTTCTAGGGAGATAGAAAATGATAATAAATGTACATAATTATAGATATTTAACCTTCATATAATATGTGTGAATATTAATAGTAGTATTTACAAATCAAGGAATAAGATTTATATCCAACTTGGTTAAGGTCTTTTAATTAATTTATCTCAAATTAATTAATTAAAAAAATAACATATTAACATGGTAAAGTGGAGGTGAATATCCATGATTAAGAATATTGTTACATGTTTAAGAATATTATTAAATATGAAGATTTACTCCTACTTTATGATGAGAATTTTCAAGTTGTAAATATTTTTTGTTATAATACCATGGGTCAATACCATGGCTTATCATGACCCCATAACTAATATTACATGTGTGGATATGAATTTTTTTTAATTAATTAATTTGAGATAAAATAATCAAAATAATATAACTAAATCGGAAATAAATCTTAACCCTTGATATGTGAATATTATTATGAATATTCCAAATTCAATGTTTACTATCCATATCATAATTACTAATAATTAAATTAAAATTGTGAAAAGTCTTTGTTGCAATAAACATAAGTGTAATTAATTCTTTTTATAATAATAATAATAACCATTTAATGACTCGTATAAATTTACATATTTAATCATCACATAGTATAAATTATCATAAATATTATGTAATTTATATTATGATATTAATATCAATTAATATGAAATAAAATATCTTTATTTATATTTTATTTCAATTATTAATCTGTTTATATTTCATTTTAATTGTTATATAATTTTATTTTATTTTAATTTAATTTATGAGTAACAATTTTCTCTTATTTATTTATTTTATTAATATTTCATTTTACTTATTAATAGGTTTATATTTCAATTTAATGGTGAGATACTTTCTTTTTATTTTAATTTATGAATTGCAATTTTCTTTTATTTATTTTTTATTTATATTTCATTTTAATTATTAAAACGTTTATATTTCATTTTAATTGTTAAATACGTTTTTTTTTAATTTAATTTATGAATTACAATTTTCTCTTATTTATTTTTTAAACGTTAAAAAAAAAAAATCAAAATCAAAATCAAACAAAAGACCTATAAAAATCATTCCCAAAATTCTATATTCTCGTAAATGAAATTAATAATTAAATTAAAAATATTATTCATAATTTATAAATTATATATAATGTGTGTGTTTTCATGAAGTAAAAAATGAAATTTCATTTTTAGTACATGTAACTTTAGTTATGGTGTTCTTTTGGAAATTTTCTTATATTCTAAAGTAAAATAGGTACTTCAAATTTGTTTAACTTCCATACTTTTTATCTCACATCATTACTAGTCTAACTCCACCATCCATGGCCCAACTCCAATCATAAGATCAATGCAAAAAAAAAAAAAAAATATATATATATATATATATATATATATATATATATATATAGAGTAAGGCATAAAACTAATATTCATGCATATATATATGTGTGAATGGCATATTTCCTACTCCACCATCCAGGGTCAGACTCTAATAAAAAAAATGACTCTAATAAAAAAATTGCAACTTTACTATATATATATTATAAGACATAAACCATACTCCACCATCCATGGTCAGACTCTAAAAAAAATGTAACTTTACCGCAAATATATATAGACATAAATATGGGATAACTTTGTTTTGTTTAGTTTGGGAACATTCAAAATTATTTAACATTTAAATTTATTTTGGAATAAGATTTTTAAGGGTTTTATTTTAATTATTAATAATTAATAAATAGATGATATTTGATCTTCACCAAATATTTTAGAATATTCTTAATAATTTTCACATATCAAAAGTTGAAATTTATTTTAAAGATAGTTAAGCTTTTTCTATCATTTTAATAAAATTGATTAATTAAAAAAAATGCAATATGAATATGTATCATACAAAAATGAGTGACGATTTTTTGGGCATGTTGTATTAGTAAACCAAGATATGGTAAATCTAATTACAAATTAAGAATCTCGATTGTAAAGTAGGGATGAGTCTCTATGATTAAGAATCTCATTACATGTTTTTTTAAATGTATATATATTTAATTCATATATTAATTATTTCTATAACTACGGTAACCATATAAATCAAAAGGCTAATAAGTGTTGATGGACATAAATTCATAATAAACATAAATACTTCTTCATCCAACATCTCAAATTTCCAAAATTAAAAAATAATAAGAATTAACTAATTTATAAAAATAAATAATGTATAATTACACATGTTTACATCTTAAAAAAAACATGCAACAAGATTCTTAACCATGGAGATTCTCCTCCACTTTATTATGGAGATTCTTAATCTATAAATAAGTTTTGTTATAATATCATGGGCCAATACTAAACTTATCAATACCATATGATCAAAAAATCATATCTCATTTCATATGATACTTGTCCATATAACATTTTTTTAATTAATGAATTTAATTAAAATGATAGAAAAGGCATAACTACTTTAGAAATAAAGCTTAATTTGTGTATACTACTAAAAATATTCTAAAATATTCTATGGAGGTTAAATCCTACTTAATAATTGTTGATACTTTTAATAAAAATATTGTAAAACATTTTTTGAAGATTAAATTTCACTTAATCATTGAGCGGAGAGGTTCATTCTACATCCCATTATGAAAGGATTTGTAAGTTTGTTCATCCGTAATTCCCCTTTCAAACAAAAAATGAAAAAAAAAAATTCTATGTATATGTTGTAATAATAGTGAATATGTTGTCAGCATATAGTTATTAACTCTATCCCTCTCTAGTTTTGAACCCATGACCTCTTAGGAGGAAACACATGTTCTTAACCATTAGGCCCACTCAAGCTGTAACTAAGATGTTTAAAAAAAAGTGTGAGGAAGATGTTTAAATATTATACTTTTCAAAAATATTTCAACAAGAAATTTAAATTAAACTATTTGAAGATCTATGTTAACTAATTTGTTTCCATATCAACTTCTTATATATCTACATATTGAAAAAAAAATGTTAAAAAAAAATATTTTAATGTTGTATATAAAAAAATATTCAATGTGGGTTATCAATAAAATACTTTAATACAAATTAATATTCACATATATTTAAAAGTATATTAATTATAAAAAACCATTTTAATTTGCATGATAAAATGTGTGGATGTACATGTTATGTAAAATATTTCAATGTCAATTACGTATCATTTAAAAAAAAATCTGTATATATAATGAAAACATTAAACCATTTATTTGGTCCTATATATACTCTATTTACCATTCACAAATAAAATTCAAACAATGAAAAAAAACAAACTATATTTTGCAGTCTAAAGAATTTTTCACTTGAAGAAATTTGATCCCTAGGGGCTCATGTTAGATCCATACTTAAGATGAATCTATGTTCGTTAATAATTAAATTCAAATTCTAAAAAAATAATTCCAAAATAAACATACTTACAATCATAATTATTACTAATATTAATTCTTTTAAACAAAAATATAATTCAGTTAATTTTTATAATTAGCAATGTGAGATTACCCGTCATTTAATTTATATAACTATAATAATATCTTATCTTAAAAAAAGAGAGTATCTTCTTGTTTATATTCAAATCAAATATACACTATAAGAAGACTATATTCTGAAGCCTATTGAGATAACATAATTCTTCATTCTATGCTTGGCCACAGTAAAAGTAGATTACTGAAGAAAAATTGTTTAGCATGAAGCAAAATATCAGTCTGAAAAGTTACAAAAGGTGTCTCCCAATACAAACTGGTCAGGGAGTCTCATAGTAAACATTAAAAACTTTTAAGCAGTAAACAAATTAGGATCACCACTAGAGACACAAGGTGTTTCTTTAGAAGGATCACCACTATACTCAGCGATGTTGTTAGTCGAGCGACAATGCAAATCCCTTGCATACTTACTAGCTCGCCATTTGGAGCAAAGATAACTTGTGCTGTAGAAGATAGGTTACGATTACTATGACTAGCACCATCAACATAACCAATTCATGATTCGAGAGATGTCAACATATGAAAACCAAATGTAAATGGGATCAACAAAAACCGTGGTAAACTCTAAAAATACACACTGTAAACACACCTATAGACAGTATGTACAGTGTGCACTACGCATGAGATAAAGCATAGTATTTTTTGAGGTACAACCCATATCTAGGTTGCTCAATGGCATTCCGTCAAAATATACTAACTCATAGGCCCCTTTTGCAAGGACTCGCTTGACAATGTATGGGTCGAACCACATAGGTTGAAACTTTCCTAGACCTAATTTATCGGCCTCCTGTCATATAAGAGGACCATGTCTCCTTTTGAGAATATTAGAGGCTTAACACTTTTGTCGTATTGCGCCTTAACGTGTATTTTATGAGCTTCATTGGTTAAAGCAGCATCACACCATGTTTCATCCATACGAGTTAAATGTAAAAGACAATCCTCCTCTACGGAAGTGGAAGGAAGAATTTCTATAATTAGTTTCAAAGATGGAATTTCACATTCAATGGGGAGGATCGCTTCTAGACCATAGACCAACTAAAAGTGTGTGAATTTTGTAGCAGTCCTTAATGAGGTTCGATATGCCCACAAGGCTACGTAAGGAAGAAAGTGTTGTCTGATTTATGGACCCCTGCCATACATTGAAGCATAGTTTTAAGAACTTTGTTGACAGACTCAACTTGTCCATTAGCCTGTGGATAGTAGGGAGTGGAATTTTCATGCAAAAGTCCCAACTTAGCAGCCAGTTTAGTCATCATATGATTCTGGAAATTCTTTCCGTGATCCATAACTATCGCATGTGGTACACCAAACCTCACCTCGACCCACTTAGTAGAGTAGTAAACAATGACAATATTGTAACCATACCCCCTAGACGAGTGAGTGTTACATGTCATAAAGTCAATGTCCCACTTTTCAAAATGACCAACAATGATGACAAGATGCAAAGGAGCAGGCAGAGCATGAATCATGGGATCGTAGATCTGGCAGGCGTGACACTTCTAGAAAACGACGATGCAGTTGCGAAAGATAGTTGGCCAAAAGTAACCAGCGCGTAAGATCTCTGCGTGGTAGCATAACCAGATAGATGTCCGCCACATGCCCCTCAAATGGAGTTCATTAATGAATTTCTCAGATTCCTCAAGGGTGAAGCACTTTTGTAAGACCGTATCAATACCATGATGGTAAAGAGTGTCGTCGATAGTGATGTAATTTTAGGATTAGTATCGAATACATCGCTGCTTAGAGTGAGAGGTATCGGGCTGGAAATTATGGGTCCGGATATAAATAAAAAAATATCCATACCACAGGTAAGATGATGAAATCAAGAAAAAAATGACTCGTCGGGGATAAAATCTTTAGATATAGATTCAGAATCAGGGGAAGGAAGTTCGCACATAAGCTTGGAAAAAACTAGGGATTTCTTCAACTTGTATTTGATGAACTGTAGGTCGAACTATTGGAGAATAAAAATCCAATTAGAGTAATTTCCCCCCAACAATCGACATGATGGTATATATTTCATAGGGTTGCAATAAAAACAACTGTAGTTTTCCTAAGCAAGATGTAATGGCGAAACCTTTCGACGGCTTGAACGACCACCAAAGCCAAATTTTATACATGAGCATATTTTATTTCGGTATCATTGAGGTTCTTACTCAGATAATAAATGGGAAGTTTAGTCCCCATATCATCTTCTTGTACCAATATCGTTGCTATAGTAGAAATGGAAACAATTAGGTATCATAAATAGTCGCACTGATAGTCAGGGCAGTATAGAAGAGATGCCTGAGCCAGTACATCTTTCAGGGCATAAAACGCTTTCTAAGCAGTGACATGTGAATATAAGGGTGCCCCTTTCTTCTGTAATTGAGTGAATCCTTTGGTCAGATCAGCGTAATTGGGGACAAACCTACGTAGGAATTTAGCTTTCCCTTGGAGTCTTTGTAACTGAATGAGAGAAGAAGGTGTAGGCAAGTAGATGATTGCTTGCACTTTCATAGGATCAATATGAGTTCCTTGTTTTGAAATGACAAAACCCAGGAGTCAACTAGAACCAATGAAAAACACACATTTGTGTGCATTAATTTAAATGTTATAGTGCATATATTGGAGAAAAATAGCCCGCAGATGCATCGGGTGATCAGTTTGATATTAAAATGAGCAGGAAGATCGTCCAAATAAGGTTTCACAATGTGTTTAATATCATGAAAATCATAATCCATCGCATGTTGAAACGTGGAACCCAATTTCTTTAAGTTGAATGGGAACTTTAGATAAGTAAAAGTACCTTAGGGATAAATAAATGTAGTATTATTTGGTCCATCGGGAGAATGTTGATTTGAATATAGCTCGGGAATCCATCCATGAATGAATATATCTCACATCCAATGCAATCATCAACAGTCTGGTCAATAAACAAGGTTGGATAGTTTTCCTTGGAGAAGCACAATTCACATCCCGGTAATTGACACATATTCAGATCATGCCTTGTTTCTTCATGACAGGGACAACATTTGATACACAATTAGTTAAATGAATGGGGTATATGAAACTAGCCCGAGGAAGATTTCAAATTCAGCCTTAATTCTGAGAGATTTCTTGGGATGAGCCATATGGAGGCGCTGTCAGACGGGTTTTGTGTCAGGATATGTTTTAGTCTCGTGCACTACTATGTTTGGGTTGATGCTTGGAATTTTCTCATAAGTCCAAGCAAAGACAACTTGAAACTCACGAAAAAGGGCTCTATAAATATCAACCTCAGATGGAGAAAAATATGATCCAATGTATATATTTTAGACAACACCTGGTTTGATGTGAATATCGAGAGGTAATGTATGCTCGATATTCGAAAGGTTCTTTTCAGAGTTGATCTCATGAATAGAAACAAAATTCATAAAAGGTTTGACAAAATTAGGAAAATATACATCACTGAGATTATCCTCAATGGAATCTGATAAGGAGGAATGATGGTGATGTTCATCCCATGGCCGGTCATCAGGAATCATGATGCCCATGATGCTTTCATCATTAGAGAATACGCAAGAAAAGGGTTAGAAGGTGTGCCATAATCCAGTGATCGATCTACCCAATTGATCGAAGAAAAGGTATAAGCCGCACAAGCTGAAAGAATGGATTTGTAATCTAGCACGACGGGGCTAAGTGGAATTTGGTCTCCAAAACCTTTGATTTTTGTTTCATTTGGTACAATCCATGGATCGTTCGGGATAGTAGATGATGATATCATGTTGATATAAGAAACCGAAGATGATTTGCGAAGGGGAGGAGGGAGTGAAAATGTCCCCATAAGCGATGAATCCTTCAATAATCAAACCCCGACATGCTGATAGGATTGTAGGGATTCCCCTAAAAGAGGGACACTTATATTAACATGAGAATCAAAGGTGAAAAATGTGAGTTGGTCTGTGGCTGCAATCCTGCCTTTATGAGGAAAGGAAATCATATGGAAGTAGGTTGAAACGACTGCAACCATATCATAAACCCATGTACATCCCAGTAGAAGATTATAATCGAGAGTTCCTAAAATAACTTCTACTTCTATATAGACAATATTTCCACCTAATTCTGCTTGAAGGGAATTCAAAATACCACAAGGTTTTTATGTTCTTCCATCGAAAGCTTTCAATGTGGTGGTCGTTTGACTCAGTTGAGGCAAACCAATCGCCTTCGATAAGGACATGGACATAATGGAGGTCGAGGCTTTCTCATCCATGATAGAAAACTGAATGTTCTTACCAAGGATGGTGACTTGGATTATAAAGGATAATTGAGCTGGAAGCCGAGGGGTATAGTTTTCATGAGAGAAAACCACTAGGTTGGAATCCGATGGATCCACACATTTGATAACTAACAAAAAAGCCTTATTTTAGGAGGGGAAGTTTTGAAACACCTCAATAGTTGACATAGATGATGGAGACTGAGGCAAGTCCTAAAATATTTTATAATTTTGGGCATATCTTGAATGAGGGTTAAAGAAGACTTATGAATAATGCCCTTCAGAGGTTTGATAGTCAATTCCACAGGAATCGAAGGTGGAGTAGGATCAGATGAAGGTGATTTTGTACTAGCAGGTTGATCATTAGCCTGGTAGTTTGGTGGATTCAAATTACCATAGTCCTTATTCCAAGTGGCCACCATGACATCGGATTTCATAGGATGAAAGCATCAAAACCATGTTAGAGATAAAAGGGTCCTCGACAACCATGTGGGTCTCCTGATTTGTAAATGGGTCAGTCAACACAGAAGGAGAAGTGGAAGATTTAAGGAATTGGTTCACTTCAGTGCGATGCAGACAATCATGTGTAAAGGGATCCTCATTACAAATTAAGCATGGGTAACGAGGATTTCGCTTCTCACGAGAATACTGAATTGTTTGTTTATCATGCGGCGAAGGATATTTATTCTTCTTACCTTTTCCTTTCTTCTTACTTCTAGTTTGTCATGGAGACTTTCCTTTATCATATGAAATGAAATTTATCTCAGAAGCGGAAGCCGCAGGGGGGTGGGATTGAGGGTTTTGAGAAGATGTGGTAAGAGAAACACCAGATGGTTTACTCACCGACTGTGAACTGGCAGAACAAATCACACCATCAGAAGCATGATATTCTTTACCAGGTGGAGGAGGAACAATATTTGAAGGTCTTTGAGCATTCGATATCTTATCGTAGAGCGTGTCAGATTGGTTATAAACAAGATACAAATATTGTGCACAAGAAATAACTTACTCTTTGACCATGACTCCACCTTTAGCCACATATTTTCTTATGGGTGACAATAAATGCTTAGTGAACCATTCCGCTAACAATTTATTGGGAACATAAGTCTTAACCAATCAACAGTGACGCCTCCACTCATGAATGTGATATGAGATGTGAGAGGAATCTTATTGTTTCAAATTGGTCAATAGTTTCGTTCCAGTTTTATATTTGATGGGTAACTGGAAATGTGTGACGAAGGAAGTGGCTAAAGTGATGAAATAATGGAACAGAGCTCTACGTAACTCAATATACCATTTAGTTGTGGTACCTATAATCGTTTGTTGGAAAAGACGAAGTTGAATGGAATCATCGTTAAGTGAGTTTGAAGAAAACCATAGATGATAAGTCATAATGTGCGTTAACGGGTCTTCTCTTGGATTCACATTGAATTTTGGGATATTAGAAGGCAATTTAGTGGGAATAATCAACCACCATGATGAATGAGCGATGGGGTCATTAGTGAGCCGAGTTGAATCTGGAAATTCGAGAGTAGCAACAAAAGGAAAATTCTCATTAAAGTCCGGAAGAGAATGACCTATACATGAAGGAATAGCTTGAGCACCAGGCACTTACATTCCCGGATAAGGGGGGTTATGATAATAAGGAACCCGAGTACCAGGATAAGGAGGAATCTAATAATCAATATACAAGTGGACTTGTTGGCCTTGAAAAGGCACTTGATATGGACCATATTGTTGCCCGATAGGAGTTTTTATTTTCCCATGATAAGGTGGGTTCGGTTGGGATTGCGCCATACTATGAATAATATCTCTTATCAAAACTTGAGGAGTACTTATCTAAGCGGTTGAGAATGTGAGGTACCTTGTTCTAGATGGGTAAGTGGGACTTGGAAATTACTAGATACCGTTGGAAAATATTGCGATGCAACGAAAACCTATAAATGTTGGCTCACATGTATTTGAGCTTGTTGGGGTGATGACATATGGATAGGAATTTGAGAAGATGGTTCAGGTTGAGGATTTAGTAATTGGTCGCAATATGAACCAGGTTGGATGGGCAAAGTGGGTTTCCAAACAATGGCATCCATTCCAGGATAAGGAGGACTATAATGAGGCTAGTTACCAACTTGAGGTATACCAAAAATAGGTTGCCCCACTGCCAAAGGAGAAGGGAATTATGGAGGCAACTGAGATCCAAATAGAGGATACCCAACATAAGGATATTTAGGTTGTTGAAGTTACCCTTTCCCACTAACATAAGGGCCAACCTACTACTCAACAGTAGGTGTAAGTGGAGGAGGAGAATATTGTGTGGCACTCATAAGAGAATTACCAGATGATATTCCTATATTGGATGACATAGGAGAGGTCCAAGGATTGGAAGCAACATCAGAAAAGGTATTAGATAAAGCCTGATAGCTTGGTGGGACGGACGTGCCACCATACATATGTGTTTTTGGTGATGTTGCAAACATAGATGAGGAGGAAAAATTTGATGTCTTGACCATAGTGGTTGACATAGGTTGAGAAATTGGATCAGTTCCAATCATGGTTAACAACTCCGATGAATATTTCCGCGAGAAATCCGCAGGTGAGTTCAAAGAATTAGGCAAAGGAGTTTGTGTCAAATTTTGAAGAGGAAGAAGTTCGGTTTGATAAAAATGAAGAAATTCCCAATGAATGAGAGTAGAAGGATGAGGATCTTCTTGTGGCATCTCCTCAATACTCACAAGTCTAGGTGGAAGAGGTTCACCGTCGGGTCCAAGATATATAGTTTTTTTTCTAAGACAAAGGAAGAGAAGAGGAAGGCCCTGAAGTGATAGGTAAAGAAATTTGAGGCTCCTTAGGTTCAAAAACCTCAGGAATAAAGTGTCTGACTCGGGAAATTCACATTCAACAACCTCAGGTAACAAAGTCTTAGGGAATTCTGTTTTGATTGTGTGAGTGTCACCGTCAAGAGTAGAGGTAATATCGGGCTCAGAACTAAAAGGGATAGATGATTGTGGCAGATCAATACATAAGTGGTTCTCGATGTTCCTAATTTGGTATTTTGCGTCTTCTGATGCTTCTGACGATTTCTAGTAGTAGCCTCTGGTGGAAGTGGAGGATTATTTTTCATTCTACGCGAACGACGAGGTGGGGTATTTTGTTCTTCCACGTTGTATAATAAAATTTATTTACAAAAAAAGAAATAAATAAAAATAGGGTAATCTAGGTATAAAGGATTATCAAGCAACCGTGAATTGCAATATACACATTTGTGAACCAAGGACTTAATGTACGGAAGTCAATCTCCCTAAATGTTGTGTTCGGTGTATCATGGTGTACAAGGTGACAAACTCAGTTACCTACGAATGGATAGAAACCTATAGGGGACTCCCAAAATATATTGGACGATATGTGGGAGTCCAGTCCGTAATAGTGTTTTCTAATGTGTAACCATTCGATGAGAGCGTTCCCTTATACTTTATGTGCGTGGAGCGTTTTCCAATATACCCAAAGGTACATGGAGAATAATCCTATACACTCACATACGTGGAACGAGATATCACCAGTGAGATGCAATGCTAGAAATGAACGATAGCTCCTACGTCTAATGACGTCAGAACACGTCTCTAGCCTAGACCTCTATGTGTTTGCACTAATGTTACAAATTCTCCTTAGGTTGATTCAATAAAAATTACAAAAGTTATAAAAAAAAATTATTGATGTTGTAATTTTAAATTTCGTAGGCATTCAACATGGTAACATTACAATATTTACATATTTAATTTTAGAATATAATTTTATTTTATTATTATATTATTGTTATTATTGGATTTTATTTAATATTGTTGATTTGATTGATTTTGTGATATTTATTTAATTATCAATTTCAAATTTCAAAAGCTTTGACTTTTAATGTATTGCATTTTATCAAATTATATATTATTTTAATAATGTGGATCTAATTAATTTTATGATATCCATTTGTTTAAAAGTATTGAAATTGGGAAGGTTAGTTTTTATTTTATATTTTATTATTATTATTATTATATATATTGAGTTAGGTTTGATTAAAGGGTTTATTTTTAATATTTTTGGGTTGATTTGGAGTTAAAAGAAGGTGTTCTTTTTTAAATTGATTAGAGTAGGCATTCATTTACCTTTTTCATCTCCATTTGACATATTTCTATCTATTGTTATTTTTCCATTTGACAGATGTATGTCTATTGCTATTTTTTCCATTAAGTGATCTGATGGTTCAATTCCATAGGAGGTGCAGATAGATAGATGTATGTCTATTTATATTTTTCCCATTAAGTGATTTTTTGTTGGTTCAATTCTGAAGGACGCGTAACTAGAAGAATTTATGTCTATTGCTATTTTCGCATTAAGTGATCGATTGGTTCAATTCCGAAGGAGGCACAACTAGCCATCCTATGTCTTAATGGTTACTTCCCACCACACTGATACATGGGCCCTCCACATTGCACAAGAAGGTTTGCGGTGCACGCTAAAATCAGTTTGATATGTCATTGTTTCAAACAAACCCACATTACCCAATTTGTGCATCCCCACTCCTTCCATACAACTGCATTCGCGTCTCATTTGATTCTAGGCCAACTTGAGATATTAGATGCAACGAGCAATGACGAATGCCCTCCTCCAAAATTACCAATTGCAAGAGGAAGTGATCGAAGAAGCGAAGTGGGCATCATGTTGCTTGAAAAACCATTATAAAATCAGATCTCCTTTCGATATCCTTTAAATAAAGTCCACTGAATGAAATCTGCTACAAAACGATGGTATCGAGATTGACGCCTTCTCGAGTCGTCACAGTGTTGTTAAGAAAAAAACTAGGGTTTTAACACACGGTTGAATAATTCACTTAATCCACTCCACCAAAGAGAAAAATCAAAACTTAGACCCAAAGTTAGCTTCTTGGCTTCTTGACACGCAAGAGATTTAACTAACATACCATTATAAAATCAGATCTCCTTTCGATATCCTTTAAATAAGGTCCACCAAATGGAATCTGCTACAAAATGATGGTGCTGAGATTGATGCCTTCTCGAGTCGTCACAGTGTTGTTAAGAAAAAAACTAGGGTTTTAACACACGGTTGAATAATTTACTTAATCCACTCCACTGGAGAGAAAAATTAAAACTTAGACCCAAAGTAGCTTCTTGGCTTCTTGACACGCAATAGATTTAACTAACATAGTGCAGTTCTCTTGATCCCAGTAATATATCAAGATAAGAAACACAATTTTACATAATGAATACACAAATCAAGTATGAGATTAAAAAAACTTCAACATTTTCCAAAACTTTCATTTCATAATGAACCAATACATCGAAGGACTGAAATGTTTTGGAAAAAGGAATTCTTTACCCTACATTTGATCTCAAATTCCTCTTTCCCGTCATCGTCCTCTATGACAATGAAAGTCTAGATCTCACTTGAATAGGCTCTTCATCACTCTCACTATCTAACATAATAATAATTGGTATCTCTTTTAAGGCTCCCACCTGAAATCTCTATTGAGTATTGTTTTGCAATTCGTTGTGACTTCTCTTATTATGTTTATGAAGAGGATGAATACTTTGGTTAGACTATATGGATATATGACTCTGTAACTACATCGTTTTCATGTTCTCTTTCATATTCATTGTAGAGTTATCGTCGAGAGGTTTCAAGGCTGACAACTTTGGTGAAGGTTTTTTTGCTTTCCAACTTCGTGCCTGCAAATTCTCCTTTTCTAGTAAAATTATTTCCTTTATATTTTTGTCCTATCCCTTGGATGTGTTTTGCATCAGACTAGATTAATCATTGGTTCCACCTTTCTCAAGCAACCTGTTTTCAACATAATTTTTTTGAAGTAATGAAGTGGTGTGGAATTTCAACTGATCATTCATATCCATATGTTGTGTGAGTTGAAAATTTACATTCTCTTTTTACATCTTTCTTTGGCCATCAGTCACAATCTCATAAGAAGGATCTTTTTTTGGGTGCAATACAGGTTCTCTTTCCAGTGAGAATTTCTTGATGAGCAACTGTGTTGGTTTTATAGGATTCACAAGATGCTCATTTTCTACTTCCCCAGTTTGAGGCATCTAGAGCTCCACTTGGAGATATTGTAGAAATTTTGTTGATTTGTTTAGGAGGGTCAATCATTTTATTTGATGTCTACCGAGGTTGTATAAGCAAATAAAAATAAGGAAACTAAATAGGTTTGACAGTGAACAATTATTGAAAATTTAACTTCAAGACTAACATTTAATATACTCATTTTCCTAATAAGTCAACAAAGAGCACGTGAAAATAAAATGGAAAAATCAT
The DNA here is from genome assembly GCA_034641835.2 of Pinus albicaulis. NCBI lineage: Eukaryota > Viridiplantae > Streptophyta > Pinopsida > Pinales > Pinaceae > Pinus > Pinus albicaulis. The sequence goes on from CM076582.1 coordinate 1,563,643,573, forward strand.
CTTCTTAACATCTAAAAAGGAACAAGAATTAAAAATATCTCAGTGAAGCTTATCCACAATGACAGGGATTGCCACGTGTGACTTTCATTGAGTGCCTTCCATGTGTGCTAGAAGTTGGAATGTTTCTAAATATCATACTAGTGGTGCACTCTTGCACATGATTTCTCCATTGGAAAAGTGTATAGCTGATGATCCATTTGCATTGCATACTTTTGGATGCATGATCTTGCTTTCTGATCAAAATTAGATCTATTGTGCTTGTATTTTGCACTTTGTATGAAATCGATTAGAATTTCACAAGTAAAATTAACAGAAGTTCATGTTGTGAGTATGAAACAAAATGGAAAATGAGAGGCATCTCACTATATCACCAATAAGGCCATCATTAGGATTTGGCTCAGAAAGAAGCAAAGCAATACTTCCCAAGATAGTTGCAATGTTCAGGGATGGTGCCCACACACCGTGCAAGTCATAGAAAAGAAAATTAGTTTATTGTTACACATCATAGCTCTTTAGTATTCATATAGGGCTTAAGCAATAAAAATTAACATCTTTTACCAAGAGGAGGAAGAAAAAACAAAAGAAAAAAATGTTTTAAAAAATTCACAGTAAGAAGAATCACGGTCACACCCATAAAAGTCACAAATAGAAAATGACCTAAGAGTCTAAAATCCCACACCCCATAACAATGGAATTCTTAATAAAAGAAAAACTTAAGGAGCTCTCTATATTTGAACATGCCACATGCTCTAGATAATGAAGAAAATGCACTAGGGAATCCTTACATTCATTGTAAAATTGTAAATTTCACTTCATATTTTATATAAAGAAAGTATGTCTATTCATGTTAAATTCAATATATCACATGTAAGAATTGATTATATTGGTTAAATTTAGTATATCAAATAAGAGAATTGGCGATGTTGGTTATGGGTGTTCTAAAGAGATTAGGAAGTTGGTGAGGGAAAAGGACAATTTCCATATTCACTATGACATTTTCATGGTGTTTGATTGACATTATTTTTCTCAAATTATTGTTATATATATATAGATTAGAAAATTTATGTAAAATAAAAATATGTGGTTGGATTATAGAATTGAATTACATTGAAAATAATTTGCTTATCTAAAGTTGGAAAATAATTTAGTTTTTCAAAAAGTTTTTTCCAAATATTTATGCTTGTATCTTTGCACCTTTATTTACAATTATTAATTTATTGAGTTATTACACCGATAGGCGTTCTATTGTGGGGTTTTTGGTTACGACATTGTAGAGATTCATCGTCCTCTACAACTATCACTAACCAGATTTTCCTGTGTCATCTTCTACTTACCTGGCTATCCACATATTCAAGAAATGTCCTGATGATGGATCCCCGTTGGGATTCGAAACGTCGACACTCGTTTTCTAGCAATGTGGATAATCCGGGAAGTTTTTTAATATTCCAACCTAGCTATCCACCCACTATCATAGTCACTCTCCTATCTCTTTCTCTGTCGTCATGAACAACATGGCCATTAATCCTTGCCGCTACTGAAATCAATCTCTCTGCTCAATCCATATCTCTCTCCTCAATTTGTCATTAACAATTAATCTCATCGTTGCTGAAATTAATGGTGAAATCAAATGTCGTTACTTGAAATGTAATGACATCAAATATGTCATTAACACCACTGCATGACTTTTCTCTCCCACAATCGCTCTCATTAAGGTTGCCTAGCTCTGCTCTCTGGCAATCAGATCAACTACACTTCATGTTTGATCTTCCATGATCTTCCATAATCGGATTTGATCAAAATATTTATGCGTTGTCTCTGTAATATGTCATTACTCTTCTATTTAGCCGCTTCATCTAGATCCTTATTTTATGATTTCCTTCTCGTGGAATTGAAATTTTTTATTGCTCATGAAATTGAAATTTGTTGTTGCTGGACGATGTTGTTCCTGCAACTTGTTGTTGTTGTTACTGCAATTAGTTGTTGGTTGTTGCTGCTTGTGTGTTCACAAGATCCCTGCTCCAGATTTCCATTGCCAAACAAGTAAGTATCACACTGTCTTCTAACTAACAATATCAACCTGTGAAATTAAATTCCATGTATACATGTTAGCCTGCTGCATATATAACTTTGTTTTGCCAAAAGAAAACAAATTTCATCGTTTAAATACAAACTACTGTCAAATAGTTCCTGCTGTAAAATAGTCCCTCTGCAAGCTAAACTAAAAACATATGAAACCCCTTAACTTGGGTTGTTAAATCATTTCACAATCTAATCTAGAATGTTGGTGTTATGCAGATAAATCCTTCTTGCGGACAAGAACGATCTCCCTAGTATCCTAAGGATATCTAGAAACAAACAACCAAATGAAAACCATTTTCTCTAGATCATTTGTGATTTAGAATTATTAATAACAAAGTACGAGGACATGCCCCTACTTGAAGTCTAATGCTTGCCGAAATCTTCTATCAAGTCGCTCCAAAAGTGGTCACTTCAGCATGTGAAACCTGCAATCAAAGACGGATAAAAGGATTAAAAGCACCTGCAAGATATAATAATTGAGAAAACACTAATCTATCTCAGTGATCAAGGAATCTAAGAATTGAATTACTCAAATAGATACATGAAAAATTCAATGAGAAAATGGAATCCATTTGTATTAACTTGTATAATAAGAAGTAACCATACAACCTTTCGCCTTGATGTTATATAGGTTCTTCCGGGGTCCGGAACAATCGTTCCTCCTTAGATTGACAAGCCTTCTTCTCTTTGAACTAGCATGAAGTTATGGACATGAGTGTGTGATCATTCTCATATCAAAAATGGCTAGTATAGAGAGTATGCTCTCTTAATAATTTCTCCAGCAATTACCATATGTGTGTATCTACCATTTACAAGATACAAGAGACTGAAACATGAGCTCTATTTATAAGGAAATGGAGGTAGTTTCAGTTCCATGATGAGGGGGATGGATTCCTCTCATCAAGGGATTTGAGCTCCATATAGCAAGGGATAAAATCCATGAATGAAGGGATAGAGATCATGAGTATAGGATAAAGCTTGACTGAATGCGCTTCTAGAAGCTTCCAGTTGGGAGAATATTTGACTAGCTAGGCTTCTATAACTTACTTTTTCCTTTATTTGACTGTTTACGGGAGTCCACAGGTTTTATAAGAAAAACGTGCGGGATGTGTCGTAGGCTATAGAGAAAATATCTGCGGATCCACAGGCAAGGGCTAGGAAAAATGCGAAGTTATACTTTTTAGGGTTTTAGTGAGCTTTTCTCTAATTCCAAGACTTGGTTTAGGAACATTGGGGTTTTTTACCTCAAAGGGAGCATAATATAGGTAGTGATGAACCTATATATATAGTCAAATGTTATGGTGACAAAATAGCGTGTAACAACTAGATTATCTATAATGGCCCTGTCTACCAACAATCGTATTGCTGCATAAACTAGTAACAATGGTGAAGCATTACCTACATTTCTGGTTGAACTTTCCTGCACAAACTAGATAGATAGAGCCCTAGAATTTCAATTAGTATTGTACTTATTCTATCAAGATAACTTAAAACCAATCAGGATAACTTAAAACTAGATGAGGATGCCATGCATTTTTTTTGGATATTTGGAGGGAGCTGATGCAGCACCTTGCCTTATGGTCTGGATAATAGTTTCCAAAGAGGTTACTTCGCATGTGGTGGATATGGATATGAAACTGGATATGATATCTACTAAAGCATCTGAGTGCACATCCCTTCCAGTCCTAGAGCCATTTGGAGTAGAACTAGCGGTCGCTGCTAATCAATCAGTTTCAACCTTTCACCTGTTTCAAAACCAAAAACATATCCAGGCTCAGCAGTTGTAGCAGACATTGATTCCATTGGTTCTTATTAAATGAGTGAGTAAGGTGATTCCATTCCTTCATAAATATTTAGTAGCAAAACCCAGTTTCTGTACAGTCTTTGTACATACATGGTAGAACTACCCAAACAAGCCCAACCTGGACCAAAGAATGGATTTGTTTTCCAATGCTCGCCTTGTTAGGTCCCTTCTATGCTAATTTGCCAAGATATCCAGATAAGATATCCATCCTCCATTATGCGATAGCCATACTACATTTTGCATTGATTCTCGGTGGAGCAACAGGAACCTGCCTGTAGGATAGTCTTACACATTCCCAAAATGAAAATGGTGAATGGTTAGGTGGGCTTGTGTAGGCCTTGTACCTAATTGCAGATGTAGTAGTGGAGCTATGGAAACAGACTTGTCGGGCACCTCGCGGGCCACATGATCACAACTACGTCTCTCTAGATCTAAGTTAAAAGTTTTTTTTTATAAACTATAGCCCTAAGTAGCTCTGTATTATAATTTCCTTTTCATTATGTTTAAATGCACTTTATTAGGAAAGGATGGGCAGTGGCTTCTAAGGACCTACTACATTCACCATGAGACATTAAACCTTCGTCTTCAATAATGCCTGTGTGGAGGTGAGCTTCAAACCTGAAACAATATTCAGACTTTTATTTGTGCCCGGAGTCAGTTCATATATAGTGTTAAAAGGTTATGTTGTTCCTGGTTTTAGCTATTGTGCCTTTCTTCCTACTCAAAATAGCATTAGGTGCAGTGCAGGGTAACTCTTTCATTGGTTTGACGCACATGATTTTTTTATTATTTAAAAATGAAAAGTAATCCCTAACCATATGTATCATCTGATCCAACTCTGTGTGCAAAGGACTGAAATTCTTTCACGCATATTGTTCCACAAATATATTTTACAGGGACGTTAAGACCTGTAAAATTCTTCTAGACAACAATATGTATGCAAAAGTGGCTGCTTTTGGTATTTCAAGGGCAACAAAAGGTTGCCCCAGATTTTTTACTGTAATTACAATCAAAATCTTGATGCTTTCTAATCAAAATCAAATCTTGATCTTCACAAAATGTTCTTTGTTAGTAAATTGCAGTGACTATGAAAATAGAGGCTATATTGAGACAATTATAATTGATAGAGACCATGTCAAGTTTGAGTATCAATGGACTTGTCTTGACGAGCGATTCTACGAAGTTGAGTTGTGATGTTGCTAGGTGCCCTGCGACAGAGTGAATTATCTTTTTTTGGGCATCTCTATTCTAATAGCACTCCTTATAAACAAGATCTTGGCTTTGGTTGAGAGTCTATTTCAGTACAGAATGATGGGCATGAGACATGGTAGCAGCTTCACTTATGAGAAGGGTAGTAGAATAAATTCATCTCCAGTGTGGGAGGCTCCTTTGCTTATATTTATATATTCAATTGTAGGTATGATGGAGGGTATGATGAGTTGTGTGTTTTACTACACATGTAAGTGAGCACGTTTGGAGGGCATTTCCCAAAATTATTCTTCTTTTCAAAATCCATTGGTAGATGAGTTTTCTCCAGAATAAAATTTATTCTCAGTCGAATGCTTGGAAAACAAGATTCAAGTCTGATGCAATTTATTCTCTTGTTAGAGTTCTTTCATTGGAAGATGATTTTTCTTCAGGTCATAATTTATTCTCAGTCGAATGCTTGGAAAACAAGATTAAAGTCTGATGCATTTTTTTCTCTTGTTAGAGTTCTTTCAGTAAGAAAAAGCTTGACCTGTCAGAGCATAGAAGCTCCTAAACCTATATGCACATATAGGTGATAGTGTTGATACATTATTTGAAATAATGTAGGCAATGGAAATAGTTCAACATATCATTGAATTTTTTCTTACAAACCTTTTTCAGCCCTGCACATTTTTAAGAAAAATAATTTTCAGACTTTAACTGTTCTTGGATATGTAGTCCTACTTGCCCCGAATTCCAGCTAAGAATGCATTGAGAAAGAATGCAAAAGAATACACTAGAATTCCATTGTCAGTCCACTTCTGAAAAATTCCATTGTCAGTCCACTTGTGAAGTTTTTCCTTGTAGATAGTAGTCATAATTGGGCCAGAATCATAGTTTGACAAACGCTCGCCAATAAGGTAACTTCCTACTGCCCATTTCACCCAAACTAGGACTTGTAGAGCACTGTATATCCATCTACCAAAACGTTTTATTCCCAAACTCTTGCCATTGTGCTTCATAAAGCAATGCATATATTCTCGAGCACTACCACTGCACATAAAATAATAAAAGGGACTCGATTCTTGGAAACTGTCAATGGTTTGCCCAAGTACAAATGAAGACAGTCCATGCCCAAACAAGTAACAATCCCTACCATTATAATACAAAAATTAGTTTCAGAGAGTGGCATGGAAGGAGTATATTTTCATTTGACAACCACTCCTCCTTCAATTGCAATGAGTAGAGCCCAAACAAAAGATAAAATCAAGTTCACACAAGCACCTATAGTGGATAGGGTACTGAGACTCAGAAAATTACCTCTAAAGGTTAACACCTGGAAAACATCCATGTGCTCTGTCTTGGCAGACCGAAATTGTGATGAATTGACACAAGCATAGGTTACAAATGCATTGATGGCAAATCCATTTCCTCTATTGTCAACCAAGTAATCTCGTATTGCCCTTCTTGCCAGCAGAGAAGTAGAGAAACCATCTATTCTGAACCAAACAGTCAGTGTCAGGCTTAAGAACATTTCTATTACCCTTGGCACTATTAAAGAACCATTGTTGTATGTGACCTCAACTCCTTTGGCTCCCACGATTTCAGTGGACATGTAGTTTTCCTGGGCGCCTAGAGCCATGTAATTTTCCAGGGCATCAGAAGCCATGACTCTCACTCCTCTGCCTTCCTTGTCTTTAGACCTCAAAGATCTCATCATCAAGTCTGTTCACTTATCATCTTATGCTGGACGCAGTGGAATGCAGATGCAAGTACCTTCTTCTTGGACTTCCGATAAATGTAATCAAGAGTTTCAAGAACTGAAAATATGTCAAACAATCTGTCCAACTCTGGTTTTTTCAATGTCCTCCTTTTACCCTCCTCCAATCTCACCCCTTCAATTTCATCAATTTCCTTTTATAGCAACACGCATAGGGTATCAGTCACTCTCTTCAGTGTTCTAGAAATCCGACGAGCAAGAAGAATACAATGCATTTGCATTCATCATTGCAGTTGCAAATCTTAGTAAGGAGTGCAATATATCTTAAAGGTAAGAATTCCAGAAGGATGGACTTCACATCATGTGCAATGAATACATACCTCATAAATTTTTTGATGGAAGAAATGGGGGAGTGAAATAACACCAATACAACAAAAGCATCCTTATATTTCTCACATGTTTTAAGGCCAAACTTTTTTATAGCCTCCAATTTAGGACCTCTTCTGGTAGCCGGAACATCCCTTATTGCCATGTCCAGATCCGACCTTCCTCTCAATAATATTTTTATTAAAATTGCTAAATTCCCTTTGCAGGTGATTCCAACATTAGGAAAATTTTGTACAACACTCGTCACTGCTTCACCTGCCTTCCCTTCCCCCTTCTCCTCCCTCCATCGCTATGGAAAAACAAGATAACCATCCCATCAAGCCAATGAACCTTATAATCAACAAATACATGGTGTAGGAGTTTCCCAACCAGTTCTTGAATAAACCCATTTTGAAAACAGAGCCGAACAGAAGTTTGTTGAACCAACGATAAGCAAAATCTCAAACTTGTGTTGTTGCACTGGACTTGTACTCCTATAGATTTTTATAGCCATTACCATTGGTTTTCAGTGTTCTCTTTTTCTAAAGCAAAAGGACGGGCATATACATTTATGTTGCGTTGGTCTCAGAGGGTATTGGATTCCAAGTGAAGGAATGAGATTTCAGATACATCAATGACAAGGGCACAGACAAAATGTTGTTTCAGAGGGAATGCACTCTTATCCAAAGCAAATAGAATAAAAAAAGAAACTATCAACATCAATTCATATTGATAAAAATAATTTTATATAAAATCATTAAATTATACCAACTATTGCTCATTACATCCATATTTTTTACATGAATGCAGGTTGAAGAAAAAAGGAAGACAATATCAAAGAACAATTCAACATGTACACAAATGTTTTGCTTTCTTATCACTTTTTTAGATTCTATGACATCTCAAAGTATTCAATAATCTTGAAAACTTGTTGTCCTTCAAAGCATCAAATTCCATTCCAAACTTCTCCAGAACCTGTAACAAGATGATAATTAACTCAACTATGCTTTTATTAGAACCATTGGACTTCAAACCTCTAAGTTTCCCTTTGTAAGCTTCTTATATACACTCATTCAATATCCAAAATCCATCAAACTGCTCAAATTTCCTTAGACAATCATACTTTGATGCAACAATACTCATAACTAGAAAGAAGGTACTTCTACATGCCACCTCCTTTGCCTTCCTAAATTTTTTTATTAAACTACTTTTTAATGAGAAATTACAAACAATTCATCCCGAAAGAGTCAACTAGATCCTCCTCCTTATCAATAAGGCTATTCATTTCCAAATTCTCCCTTGAACTTATTCTCTTACAAAATTACTTTACACCCTTGTTGCTCCAATGTTGATTTCTATATCTATTAGATACTAACCAACCTAGGTTTAGAGCCCGTTTCAATATTGCAACATCTTTATGAATATCCAACCAAAAATCCTGCACAAGCAAGCAATATTTCTTAAATTAAATAAAAAAAATACCAGTACCATCATGTTTTCTAAACATCAGGTGCATCGTGCTTTCACACATTTCTCACAAGTGGGTTTATGCCAAACTTTATTATGAATATTTGTTCCTAATGAACTTAGTCACACTCATTTATTTTCTTTCCATACTCCTGAACCTTCAACAAGACTACACACATTGCTCACAAGTGGGTTTATCCCAATATTTATTATGAATATATGTTCCTAATGAACGTAGTCACACTCATTTCATTTCTTCTTGTACTCTTGAACCGTGAACAAAATTATTTCATGAAAAGTCTGGAAAATTTCTTGTCAATATGACTGCAGATGTTCTCGGGTTAGCCATTGGATTGATAGTGTATACAATGGTGATTCAATCACGAGCAATGACATATTCCATAGGGGGTGAACAACTCTTTGGTTCTATTTGGAAACATCTTGCTATTTATAATATAGCTGATAACTTCGACCTTCTTGGTGAAACATGAATTCATTTGTTGTAAATGGCATTGGGGCTTTGATCCTATGTTGCTCTGTTTCTAGTTGTAGCTTTTGTTTATAATTGGGTTTTTTGTATTACAATGTGCTAAATGTTGATTATAAGGATTTAAACACAACAAATTATATTACAACCACGAAGGGAGATTGCTTCATGAAAGGAGCTTGACAACATTAAAATAGGATTTAGATGGAATTCAAGGACAAGGACTGGTAATTTCAGCCCTCTGATTGTAACTGTCATGGCCCAGCCAGATTCTCAAGGAGATTGCTATATTCTTATACATGAAATGCCAAAAGGCATGTCTAATTTTGCTTATTTAGAAGGTAGGTTAAAAGTTTTGTGGTAAGTTATTATTTATGATGCCCTCTTAGTTGCGAGCTATTAAGAAAGCAGTGGCATATTTGTTTCTGAGGATCTTCTTCCATATTAATATGACTGGATATCATCCAACTTTATGGGAAAATTTATAGGAATATGTAATGGGAAAAACTACTTGGTTCAATGATGCTTAAGCACTAAGTATTGCAATCATATCCTTACCTTTTAAGTAGTGCAAATCTATATCAAAGACAAGTAATATTAAACTCCCGAGGCAAAATCAGCTCTAATTTTTCTTTCTTGGGAAAATATTATAATAGGGAAATAAAAACTTATCATAAAGCAGAGTATTCTCAAACACTAATAATTACTATTTCCACAGTTATGGGGGTGGATAACAGAGTAGCAGTTTCAAACTAAGGAACACGTGAAGGATAGTGTGTAACATTCAAAACTTGATATACCGATCTTAGTATCTAAATGCATGAACTTATATTGACTTGAATAAAATGAATGTAATTTCTTAGGATAGAATTTTTTGTAGTGAATAAAGTCTATATTTCAAGTGTCCTTGTGAATCACAGATTCATATGTTATGAACTTGTACATTTTTCTTTCCTCACTTGAAACCAAAGGAAGTCAATGCCTATATCAAGGATTAGTAGTTTGCCTTGCATAAAATTTATTAACAACACAAAATGGTGTTAGCCTCTCTTGAATCAAATGAATGTAATTTTTTAGGATATAATTTTTTGTAGTGGATAAAGTCAATATTTCAAGTGTCCTTGTGAATCACAGATTCATATGTTATGAACTTGTACATTTTTCTTTCCTCACTTGAAATCAAAGGAAGTCAATGCCTATATCAAGGGTTAGTATTTTTCCTTACATAAAATTTATTAACAACACAAAATTGTGTTAGCCTCTCTTAGCCAACCTAACCTAAACCTAATAGCTTTCTTAAATGAGAAACGTTTGCCTCAAAACTCCTTGTTTCCCTGAATATCATATCACTTGCTTCCCCATTTCATACTTTTTCAATTCTATGTTCTATTTTCTCCAATTCTGAAATTTTCCCTTCCTTGCACTTGAATTACGAATATGGGCTTCCTATCATCAATTATACCGTTACGTAAAATAAATGGCATATGATTGTCTTTGCAATTAACATTTTCTCTAATGATCCCCTTCTTTCCAACCATAACCTTTTCTTAAATGGCATATGCTTGTCTTTGCAATTAACATTTTCTCTAATGATCCCCTTCATTCCAACCATAGCCTTTTCTTATTTTATATTTTCCAAGAACATTTTCTCTAATGACCCCCTTCATTCTAACCATAGCCTTTTCTTATTTTATAGTTTCCAAGATTCCTTAAATTAGGACATATTTCTTTCAAACTAACATCCCCTTCATTCCAACCATAGCCTTTTCTTATAACATAGTTTCCTAAATTCCTTAAATTAATACATATTGCTTTCACACTAACATATTGCTTTCAAACTACATGTTTTCACCAAACATGCACAACCAAACACCTTGTTAACACTTCTACAATTATTGCTCAATGTCTTCTTCAAACTATTGCATTCATCCCTACCCCTATACCTACATTTTGCAGGTTCTCGCATTTCAAGGCATCTTTGCAACATCTCATCAAAGAGCATGATCTAACAGAGAATGTGATCGTTTTGCTACTATTTGGCTCTACATCACTCCAAACATCCCTCCAAATAGTCGAGCTCAACCTTATTCCTTCGACAAAGACATTGTCCACGCACTATCGTGTTTCCATTTCTAGCGGTGCTTTCCAGCACAAAACTTTGCTGCCATTTGCATACAATGGCCATGTCACCTCCAATGACCTCCAACTTGGGTCAATTATCATTCTCAGAAAATCCGCTTACACCTTTTTTACATAACTATGCGTATGTTCACACTCTTCACCCCATCCTTTGTGCATTTTTTCTGATTTTCCATCTCTACCTTGCTTACGCTACAAATAATAACCCATTTATTTCTTGATTTTTTTCTTTCCTCCAATGTTACACCATTTTTTGGTCATCTAACCTATTATCATTAGATGGACCCAAGTACACCATGTAAGACCGGTTTTACCCTAAGTAAAACTGCTTTCACTATGTTAAAACAGGAAACCCCAAAAGGAAATATTAAACAAACCTATATTTGTTTGATTTTCCTCATGGAATAATTAATTAAACCATAATTTAATTATTATTCCGAGTCATGTTTAACCCAAAATCAAAGAAATTAATTAGATAAACCTTATTTATCTTATTATTTTCTAGGAATAATTATTTAAACCTTATTTAGATAATATTCCTTGTTAAATATGACCAAATCACCCACAAATAATTAAATAAATCATTATTTATTTGATTATCTTCCAACCACTTCCTTAAAAAGATAAATAAATCATTTATTTATTTATTTTGACTAATCAAGGGATTTGACCCAAGTCAAAGACCCTTTCCCTCCAACAAATATAATAAAGTATTCCATAAAAGGTGGATCTAGATTTGGTTAACATTATTTTAATCATACACCAAGATCTAGAATGACCCAATATTTTGTTATAAATAGGAGGGTTTTCCCATCATTCTTCACCTTTTGTTGCCTATTAGATCACTCTGGATCTATACACTTGGTCTCATTTTTCATCATTTGCTCCCATTGAGCTTCATTTTTGCATTGGGTTTTCTACACCTACAAGAGAGAGAAAGCTTAGATCTGAAGTGTTGAGGACTACAAAGAACCCATCCCATTGAGGAGAGCTGGATACACCTTCTTGTTTTCCTCCCAGGTGCCCTGTAATATAAAAATTCTTTCAAAAAATTGTGTTCTTGTCTTGTCTGTTGGATGCATGGAGCAAACTCTTTATTTTACTGCCTAATGTCTTTCCATACATAGATCTGGTGTTTTGCAGCTATTTTCTTGTCTAACTAATCGCAGATCTGAAGATATTGGCAGCCACTTTTGTTGTTAGGGCTATTATTTATGCGTAGCTAAAGTGGTCCTTTTTCGTACACTTTGACAAAGGATTCATACTAACAAATGGCGACTCCACACGGGTTTTAAATTACGACCGCTGTCGTTTTTCCTATTCCTGCATATCCAGCTACTTCAGACCCTAGGGTTTCTTTTCAGCTTTTTTTTTTCCTATTTTCATGTGGTTTTTTCCTCATAAAGCCCTCAAACATTAAAATTTCTAACTTCCGTGTGTTTCTGGCCCTATTGCGCAGGTGACCGACATCAGCCGCAGCTGAGACGACATTTTTTTTTCTGAAATCTGCCGCTGAGAGTCCCAAAAGTGCAGGTCGCACTTTTTGGCCCAAAAAGTGCGACCTCAAGCCTCAGGTCGTGGAAAACAGCCCAAAAAGTGCGACTGGAGCGAAAAACAGGTCAAAAACTGCGACCTGGACTTTTTTCTGGAATTTTTCTGAAATTTTTATGGGTTTTGTCTGAACCTCTGTCAGGGTTGTCTGACCTCCGTCTCTGCCCGTTTAGACCTATTCTTGCTCTGTTTTACTCAACTAAGTGGGAATCTAGCCCCCTAGGGCGTTAGTACCCTCCACTTTTTGTGGAAGAGCTTTAGCTGCTGTAAGTGTCTAATTTTTCAGAGTTTTCAGCCATTTCTTTTTCAGATCTGATACCTCCTTTTCAGATCGCTTTTAATCAGCTCTTCTTCCCTTCAAATCACCTCTTGTAGTTTTGTTTGGACCTCCCTTTAGGGCCTCCTCCTTGCCCCTTCTTCTTTTTTCTGATTTCCTCCCTTTTTCCAGCCACCTTGCCTCTGCCTCTTGGCTATGATCTGCACCTCTTTTCAGCAGTTTTCTCCTTTAGATCCCTGTCCCTTTCGACCTTAGATCTATTGGCCTCTTTTTAGTGTGTTTTGATTAGATTTTTTCCCTCTGTCAGAATAGTTTTGAGAGACCCACCTTCTTGGGTTAGATAGATGCACAAGTAGCTGTTATTTTTCTGTTATTTCCGTATTATATTCTGTTCCCTGTAGGTTTATTTTCAGCTACGCAGCACACTTTTTTCTTTCTCTCAAAACGGAAAGGGTTTAAAAATTAAAATTAGCGCATGCTACACACTGACCCTAAGCGAAGAAGCGCCTGGTTAACACCGCCTGGAAAAGACTCTAAAATCAATTTTCACTGCACCTTTTCTGCCCTTGACCTTAATCGATTCTGTCCCTTTCTGCCCCTGTCGGTTTCATTCTTCCTATCATCATTGCGCCCCCAAGGCGCTTATCCCGGAGACTTCTTGGCCTTCATCCTTAGTTTCCGGTCGATCGACCTGCTCCGCCCCGCCGTCGTCGAGCCAATCCATCTTCGAGTTCGCACTCCGACTCCTCTCCTGATTCATCGGGTCCTCCTTCTCCTCCTGGTTCTCCCCTTGTCACCTTCACTATGTCTGGTCCAGGGCCTAACGCTAGCGGTTCTCCCGGCCCTAATGCCGGCCCTACTACTAGCGGAACCACCACAGGAACTACCTCGGCTTCACCCGTGCTCCCCTTCTTGGCAGGCCTCAGCATCCCCGATTTGGACCGGTTGATAAACGACCCTATGCACCATGATGCTAGTTGGCCTGCTATGCCGACAAAGCTCCCTTCCGACATCCCAAAGTTTGAAGGCCATGCTGGAGAAGATCCTTCAAATCATGTTCGATATTTCCACATGTGGTGTTCATCTACCTCCATTACCGATGACTCTGTTCGTCTTCGATTGTTCCAACGCACGCTTACAGGCGAAGCTTCTAAGTGGTATGTTGATCAACCCACTTCCTCCCATACCACCTTTGCAACTCTTGCCCGGGCTTTTTTATCTTACTTCCAGCTTCCCCTTCGTTATGACACTGGTATCGAGCTCTTGACTTCCTTCAAGCAAACCTCTTCGACCCGCCTTTCTACCCATGTCCAGGAATGGCGAAGAAGACGGAGCCTATGTCAATCTCCTACCTTCGAAGACCGTTTCTACATGGACTGGTTCCTTAGATCTCTCTTGTCCCCTATCGGGAAAGATGTCGCATCACATTTTCCTCAAACTGAAGAAGATGCCCTCCAAATGGCGTTAAAATATGACCTGATCTACACTCAGACAGGTTATGATATACTGTCCTACCTGATCTCCCCAAACTCAGTGATGCCTATACACCGAGGGCACCTCATACCGCCGACAGTATCGTCGGATCTATCTCTAATCCATCTACTCAACCTCTCATGAGCTATGGTTTTCCTAGGGGAGGGGGCACCACTTCCCGCACTTCTCCCCCTCCCGGTAGCACGCATCTAGGATACGACATGCCTCATCCTTTTTCCCAACCTCCTGCTTACCTCAATGTTGCCCAACCTAACCATTACCCTTATCCGCAGCCTAGTGTGCCAGCTCCTCCAGCATATGCGCTTTCGCTTCCCTTTCCTTCTCAACCCTTGCAACAATAGTCACCGCCCCCTCAAGAGCAGGTGGATGCCCAGCAGGGATTCATGGCTACCCAACCACCTGACGGACAGGTGGCCCCTCAACCTTCCCCTTCTGGTTCCTCCAATTACCAGATCCTCATGATGAACTCTGATCCATCCCCATCCGTCGATCTCCACCTTCAAACTCGGTCTTGCCAGTACCCCAAGCCTCCCGCTCAATATGCCCCCGAGCGTCCTTCTTCAGGTTCTACAGAGCCTCTTTCGACATCCAATGGCCCCTTACATATCCCTCAACCCAGAGTTGAGGTTCACACCAACATTCCTAAGGGACCATTACGTCGAAACGCCGCTGCCGGTCGAGCTTCCCATTCATATAGCATAGTAGATGATTTGGCGCAATCTCCTACTGCCATTTCCACACTGGAACTCCTCCAGTCGTGCCCTTCCCAAAAGAAGGCTCTACTATCTGCCGTGGGCACTGTAGATCATGCTGATGACCAAATGATTATTTTTGACGCCACTCAATCAGGCCATCCTCCTCTTCCTCCTTCCGTCGCCTTCCAAATCCCCGTCAAAATCTGGAACGCCAACGTGTCCCGGTGTATAATTGATGAGGGGGCATCCATCTGCGTGATGTCCGCTTCGGTTTGGAAGCAACTCGGATCCCCCGAGCTGGCCCCTTCCACGATCACCCTTTGAGCGTGGGATGGTCATGCCTCCCATCCCATTGGCCTATTTCGTAATTGTCCTATCACCCTCGCCGGTAAGACTATTTGCGTTGACGTCGAAGTCATAGACGCCCCGCTAGACTACAACATTCTATTGGGGCGAAGCTACACCTATGCTATGTCTGCTGTCCCATCCGCGGTTTTCCGCAAGATGTCTTTCCCCCATAATGGAAAGATAGTCACCATTGACCAATTGACATATCATGAGCCAAAATCTCAGACCTCACCTGAGACGACCATCTCTTCTGTAGCCAACAAGCAAACCATCGACTCCTTGACCAATGTCTCCCCCGGCGTTTACAAGGATTCCTCCCTGCTTGGAACTTTTCCTAGTCTCCCCCCTCCTCCTATCTCTGACCCCATCTCATTGAATGTTTGCATGATGCAATCGTCTTGGGCTGCTCTCAAGCAACCTGCTTCGGCTAGTCAGCAACCTTGCCCTCTGCAACCTGCTCCTAGCCCTTCACCTGCAGTTGGTAGTCATGAGCCCCTTTATCCCCCTGGCACGGTTCCTCCAGGCCTTAGCCATTTAGGAGCCGTCCCACCTGGCCATTACCCCTCTGGTCAGATACCGTTCCTAGCTCCCCCACTAGGAGTGAACATGGTACCAGTCATGGCCACCCTCTCTCTTCCTAACTTAACCCTTGGGATTCTCGTTTGGTACCTTGATCCTCCAGCCCCCACCTTTCCTGGTCAGCCCAAACCTTATATAGCTTTGACCCCGGTTCAACCGGTCCCCATGACTTCTCCCGCCGCATCAGTGCCTCAGTCACCTCAACAGGACCCACCTCCTGTTGCGACCACATCGGGTAAGAAGGGCAAAGCTCGCAAGAGGGCATCAAAGGACAAGGCTGCCTCGACAAACCCTGCTCCTTCTCCGCCTCCAAAGCATACCATCCAGTGTGCTTTGTGTGATGTTTTCGGTCACGCCTCCCATACCTGTCCTGAATTGCTTCATCTCACGCCCATGGTTAATGTCTCGTTCCCTGAGTCCGCGGTCCCAGAAGCCTCTGTTCCTTCCGCGACCGTGGCCACGAACCCCAAGACTATTCACACCAACCACCCCTATGCTTTGTGTGATCTCCATGGCCATTACACCCATCTTTGTCCCCGCCTCGAGGACTTCCGCACCTCTATCGCCGCGGTCCACCAATTCGAGGCCAAGCGCAATGAGTCCACCTCTCCCCTATTTGCGCATTTTGCTTCAGCAGAACTACCAGATATGACTGCTCCCATTGAAATTTCCCCTCCTGATGTCGATATGAAGGAGCCTTCGTCCAACATTTTCTACCTATCATCATCCATGAGACCCTCGGGGAACATTCCATCTGAATCCTCCCCTGTTGTTTCGCTTGACCTTCCTTCAGCGATCATCTTGGGCTCAACATCGGTAGATCCTTTGTCTACTTACTCTTCGGTCACCCCTTGTGACGATGCGCATGTGAACCTCTCTTCTCATGATGATGATTTAGGTCGCTTCACCACGTCAGGTGGTCTTTCTTCCACCAGTCACCCCATCTTCTATCACAATGTCGACATTATGGAAGAAATCCCCACCCCTGACTTTATCTATTCCCCCTTACATCGAACCCATGCGTTCACACCACATCCACCTTGTGGCCATTATATCGAAACCCAATGTTTGGGTAAGGGGGCACCCACATTTGAGAGACCAAGAGAAGAAATTCTCCACAACTCTCCTAGTGTATCTGGTCGTGTTGACTTTAGTCCCAGTATTCTTCCACATTTAGAAGAACCTCTAGAGTCCCATATCACTTCAGATCACTCTAGGGATGATACCCCTTATCGTTCCCTCATCTTACATCAGCAACCCAGTCTCTTAGACATTATTGTTGACCAACCTATAGCTTTTCTACGAGAGCATCAGTTCATTATCTCCATATCCTCTTTTTGGGATAGCGACACCAGGTATGCCAACTCGGAAACTTAAAGTCCATTTGATCCCTATATGCAGTACCAAAAGAGATTGGTAATCCTCCATTTCCTTTCTCAAACTACATAACCATAACCAGCACAAATGGCACACCACATCATTACAATGTGTTTAGATTCCCCTTTTTCTAAATACATTTTGGCATGACCACACCATGCTCGGGGGCACCCATGCCCCTCAACCATAAACCTCCTCACCTCATTTTTGGAGAGGAGGTTGTCTTACCAATCGAGTGTGAAATCCCTTCCCTTCATCTGGCTGTTGAACTTCTCCCTGACACCCAACCTCTAGAACAACGACTTATCATGCTCGAGCGTGCCTCTGAAGACCGCCGTGTTGCATTGCAAACCATAGAAGCAGCCAAGAAACGCACCAAAGCTCCATAGGACTGAAAAGTCTAGCCTCGTCCTTTTCACGAAGGCGACCTTGTTCTAGTATATGACCAGGCCCATGATGTCCTTGGTCACGGGAAGTTCGACTCATTATGGCTAGGCCCTTACGTCATCAGTAAGGGTCTTGGTAAGGGGGCATACTTTTCAGAGGACTTCGAAGGCAATCCTCTTCCTAATCCTCGCAATGCACTCTATCTTAAGAAATATTACCCTTAGCATTTCCCTTCTAAGATGCGTGTTTTATTTTCTGTTAGATAGCCAGCATATTTTTTTTGAACTTTCATCCTTCGCCAGGACCTATTTTGTCCAAGAAGGGCCACTTCACCTCCACTTTAAATCGAATTTCCTCACTTACAACACTTGTATTTGGGGCATCACGTCGCCCCCATAATTGTCCATGTTCATGTCGATTTTCGTCATGCGTTCCCACCCTGAACTCATGTTTTCATGGTCCCCCATTGGGCCTTTACTGTGTGGCAGCACTATTGCGTTGCCTTTGTTTAAAGCATCCAAGTTGAGTCATCATTGCACCCATGGAGTCTATATCGCATCCCTTTGTACCCCACTATAGCCCTCCATCCCTCATTGCTTGGTCTCTCTCTTGTGTCGCACATTTTGACCTTCAGTCCACGCCACATCCACCATGATATCAGTGTCGATCGCTACCCGCATCATTCATGCCCTTTATGCTACAACGAGGGAAGTTGTCCATTCGCTACTCGGTCCTTTTCCATTTCACTCTAATCGTGAGTGTCGGTAATCCTGTTCTAGCTCTACTTTATCTACTTTTTTCCCTCGTGCCTTAGTTGGGGACATCTCACTCCCTCACCTATGGCGGACCTCCCTTCTATTCGACATCGTACTTTCATTGAGGAAGCCGGGTCTAGAGGGTGGTGTACCTTGGTTCCAGCTTCCACTCTTGTTCGGTGCCTCGGATCAGGCAAAGGGATCTCTCATTTCCCTTTGACTTGATTGTTTCTCCACTCCAGCTCCTTTCAGCATGACCGAGATCCGTATACTTGATGGTTCAGTGATACAGCAGCGGCTCTTGATGATTCCCGGGTGTGTGTGAGATGTCTCAACCCTCATGAGGGGGTGGCCCTGCAGGTAGCCCCCCACATGCCCGGATGACCTCTTCTTTGCAGCCTTCGATGCAGCTCCAGATATTTGATGATGTTGGCCGTAGCCACTTGCAGCACCTCTTCGACTTGCACGTATCAGTCAGATTTTGTGAGCCCTTCCCCATTTACAGGGGGCATTTGGGTTGTATTTGTATCTCATGTACTCGGATATTATTGTACAAGTCCTGGCTGTTATCCCAGGCACAACATGTATGTGGGATTCCTCATTGTATTTTTATCTGGCTCATGATTATGCCAGCTGTACTTTATGGTTCGGTCCCTTGTTTACTGGACACACTATTCTTTTGTACTTTGTCTCGACGGGCATAGGTATGCCTCCCCCGCCGCCTTCAGCACAGGTACCCTCTCATAAAAAGAGACTTGTTGCACTTGCGAGTCTCGTCTCCTCAGGGTCTAGTCCTTCAGCACACTATCTACCTCACATTTCTCTCTGTGACATCCCTTTTGTTGTCTAGTGATTGTGTTCTTACAACGTACTTCGGTCATACGATTTGCTCCTGACACTCGCACGCTGGGGGGCAATCTGTTACACCATTTTTTGGTCATCTAACCTATTATCATTAGATGGACCCAAGTACACCATGTAAGACTAGTTTTACCCTAAGTAACACTGCTTTCACTATGTTAAAATAGGAAACCCCAAAAGGAAATATTAAACAAACCCATATTTGTTTGATTTTACTCATGGAATAATTAATTAAACCATAATTTAATTATTATTCCCAGTCATGTTTAACCCAAAATCAAAGAAATTAATTAGATAAACCTTTATTTATCTTATTATTTTCTAGGAATAATTATTTAAACCTTATTTAGATAATATTCCCTGTTAAATATGACCAAATCACCCACAAATAATTAAATAAATCACTATTTATTTAATTATCTTTCAACCACTTCCTTAAATAATTAAATAAATCATTATTTATTTGATTATCTTCTAAACCGCTTCCTTAAAAAGATAAATAAATCATTTATTTATTTATTTTTGACAAATTAAGGGATTTGTCCGAAGTCAAATACCTTTTCCCTCCAACAAATATAATAAAATATTCCATAAAAAGTGGATCTAGATCTGGTTAACCCATGCACCAAGATCTAGAATGACCCAATATTTTGTTATAAATAGGAGGGTTTTTCCTACCATTCCTCACCTTTTGTTGCCTATTAGATCACTCTGGATCTATACACTTGGTCATATATCTCCATCATTTTGCTCCCATTGAGCTCTACTCTTTGCATTGGGTTTTCTACATCAACTAGAGAGAGAAATATTAGATCTGAAGTGCTGAGGAATTCGAAGAACTCATCCCACTGAGGGGAATTGGATACTCCTTCTAGTTTTCCTCCCAGGTGCCCCATTAATACAAAAATTCTTTGAAAACTTGTTCTTGTCTTGTCTATTGGTATATGGAGCAAACCCTTGTTTTTACTGCTTAATGTCTTTCCATGCATAGATCTGGTGTTTTGCAGCTCTTTTCTTGTCTAACTAACCGCAGATCTGAAGATATTGGCAGCCACTTTTGTTGTTAGGGCTATTATTTATGCGTAGCTAAAGTGGTCCTTTTTCGTACACTTCGACAAAGGATTCATACTAACACAAGTTATAAGTGTAGTTTTATCAGTCACAACAGGTTTGCAGAATTGATGTCAAAATCCTTTTGGGGCTAGTTTGATATCTTAAATGATGTTTAAACATTCAAACCCATGAAAATAGTGTATACTTGAAGATATTTCAACCATGCAAGAATCACATCAAACAAATTTTGAATAAAAATTTTATGCCTCCTAAAAGTTGACATATCATTATTAACCACCGTAATTCAAGAATATGCCACATAAACCACTACTATTGTTGAAAAAGAGGCTAGCCACATGGGAAATAGAAATAATAAGCTATAAAGTTCATGTTTTAGTTCATGATGGTGGTTAAACGGGTTAAATATAAACCCTAGTTTACTATGTGGTTGTGTTATAGTTAGGTCAGTAAGAGGAAATGGGGTTTCATTTTATTCAAGTGAATTTTGCTCCATAATAGAATAAAGTAGCTAAGAGTGGATAGAGGGAGAGATTAGAATATGGGGGGTTTTTATTATGTATTTTTCCATGGAACATATCTCTCAAGTAAGTTTATAAACAATTCATACTGCTTTCTATTTGCATTGTTTCCATTCCAAGAAAAAGGGTGCAAAATAGTTGTCTCCTTCTAGCTACATTTCCTCCAAAAAGGATTTCCAAGAGAATATCCCAGCAATTTTTGTGGTTGGATTGTGTTTGTATATTAATATTCTCTATTTTATGATTTTGATCTATTTCATGCATAAAAAAAAAATATGTAACAACATATTTTGAATGTAAAGGAATTAACCATTCATAGAATAAAGTATAGTTTATTTTAAAATATTTGTTGTAATGAACAATGCATTAGAAAATAAATGGAAAAATTAAAGATAAAATGTAGAAATAAAGAAGGCATATGCCAACATGGTTGTCATGAATTCAGTGGAGGGTGAAATATTTTTGAATCTGAAAGGGACATCTTCTCATTCTAGAATTTCACATACACCTCTCCTCATGATGAATTTACCCTACCCTATAATATTCCATGACATCCTAGACTTATACATATTAATTATAATATACTTCATGTACTGAAAAGGAATGATGTTTCTAGTTTTCCTACTATTGTTATGGAAATGAAGCCATATGCTGTGTGTACCTTTGGAAGGAATAGAAAAAATCCATTTCTTGATGGTGGGTGCTCCACGTTCACCCCTACAATACTCATTCATTACATCTACTATATCCATGTTTACTGGTCGCCGAGGTTGATTCCCCCTTAATCAATATTATTGATTAGTTCGTGTCAATACACAAATTTGTTGAACGCTTTCCCGACTCCTAGGAAGAGCCAAAATCAAAATGCACAATCCCCAAAACTCTTACAGGAGTCACAACTTCAAAAATTCCCACATCCTACATGCAAACTCAAAATTTCATAGCCCCTCAACCCAGTTGTATGTGATCACATTTGAGAACCATGTTCTTAGGATAAAAAATCTTTTAACACTTCTCCATCAGTGTTTGCCTCATATATCCATGTTACCTATAACACACTCCTCCCACATTTACCTTCTTTTATCAGTTTTCCTCGGGTAAACATGAGATGAGGGTCACTATGATAAGACTCAATCTCATCTACGACCTTAGGAAATTGGAGTCAACAACTTAAGAGCTTACTGACTTGCCTCAGGCTCTATAGTACCTTCAAGAGCAACCCAACCCCTCTCAGTGTCCAACCATTGAGACAACTATCTTTTTCACTGGCCTAGAGCCTCAAGCACTCCCTTCGCAAGGAATGCAAGCAATTGTAATCCTTCATTCACTCCCATAAGCCTTCCTTCTAACAACCGTGGACTTTTCCAGTGATTTTTATGCCAGCGAACCCAAATTCTTAGCCACTTTTTTAGGGCTAGGACTTAGGCCTCTTCCTATAACTCATTGAAACTTCTGGAAATGATGAATGTCATAGAAACAAAAATTATAAGCCAAAACTTGTACCAAGGGTTGATCTAACTTCTCCCAACTAGGACTAACATTCGGACAAACACTTAGTAAACATGCAACTTATAGGTCTTGAATGCATATTTTAACATAAGGATCTGGAAAATTATCGGATATTTAAAAAGAAGTACCAATTCCTTTTCACAATGGCTTTCATAATACCAATTAGGTCATGCATTTATTATTCATTAAGTTACAAGTAAAAATAGGAAGAAATTCATGACTAATATTTGTCACGTAACCATGCTTATAACCAACATATAACCAGATAAATAACAATTATAGAACAACCATT
The DNA here is from genome assembly GCA_034641835.2 of Pinus albicaulis. Lineage (NCBI taxonomy): Eukaryota > Viridiplantae > Streptophyta > Pinopsida > Pinales > Pinaceae > Pinus > Pinus albicaulis. The sequence goes on from CM076582.1 coordinate 1,563,666,540, forward strand.
AAAGATAAATAATAAAAATTAAATTTACTTCTCAAAATCAGGAGATAATTAGTTCTTAATAATCATAGCCATAAGCTAATTAGGTGTGAGACTTCCATGTACCACTTGAATATAGATTGGGCTAAACCAAATATTTATTTCAGCCAATCACCTCGTACCATATTCCAAGCATGAATGTGGGATCTCATGTGATAAACTAATCCAAAATATCCAAGGGAATCCAGAGGTTAAACCACCTCCACCCTCACCATATTGTGAATTCACCTCAACCAGTCTCAAGATCACAAAAAAAAACTGAGATTGTATGCCTTAGAATTCCTTCACCATCCCTCGATTAATTTTCATTTCTCCACCCACTTGTTGATGTCTTCATCGATAAAAACATCTCTACCCCCAACCCTTTGTATTTTGCAGAGACCACCTCACCCAGATCTAAAACATCCTAGCAATCCAAAGTTGAATAGAGAATTAATCCCATCACACCATGGTTATCAAAAAATGGCGAGAAAATTTTAAAACAACTATAAAAAACCCGGAAAAATTCATGCCACTGAAAGTAAAGAAACCGAATTCATACATGCATAAGCCATGCATGCCAAAACCAGTTGGGAAATCATACATGCAACTTGTTAGCTGTAAGTAATCTTGTTGGAGCTGCTTGATCCAAATTCTCCGCGCTTTATCCTTACAGTCTCATTCTTTCCTTGTCCTTCTTTTTCCTTCCTTCACTTTCTTACTTTCCTTTCCCTGTTGGTGCTCTTCTCCTCTCTAATACTAATCTGAAAAATGAACTGAAAAAATGATACAAGTTGATGCTATGTTGTCCTTTTATTCTTGATTCCTCTAATTTCTTCACTTTACTTAATTTTCCTTCAATTTAATCCTCACATGAAACCTAAGACCTTTCACCTCCCTTTCTCCTAATATCCCTTATTTTCATAAATAAAATTCCAAAATTACCTTTTTTCACTTTCATATCCTTTGCCATTTCCTTTCCCAATTTCACCTTAGCCTTAAACACATCAATTAATGACTGCTAGGATATTTTTCCCAATATTTAGCTTCGAATACTTCTCCCATGACCTTGGCCTTATTTTTCCTTTATTAACCTTTATTACATGAAATTTTAACTTGGGGTTGTTATATACCCATCCCCCTTAGGTGAACATTGTTTGTAGTGTTCTATGACACCTACAACCAGAAAAACCATTGAAAAGAAAATCATACTACTAATGGAGATTTATAACTTAGCTCGTTGTAGTATTTATAATGAAAAACCGTCTCAAAATAAAAACCATCATGAAAATGATGACAACCTGAAAACAATACCACTTATTGGAGCTTTTTAAGACATCTCATTGGGGTATTTACAATAGCAACCATACATAAATATGTAAAAATAGCAAAACTCATTTGCCTCCACCAGAAAAAAAATGAAGGATACGTAGTCCGCATCTAATCAGCCATCTTCCATGTAGATTCATTGGGCCCAAAGTGCTTCTAATGCACTTTAAATTACTTAATGGCTTGGTTCCAGACCATGAGTTGTTTTTGTTGTAATATGCACTGAGGTTCCAGATGGATTTCTCCTTCTGGTTCCACCTACAATATAGACCAATCAAGAACATGATTAACATCCTTTACATATATTTCAAGAAATGAAACATGGAAAACATAATGGGCTTTCACTATTGGAGGAAGTGCAATTTTGTAGGCCATTGGTCCAATCCTCTAAAGGATTTGAAAGGGCTCACAATATTGTGGTGTCAGCCTGGAGAATTATCTAATCCTCAAGGATATCTTCTTGGGCTTGATGTGAAAATACACATGCTCCCCAACATGAAACTCCCTAAATTCCCTGTGCTGGTCTGCAAAACTCCTTTTTATTGTCCTATGCTGCCTTTAGACTCTTCTTAATAACTTGCATTTCTTGTTCCATACCTACCAACATATATAGTATTATCAATACTCTATGCACTATATCACTCCGACTGATGGGCATGTTACAACTCTACTCATAGATTTCCTCAAACAAACTTTTCCTTAGTGGCTCCCTATAACCATAATTGTAAGAAAAATTGACCAATGGAAGTTACTCCTCCCACATACTCTATTAATGCATGGAATACATCCTCAAAATATCCTTGAAAATCATATTGACCCTCTACATCTATTTGTATTTATTTGGATCATAAGTTGTACTGAAGGCCAACTCTGTCTGCGATCTTGAAAATAAATCTTTCCAAAACTTGGAAGTGAACATGGAATCTGTGTCTAACATAATATTTTTTGGAACACCATGCAACCTCACTATCTCCTTGTTGATGACTTGTCCTACCTCACTAGTTGAATAAGTAGTTTTCACTAGAATGAAGTGAGCTTCCTTGCTCAACCTATTGATCAAAACCATGATACAATCATGTTTCCTCAATGTCCTCAAACAACCTATAATAAAATCCATGTAAATGACTTCTTGTTTCCATTCTGGAATTGGATTAGGTCCAAGAAACATCTAGCCACAAACTCTACCATTTCCTTCTTCATATTCATCTAGTAGTATAACTTCTTCACTATTTCCAATGTCCTCTAACATCCCAGGTGACCTGAATACGGATTCAAATTAAACTCCCTTAAGATAAGCTTCTTGAGTTTACTATCATCTGAAACATAGATCACGTCCCTGAATCTCACCAAACTATTTGTTGTGAGATTATAGCGCACATATTGATCACATGTACCCTCATCATGTAACATTTTCCTAAGCTGCACGTACCTATCATCTTGTTTTCCTTCCTATAATATATGATATTGTAAATCTATCCCATATGAGCTCACTATTTCAACATGGTTCAACTGCAATTTCTCGCAGAGAGCATCTGCAACCATGTTCTCTTTACCGTTTATGTATCTAATCTTGAAGTCAAAATCACTAATGGTAGATGACCATATAGTTTTCTTCTCATTAAGATTCAGTTGGTCAAACATATATCTTAACCTATTGTGATCACTTTTCAATAAAATCCTCCTACTAAGAAAATAATGCCTCCACATATTCAAGGCATGAATAATAACTGCCAACTCAAGATCATGATTCACATAGTTCTACTCATACTCATTCAGTTTCCTAGACTCATAGCATACCACATGTCCCTCCTATAGAAGGACTCCACCAAGCCCTCTCTTTCAAGCAGCTATACAGAGTAGGATCTCTTTATATGGATTTGTAATCTTGAGGACAGGACCATTTTTCAACAAACTCCAATTTTTCAAAATGGGTTGCACATTCTTCTCTCCACTCAAATCTCTTAAGTTTTATCTACAAATATGTAATAGGATATGGCATGTGTGATAAGTTCCTGATGAATCTCGTAGAGTAAATTCCTAACCCCATGAATGATCTAACTTCATCCATATTTACAAGAGCTTCCAACTCCATGATGGCCCATACCTTTTCTGAATCTACTATTATGCCTTCCTAGGAAACAACATTTCCCAGGTAATGTACCTATATCCAAAAGAACCTTCATTTACTAAGCTTGGAATAAAACTGATGTTCCCTTAGAAATCTCAACGAAACTGCTAAACGCTTGAAATTCTCTTCCTCATTCTTAGAATATATCATTAGTGAAAACAATAAAAACTTGGCCAGATAAGGGCACAAAACTTTATTCATCAAGCACATAAACGTAGTTGGTGCATTAGTCAAACCAAATTGAACTACAACAAAGTCACAATTCCCATACCTAGCCTTGAATGTAGTCTTTTATATTTCCTCTTCTTTTATGTGTAACTAATGGTATCATCATCTAAAATCAAGCTTTGAGAACATTGTTTATCCCTTCAACTTATCAAACAAGTCATCAATCCTCGAAAATGGGCACTAGTTCACCTTGTTCAGCTACATGTAATTCATGAACATTCTGAGGGTATCACGAATAATACTAGTGCACCCCAAGGTGATACACTAGGTCTAATATATCTTTTATCTTGTGTTTCCTTCAGTTGAAACTTCAAATCTATTAAATCTATTTTGCTCATCCTAGAAGGGGCATTTGACGTTGGTGCTACTCCTAGTACCAACTCAATAGAAAACTCCACTTCTCTTTGAGGTGGAAACTATGAAATCTTTGCGGAAAATACATCCTGAAACTACTGCAATACATGTTACCTCTTGAATATTTTTGTATCCTCATTATCCTTACCATTATCACTGAAAATATGAACCACAAAAATTAGACACCCCTTCCTGAAACTTCACTTAGGTGACCATCCTCACTGATATAGCCTTCTTCTTCCCCTGCAAGATTCTATTTTCCCCATTATCAGCTAGGCACTCAATGGCCTTGTCATAAAACTATACTTTTTTTCTATGAAGATACAATGAATCCATACCAAAAATCATATCATATGATCCAAATAGCATTACATTCAAATGTGTCATTGTATTCATACCATTCAACTAAAATTCACAAGATCTTTCCCAATGATGAACTGTATTCTTAGTACTTATAGCCAACTCCACCAACCAAGACCCTGCATGCACTTCTTTTCGAAAGCCACACTTTTCCACTAGGCCAGGACGAACATAAATATAATTATACTTAGAGTTAATCAAAATAGAAACAATTCGACCACAAATATTACCTTCCATCTCAATAATGGATGAATCATGATATGCTTTCTTGTTTTGCACAACTGCATGAATCTGAGGAATGTTACGACCAACATCCCCATCTATATGTACCTCCTGAGCACTATACATATGACGCCTACCACTAGGTATAATGGGAAATCCTTCTTGCGATGACCTTTGCCACATATCCAACATTGCAACGGTCCCCTAACATTACCTTTAGTTTGTTACTCTCAGGATGTGATCGATGTCCCTTCTCAACTGCATTGAACGTATTGTAAGGAACCACACTTTCTTTCTCACCTGCATCCTGAGGTCTTGCCCACTTTTGTGGCCATTTTCCTTAACATTTCTCATTTCCTTTCAAATCATTCTTAGGATCAAATTTACTCTTTGACTACTCATACCAATGCTTCAACTTCTGAATGGCATCCTCCAAAGATCTAGCCTCATCGAATTCCATCCAGTCTCTATTTTTTTTAGGCAATCCACTGATGAATCTCTGAATCTTATCCTTCTCATCCTTGAGATAAGGCACATACCTCAGCAACTCCAACAATCTGCTAGTATAATCATCATCTATCATAGAACCCATCTGTCACTCATAAAATTCTTTATCTCTATCATCATAACACCTATTCAATAAGTAACTATTCTTCAAGAGTGTCTCAATCTCATCCCAAATAAAATCTTATTCCTGAATACACTTGAAATTCTTCACATATTCCCACAAGATATCCTCTTTCCATTTAAGAATAAATATGGTTATCACAACTTTCATGTTCTTTGAATAGTTATGCAATGTAATGAATTTACTCAGCCCATGAAACCATGCCTATGGATCTTTTCACTTCTTCATCTCTCCATAAAATTTAGGAGGATTCACTTTATTGAACTCTTAAAGAAAATACTCCCTCCTACTATAATGATTATGACAATGATGATTGTGACGATGTATCCTTGACGAGGAACTAGAATGATTCCCATACTTACCAATCCTCCTATCAGGGGTATCCCATGATATGCCACCTCTAATGGTGTCCCCTTTATCCAACCTGTATCTAGACTGATACATGTTACCATAGGCTCCAATATTTTTCTCTTCATAATATTCTCTCATCCTCAACCATCCCTGTTTTTGCAATTCTGAGAAGCTCTGAAGAATCCCTGTATTTACCTCTACCTCCTACTCGTGAGCCCTTGCAATTCTTGCTTGATCCTCAATGTACCTGTCATTGTTTGATTCGTAACTTCTGATCTCTCCCCTCAAACTCCTCAATGTATCTGATATACTAGGAGAAGACTCATCTCCTTATTTCCAAACTGATTTATAGGGAGAGTCGTGGGAACTGTATTCTACCATTTTTCTCCTCATCCTTGATTCTCTTGTTCCTATAAGTGTACCATGTTAAAAAAACCAAATATGTACAAAAATCAAATCCATACCTCATTGATGTTCAGGGGATTCCTATCTGCAATATCAATACACGTTAGCATGTATATGTATAATCATATGCATATCCATATATAAATGTATCAACATCATGAATGACCATACCAACTTTATACCATGACCCCATAGATGAGAACCACAACCCTGACACATCAGAAATTACCAAAGAGAGTGCAACTTATTATGATACCACATTGTAACCCACGACTCCCACATTTACTCGCTTTCACTGGCTTTCCCTTAGAAAACATGACCTGCGGGTCACTATGATAAGAATCAGCCTCCTATATGACCTTATGGAAATGGAGTTGACAAATTAAGACCTTAATTACTTCCCTCAAGTTCTACGGGAACTCCAGGAGAGACCCAAACCATATAGGTGTCCAACCCCTCAGATAACTCTCCTTTTCACTCGCCTAGAGCATAAGCCACTCACTTTTCAAGGCATGAGATAAATTGTAAAACTCTAACCGCTCCCATAGTCCCCCCTCCCAGCGACTTTATACTTTTCTAGTTAGTTCTATTTTAGTGACTCCAAATTGTGATCCACTTTTTCAAGGCTAAGGCTTAGGTCGCTGCTCAAAACTCATTGAAACTTCCATAAATGATGAATGACATATAAAAAAAGCTTATAAACAAAAATTAAACTGTGAATTGACCCAACATCTCCCAACCAAGACTAGAATTCCATCAAATACTTGGTAAACATGCAACCTACAGGTCATGAATGCATATATAAACATAAGGATCTAGAAGCCTATCTAATATTTAACAAGAAGGACCCACGCCTTCTCAAAACATATAACACCAATTAGGTCATGCATTTTTTATTCATTCAATTACAAGTAAAAACATGAAGAGAGGCATGACTAAGATCTGTCAAATAGCCATGCTTATAACCAACATATAGCCATATAAATAATAATGAAAGAAAAAACATTAAATCCACATAATAACAAGTAAATTTACTGATCAAAAGCAAGAGAAACATAGCTCTTAATAAACATAGGAATAATCCAACTAGGTCTAGTACTGCCACATACCACCCAACCATAGATTGGGCTTAACCAAATCTTTATTTCAGCCAATAACCCCTGTGCCATATTCCAAGCGTGAATGTGAAATCTCATTGGATAAACCAATATATAAAAAACAAAGGGAATCAATAGGCTAAACCAACTCCACACTCACCATATCGTTATCTCACCTAAATTGGTTTCGACATCACAAAACCAAACGAGGCTTGGATGCCTAAAAAATCCATCACCATTCCCTCAGTAATTTTCCTGTCTCTGCCCACCTGTTGAGGGCTTCTAGGAGAAAACCATATCCAAACCCAACCCATGGGATGTTCTTAAGACCACCTCACATGGATCCAAAATGTTCACAAAATACAAATATCAAACAAAAATGAAACCTGTCACAGCATGGTTATCCATAAACGGAAATGCAAGGCAAGAAACATTGTCAAAAACCCGAAAAAATCCATTCCACCGAAAACAAAGAAACCAAATAGACACATGCATAAGCCATGCATGCCAAAACAAGTTTAGAAATCATACATGCAACTTGTTACCTACAAGTAATCCCGCTGAATTTTCTTGATCCAACTTTTCCTTGATTATTGATTTCCTTTTCTTTTCTTGTCCTTCCTTTGCTTGCTTAATTTCCTTCTACTCTTGGTTCTCTTCTCCTCTCTAATAATAATCCCAAAGCTAAACTGAAAAAATGCTAAAAATTGATGCTCTTATGTTTTTTTATTCTTTATGCCTCTAATTTCTTCATTTTCCTTCAGTTTTCTTCAATTTCCTCCTCACATGAAAACATTTCCCCTTCCTTTTCTCCTAATTTCATTTACTTTCATTAATAAAATTCCAAAATTACCTTTTCACCATTTTGTATCCTTTTCCATTTCCTATTCCAATTTCCCTTAGCCATAAACACATCAAGTGATGCTCACTACTATATTTTTCCCAACATTCAACTTGGAGTATGTGTCCAATGACGCTGGTTTTATTTTTCCTTTATTAACTTTTATTACATGAAACTTTAATCTCGGGTTGTTACATGACAAATACTAGTGACCAACACATAAGCTCTTGAATCTAAGGACCTTTGTGTTATCCTTGGTGTCACCCTTTACCACAACAAAATACAATAAAAATGCCATTAGCACCGGAAATAATGTCGAAAATTAGTGTCTTGGATCTTGCGAATTGGGTTCTATTGGTTGTTCAAAACTTAATGTTAGAATGAATTTCAATTTGGAACCAAAAATAGCATCGGTAATTGCATTGAAAATTCCATTTTGTTTAGCTCCAAAGATTATTTCTTCCATTGTTCCATCCATTTGTACTTCTATTTTTGCTCGCAATTGTGCTTCCTATTTTTCGTCTGGTATGGCATAAAAAACAACTTCTTTTTTTTCTTCCTAACTTATGCCAAGTTATTCTTCCATTATAAAATTATTTTTTCTTCAAGTTTTGCTTCAAATATGAGAATTATTGTTACATTAGATTTAATTCCATTATGGCATATTCCTTAGCTTCTAATAAGTCTTACATTATAGTGTCTTTTGTTTATTATAATATTTCTACCATTATTACTTCTTGGTTTGCTACCTAAATGGCTTCTTTATTTTCTTCTTAGAAAACACCAAGTTTGGCTTCTAATATTGCTTCCATTATTGCTTCCTTATTTTCTACCTGAATTTATTCTATTGTTGCTTCTCAAATAACACCAAGTTTAGATGCTAGTATTTCTTCCACTATTACTTCTTTGTTTTCTTTCTAATTTTTTTTTTCATATTAGGTAATTCCAAGTTTTTCTTCCAAAATTTCCTCATTGTGTTCTTCTAGTTCGGCTTTAATTGTTCCTTCCTTTTTTTATTACAAAATTGATTCCTTGTTAGACTCATGTTTTTCTTCCTTTTAGTTCCAAATTGTGTTTCCTATTTACCACCTCGGTTTGCTTCTTTTTTAGGCCTAGGGTTTTCTTCCTTTTAGTGTTTCTATTTTCTTCTTAACTAACCTCCAATTTTTCTTCTTGTTTAGCAACCAATTTAGCTTTCTATTTTGAGCCAGGAATAGCTCCAAGTATGTGTTGGAAATACTCAAAGGGGGGTGAATCAATATATCCTTTAATTTTCACACAATTGGTAGGATTCCCATTCAGAGCATCAAAACAAAAATATGAAACAATATCACATCACATGGATTCAATACACAAATATTGATTTCAACAAATATTTGTTATGTATGGTTTACTTACAAATATACTAGATGAACTAGAAGGAAGTAACATTTACCAAGTGTTTTATCAGAAAGGGATGGAAGGAAGCTAATTCTACCTAAATAATTTGGGTTCCTGTACAAGGGATAGTGACCCAACTACAATTTGATCCACATCTGATATTGTCACAATTTGTTTCCTTTTTTGTTTCACTTCACTCCTACCATTGTTCACTTCCACTCTTGTTGTCACCACTACTTATCTTCACTACTACTATTTTCACTACCACGCCAACTACCACTACTGCTACTGTCACTACCATATCTATTGTCATTGTTTCTACACCTATTGTCACTAATACTACTATTAATTCTTCTACTATCACTGCCACACCTACAATTAATATGTCTACTCTTCATTGCTACTACTATCGCTGCCACACCTACTATCACTATTACTACTCCTTGTTATTTCTATTGTCCTGTTTTCACTTTCAAGTACGGGAAACCATACATGATAAATATTACATCAATCAATCATAAAACATTTATGACTAGTGTAGGCTCTCAATAGTAATGCAATATTTTCACCAAACAACTGCATAGTAGCATTGTTAACACCAGAAAATCGTATGGGAAAAAGACATTAGAAATTTCAAGCATAAATTACAAATGAATATTTTCAGAGAAGAAATACATTAGAGCATAATAAAATTTGATTTATCTAAGGTTTAGAAGGAAAATTAAATGACAGTGCACCCGCATTAAAGGAATTTTGCACACATCACAACTATTCCTTCGATATTCACGCGGTCCTAAAGATGGTGAAATGTCACCATCTGAGACCACTTATCACGCTTGGTTAAGATGATTCTCTGACCAGTACTGTCAAGGACAGATGGATTTGAGACAACTTGAGGAGTAAATTCATCCCACAAAGGAATACCTCCTCCACTCTTATGTCACTATCCATCTTGGGCTAAGAGAAGAGGAGGGAATTAAAAAAAATGTCTATATAAGCCAACATTTGGAAGAAGAATGGGAGACACATTGTTATGCTGACCAAATTGCTTCATATGAAACCAACATGCATTGTCTAGTAGCAGAGGGATTGGAAGGACTCATATGTTGGCCAACCAATATCTTAGTCCAAGAGAGAGAGTTTCACCACTTGATCTTGATCTACCATCCTTTGAGAGAGGGAAGAGATGCTTGTAGGAACTAAAGGGAAGGATACCTCCTTGTTTATCATTGTATATTTTTTACCACCAGCACCTAATAAAGGGAGAAATCTCCACTTGTGTTATTAGGTTGTTTGCTCCATCTAGCTTTTTTATTTTGTATCTTTTGTTTTGACTTGTTCTTACTGTTGTATGATTATTTTTGCCTTAAACTAGTTTACATTGTGTGAAATTTATTCTACTAACAATAGAAAATTATTTTTCTATATGACCTTGTGCAAGTAGCAGCCAACTTGCTAAATAATTGTATTTTGTATGCCCTTGTGCCAAATACACTACCACAGGAATGACGACTCCACTGGATTCTTTCCTTTTAAGTTAACGTTTGTTAATGCAGGTTCTTCCTGCTCAACTTTTTGCAAACCACCCTTACATCCTCTAAGCATCTCCAATCACACTCAATAAAATGTTTTTTACAATATCGGAAGCATTTTTCTTCATTATGCCTGACAGTGCGCTTTGTGCTCTGATAGACATGGACTCCACTCCTGTGGGAAGATAACCCATGCGGTAGGCAAGCAAGCCAATTTTTGCTTGGTTTTTGCCATTTTTTCAATTGTAAAGAGCTTGGAAAACATTAGTGGAAAAATTTCAACATGTAATAGCTAAGTTACATGGAAACATAACATGATACATAAACAAAGAAATGAAAACAAAAAGACATGCACAAGAAACACGCTCAATAGAGAAAACACACTAATAAATCAACAATGGAGAGATCTCTCCCTTTATTAGGTTCTCATGGTAGTAGAATATAGAATGATAAATCTCTTGTAGTGGATCCTTCTAGATACAAAGTTCCAATATCCAAGACAAGGGGGTCTCTTCCCCTAAAGTTTTCAGCAAGCCTTCTTTCCCTCTCAAAGGATGGTAGATCAACGGACACGCTGTGAAATCTTATCTCTTGGATTGAGGTGTTGGATGGCCAACAATTGAATCCTTCCAATCTTCTTGCTGATGGACAACACAAGCTGGTTTGTTGAGGAGAAAATTGGCCAGCATAACAATGTGTCTCCCATTTTTCTTCCCATGGCTGGCTTTCATAGAAATTTTTTAAATTTTACCTCCTCTCTTAGCATAAGATGGATGTTGACACAAGAGTGGGCGTATGATTCCTTTGTGTGCTCCACTAAAGACTTAAGGTGGCTCCAAGGCACCTGTAATTGGCTATCTTGAGTGAGAATCTTTCTCTGCAAGTGTGCCAAGTGGTTCCAGATGGTGAAATTCACATCCTTGGGTCCGCGTGGCTATTCAAGGGATATATGTGATGTTCTTCATGAATATCAAAGAAAAAGCTACAATGATAACCCATGGCTAGTGCTTCCTATGGGCGATCAAAAAAATTTCTTGTTGACCTTAGGAAAACTTAAATTTTTCGACTGCTGTAATGTATTAGTTCCCTATAAATATTTATTTCTAGCTTCTACTTGAAATTTTCTAATGTCTTTTGCTTGTATGATTTTGTGGTGTTAAAAACTAGGTCAAAGTATCAAAGGTTACAGTTGTAAGATATATAGAGGAGCACGATAGCTATTCTTTTTTGATGGGCTTAGGATTAGTGTAGTGTATGGTTTGAAAGAGAAAGAAGATATTTATGAGCATTTCCACCATGAATTCCTTAATAAAGAAGGAAAAATACATAAAATGACATTCCCAACCAAACAGATCTTTCATGAAATAATTCTGCTTATAAACCTTTTAGGAAAATCACTGAAGAAGGAAGATATGGAAAGGAGACATGTATTTCATACAAATAAAAATATAACAAAGAAAATACAATATCACAAACTCACAACACAATATTTCCTAAATAATAGCTACAACCAATCCTTTGATTTCGGAAATAAAAAGATTAAGTACAAGCTACAACAGTTCCACCCTCTGATGTCCAACTATCAAAATGACTAATAAATCCATAGATATAAACCAAAAAACCATTTCTCCTCTCGTAGGGATCAAATCCTAGAGTGGAGGAATAGTTCAGGATATTATCTCACCAAAATCCTAATCACTAGGTAGGTTAACAAAACTCTCCTCACAATAGAAAAACTTATACATTTGACCTTGAAAACCATTTACAGATATCAATCTACCTAGTTTTCACTTCAACCAACATATTTACCATTAATTACATCATTAAAACCCCAAAAATAACAAATTACATCAAAAAAATGAGTTCCACGAAAAAGTGCAATGAATTGATAGGAAAGCGTAGTGGGCTAGTAGAAAACGCATTGTGTTGCTTGTAAGTGACTTTTGGAGGGGTTATCGAGGTCCAAATAAAGATATGAAAGATGGTCAAGAAAGATATGCATGTATACTACATAATATGATATTCAAGCATTGAAAAATACTTCTTCTAGCCCTTCGAAAATCATTTCTCCCACAACTACACCAAAATTTCAGCTTGGCTATCAAAAAACAGGTAGAAAGTTGATTTTTTCATAGTTTGTTTTTACCTTTTCACCCACCATAATGTGCTGACATGGCTATCCCAATAGCTGAAGTTGATGTACATGTCAAAAGAGCTCCAGAAATGTAAATATTTTCCATTTGGATGCCCCAAACAAAAGGATAACGTGAGGCACGCTACCCTTTTGGAGCAAAAACTGTGCAAAAATGGCCGAAATGCCAAAAAAATTCAAAATTTGTCAAAATTTTCCAAATTTGCTCAAAATTATTCTAGAATTTATCCATGGAGACCTATGATGGTATGTTATGCTATAAGGGAAACATCAACAATAAAATCCAGCTTACCCTTCTCTTCTTGCTTCATTAGAGTTTCGTTGAGTTTTTCCTTAAACTACTTGATTCTTACCTGAGACACTTGATTTCTTGTGTAGTAATGAATGTCCATGTGCATTTTTATGTTTTTTTTATGATTTTCCCTTTTCAAGAGTTTTTCCAAGGTAAAATTGACCCTATCAAGCCAATATTCCCTATCCTTCTCAAGTTCTGCCAATATAAGCTCATCAACTATCATTTGGGTCCATGGTGGAGTTATGCTTCTTTGTTGTTTTAGTGGCCCTTTTAGGACTCTATTAGTTGGCCTATTTATTTCTACCTACCCTTCCTGATCATATAAGTCATTTATGTCAACCACGACCTTATCCTTTACATCTTCTTTGCTCAAATCAACCTTAGGATGATTCAAAAGTAGTTGATTTACCTTTAATTGCATATTCTCTTGTTGCAAGAATGAAACCAAAAAGTTGGCCTCTGAAAAGCTCTCCTTAAGTTATTTCATCTCAAAATATTTCTCCATGATGATTTGTTCTATTTTATTCTTCTCTTCATTCACCTCCAAGCCTGTTGTTGGCACTTTAATCAGCACTTGGACTGCATCAAGTGCCTGACCAGACACATCTTGAACTCTAAGGAAATTTAGTGATTTGTTTTATATGATAGATAGGTGGCTTAAAATCTTATTCACTGAAAAGATATTTTAGTCAAATATATAGTTCTAATAATGAGGGTATTAGATCATGATGTGGTAGCAAAGAGTGAGTTTGTAGCCTATGAGGAGAATTAAATGTAAAATGAGAGAAGAAACAATAGGTTTGCAAAGCATAAATCTACTAAATTTGGTAGAAATTAACACAGGTAGCAGTTTAACAATATTTCATCAAGAGAAAGATATTCCTAGTCTTACAATATTCTCAATGAAATATTATAAAATATAACTGTCATGAGTGATTATCTTTCCACTGTTATTATATATATATATTACCAAGAAGGCTCACTATGTGAGACTAAACAAAATTGATAAAACAAATGAACATGTGAAGAGACTGATAAAAAGTCATAACAACATGAGGAATTGCAAACTGCAACTGAAGATAATAAGATATGGAAACATAAGTGGGAATTGACAATACACACATCAGATGGTAATAAGTCCTCATAATTTTCTGTCTATTTCATTCACTAAAAAGAATATTGATCAAATGAATTAAGATTTTAAAACCACGAACTCTTACTTCATAGTAGTTTGTCACAAATATACAAAAATATAAAACTGTTAGCCCCAAAAAAGGAGTAAATATTTTTCTAAAAGTTATTACCATCTCGCGCAAGAGATGAGGCTTATCCAAAAAATTTAATACAATGTGCTATGAAATAATCAAAATAAACAAAATCAAGGCTAACAATTTGAAGTGGATGTATGATTTAGCAGTCTATAGGAATACGCCTCCTATGTTCTGGTACAACCAACTCCACAAAAAGTGTAAACATTAGTGAATGTGACGTGTGGTTATTCCTTGAATGCTGCTTGGTGCCTCATGGAAATGTGTTGGTGCTAAGAGTAATGGTAGAAATTTGTTTCAGAGAAAATATTTTGCTATTCCTTTCATTTTTTTTCTTGTTTTTTGTGATAGGGATGGAGGCAGATTAAAAGAGATAGCCTCGTTTCATTTTATTAGCGGGAGATATTATTAGATGAGAGGGAGGATAAAAACTCTTTATACATATATCACAATCGTAGTTTAGGGTCAGAATGTTTAAACATAAGACACAAGGAGGAGGGAATGCAATTTGTGATGGGGCTGATGACATGGCAAGGAGGTGAGGCACAGAAAATACCACAAAGCATGAATCGGGATTTCTGTTAAGAGAAATGGAACGTAAGTGTTAAAAATTGTGAACCGCGATGTGCGATGAATAGAGGGTGATGTGGAAGGGTCAGATATGGGGCCCATTTAATACCAAAAATCACAAATTGGGATTTTTGTTTTGAGAAGTGGGAGGTAAGTGTTAAAACTTGTGAAGCGTGATGCGTTATGAATGTAGGTGACTTGGCATGAAAGATGTTGGGGCCCATTTAATACTGCCAATTGAAAATCAGGAGTTTTATTATGAGGGATGGGATGTAAGTGTTAAAACTTGCGAAGTGCGATGTGCGATGAATTAAGGTGACGTGACATGGTAGACAGCCGGGCCCATTTAATACCGCAAATTGTAAATCGGGAGTCTTGTTATGAGGAATGGGAGGTAAGTGTTAAAACTTGCAAAGCACTGTGTGCGATGAACACAGGTGAAGTTGCATGACAGATAGTGGGGCCCATTAATATTGCAATCGGGGAATCAGGAGTTTATTTATTGTGAGGAATGGGAGTTAAAGGTTAAGAATCATGAATTGTGATTTGCGATGAGACAAGATTTGACATGGCAGGGAAAGTTCTCACTTCAATATCACAATCAGGGGTTTTGTTGGAGATGGCAATTGTAACATGAATGAAAGTTAAAACTGCGATAAGACGATTACGATGAAAGGGTAAGGAGTCCACAATGATTAAGTGTGGTAATTTATATCATATAATATATGATATTACAAAGGTTTGTTGTGGTGCATGTAGAGCTGCTTTTTAGCTATCAAAAATGGATTTTAATAGTTAAAAATAGGTTTTGAAAGAAATGAAATGCTGGACTTTCGGTGTTTTTGCAAAAATGAAAGGTAAAAGAGGGGAAATGAAATGAATGAAGGTATAAATGAAATTTTATAACCATTATACTTTGATAGCAACACTTTCATCTTACAACCGAATTGAAAAGGCAGATTGATTCCTTAGAGAATTATGAGTAGATTTCGAAAAATATTTGAAAAATTATAGTTCTAACAGTGGCTCCTATTGGGGATGAAGTCCTCCCCGTGAGGCTTCAAGGAATATAGAATCAGTGCCTTAAAAAACTCTTTAAACTCAGAAGACTTCTTGGAAATTATGACTAGGACTGACCATTGACTGACTGTAATCGATACTCACCATATATCCTGACACAAGTAGGATTGGGAATGGAGTTTTATTGACGCATCACACCAGATATTTACAATGGAATGAATCAACTAACTTATTAAACAAAGAAATTATTTAGAAAATGACCATTGACTAGGCCTGTAATGAGCTGATCATCATCCAGATGTTTGAGCAGGAAAGTATTGTTTTTCAAAACTTCAGCAATTCTAAATGGTCTAAACCAAAAATTGTCAAACATACCATGCTTTTCATGGTCTTGTCTCCTCGCATCCCAGTGTAGCACCAAATCGTTCTCATGGAATAACTATTGATTTTCTATTTTGTCAAAATAGATTTGAATTTATTCTGATACTTCTATGTTTTATCTGTCAGTGATTCTCTGATTTGGTGTGCATCTATCAACTATAGAATTCTCCTTTTGATTGGATTTTCATCATCAAATTCATCTTGCAAGAACTTCATCACAGGAAGAGATAATTTCAAAGGAATTATGGCATCAGTACCATATACAAGTTGAAATGGAGACACTCCAATTGATTTTTTACCACTTACCCTATCTTACCAAAGAGCATGTACCAACTGAGTGTCCCAATTCCTCTTATTTTCAGGTAGCATTTTCTTAATGATCCTCACCAAAATTTTATTGGATGACTCGGCTAATCCACTACCTTGAGGGTAATGAGGCATGGAATGAATCAATTCAATTCCATATTTCTGACAAAAGTTGTACATATTAGTAGAGTTAAAGGCCATTGCATTATCAGTTACCAACTTCTGTGGAAAACCAAATCTTGACATAATGTTTTCCAAAATAAATTTAATAACTACCATATCAGTAGATTTCCTGGTTGGTACAGCTTCAAGACATTCAGTAAAATATTCTATAGCCATGAGAATCCATCTATGATGTGCTCATGAAGGTGGATGAATTTCACCGATGAAGTCTAACCCCCACTATTAGAAAGGAACATATTCTGAAAGAGGAATAAGAGGTAATGGTAGAAATTCATGTTTACTGGAAAACATTTGGCATTCGACACAGCTCCTGACTTTGGCAAAAAAATCAAAGAAAATATTTGGCTAATAATCGCTAGCTCTTAATATTTTTTTTGTAGTGGCTTTCCAATACAAATTCCCTCCACACACTCCTACATGTATCTCTGTCATAATATCTTGGGATTCAGTTTCATCTACACATCTTAATAAGATTCCAATATGGTCCTTCCAATAAATATGGTCTTCCAAAATGCAATACTTAACAGCTCTCAATTTGAAAGCTCTTCCCTTTGACTTCTCCATTTCAGGGGAACTGTTGAAATCTAACAAAAAGTATACTATAACCTTGTACCAATATAAATTAAATATTTTAGGATAATTATAAATACCTTCTCCATATTCTCCTTCAATTTCCTCTACATTCATATTGAAAGCCTTGCAATTAGATTCAGCCATCAAGTGAACCAAGCCTTTACCTTTTATCAATTTAGTTGGTTTGATCTCAATATCAAATTCTCAAATTTTAGTGATCCATCATTCTCTTCTGCCATCTGTATCTAGCTACAACAAAACATCTTTAAAAATGATATTGGGCATGAAAGCCACTATTTTTGAATACATCACATAAACTTGAAAACATTTCAAAGCCTTAACTAGTGCTTATGCTTGTTTTTCAGTCAAGTTGTACTTTAATTCAACATCCCTTAAATTACGACTAGAAAATGAAATAGGCTGCTATAAACCTTCTTTGTTCTTTGGTAATAAGACAACTGCAATTGTTTTTTCTGAAGCATATGAAAAAATTAGAAAATATTTTTTGAAATCAGGACTAATCAGAACTGGAGCTTCAGTCAAGTCAGACTTGATTTCTGAAAAAGAATTCTTTGCTTCATCTCGCCATTTAAATTTTTCATCTTTTTTAGTAAGAAATTTATGTGTTTGATCAGCTCTGCAAAGTTAGGAAAAAAACGCCTCATAAAATTGATTTTCCCTAAAATAATTGGAGTTATTTTTTATTCCTTGGAAAACCAATCTTATGAATAGCTTCTACTCTTCTCCGATCAATACAAATGCCACTTTTTGTTTCAATATGTCCCAATAATTTCCCTTCTTGAACAACAAAGGATGGATTTTTTTGGTTCAAGGACAAACCGAAATTTCCGCATTTGTCAAAAACTTGTTTCAAATGTTTCAAGTGGTATTTATCAGATTTCAAATATATTGGGATTTCATCCAAATAAATGACTACAAACATGTCTTTTTCTCCTGCAAGGGCAATATCCATTTCCTGCTGAAAATTTGCACTTGCATTCATCAGACCAAATGGCATTTTGTTGTACATGAATGTACCCCATGGTGTGGTAAATGTTGTCTTTTCTCTATCTTTCCTGTCAACTGAAATCTAATTATAGCCTGAAAATCCATCAATCATTGACAATATTTTGGATCCTACAAACTTCTACAAAATATAATCCATCTTGGGCAGTGCATGGTTATATTTTAATGAACATTGGTTCAGGTTGTGAAAATCGACACAAATTCTTATCTCTCCATACTTTTTATGAATCGGGACTATATTAGCTACCCCGTTAGAAAATCTTAAAGGTAGAATTATCTTTGCTTCCCATATTTTTCTTATTTATTTCACAATGATTGGGGGCAGCATGGGATTGGTATGTTTGATTTTTTTTGCTACATGCTTTACATTTGTTTTCAAAGGAATCTTGTGTTTCATTATGCTTATATCATAAGTTTTCAGCTCACTATAAGACCATCCAAAAATATCAACAAATTATTTCAGTAGCTTGATATATTTTGTTATAATTTCAGGAAAAAGGAATTTGGACACTTTGACTAATTTTCGCTGATCTTCTATGCCAATGTTACATTCTATCGTACTCTCTCCATCAACTTTACTTTCAGGCTTGAGAAAAACACCATTATTATCAAAAAAAATTTCTAAAGGAACTAAGAATTTAGGAATGTAGTTAGTTTTGAGATCTATAATGTTCTTCCCAGCCATGGTTTTCTTAAAAGGCCTACTATTTTTATTTTCAACAATGTCCTGCTCATCATCAATTTGTATGTCTGCAAACTCTTCAACACGCTCTAAAAGTTTTTGAGTTTCCTTGTCATCCTCAAATACTTACTAGTACTTGACGTTATCAGGAATTGAAGGCATGTTTTTTATTTGAACATGATAGGATGCCTTGACATCTAGAGGAACTTTGAAATTACTAGTAGCAATAGCTAGTGAATCAGCCATTTCATTTTCCTCTCTAGTGAAAAAATTTATATTAAATGCTCAAAAATAATGCTCAATCAAGTCTCAAACTTCATTCCTATAATTTTTTAACTTGGAATTTTCTACTTGGTATTTTTTTCTCAGCTAATTTATCACCAACTTTAAATCACCAAAAGAAATTAGCTCCTCCGCTCGCAAATATTTTACTACTTTCATACCCAACACAAGTGCCTCATATTTAACAGTGTTGTTAGTGGTAGAAAATTGCAGTTCATATGATATAGTTACCCTTTTATGAGTAGGAGAAAAGAGGACTACACTGACTCCTGATCCTTCTCTCGATGAGGCTCCATCAAAGCACAATTTCTAGATCCATACTCACTCAAAATGTTTCTCATTTTTACTTTGAAAGTTTTTTGTTTAGTTATTTTAGGCTCGAAATTGTTATCCTCAGCAGCAAGGTGTAGTATTGATGACGCTAATTCCTTTTCTTCAGCATATATGGGAGGGTTTGAAGGATTATGTTGATCACTAATGATATAGGCCATTTGTGTTTCCCTATACAACATTCTGAATTCCCATCCAAACACTGGGATGGTGGCATATGACATGTCCATCTCAAGGGTACCTCCCAGTTTTTGAGACCAAGATCTGGAATGTACCATCCCAAATCTAGAAGGAATGTATGCAACTACAATTTCCATCACTAAGATTTTCATAGGTAGTTGGGTAAGAGAAACATCCAAGTCCTTAATTACTCCAAGACACTTGAATTTTTTGGAATCAAAGGTATAGAGGTCATGGTATTTCTTGGTGATCTCTAATCCCAATTCATCCATCACTTTCTTTGGCATGACATTGTGAGATGCCCCAGAATCTAACAGAAAAGTATTCAACAATTTTTCATGTATATTGAGTGACAGATATAAGGGTGGTGAGATTTCATCATTTTTATCTTGGAACAACAACCTAGATAAATAGTGGGATGTTCATCCTCAAGATTGACTGAGTCGGGGGCGAGAGGTGGCTGAAGAGGACTTTTAAAAGACGCTTTATATGCTTGATTTTCCAAAAATTCCAGAAGTGCAACCAAAATTTTGATTTTATTCAATTCAGATTTGAAACTGAAGTAAATTGGAACTAATTCCTTATTTTCTACAGTAATTTTGACAATTGGGGCAGAATTTTGGAGTGGAGTAACCTCATTAAATTTGGCCTTCTACTTGACATTTTTTTTCTCTGCATCTGATTTTTTTTGAGGTTGCTGAACAGGTCCTTTAGACCTCAAAAAATAATTTATATTCTGAGCTTCTTGCTATTTTTTATCATTTTATGCATAAATTTGAACATTCTCATCATCTGAAAACAAATAGATCCTTGACTAGTCTTCATATTCTTGCAAAGTCAAACAAGTTGACTGTGAGGTTTCTCCTAAAAGGTTTATTTCTTCATTTACTTTCTCATATTCTTGTTGTTCTTCTTCAGCAAAATTATTCAAAGTAGGCTGAACATTTTTATCATCAACATTCCTTCTTGGGCGGTGTAATATTTGTTGAGGTTAAAAAGGCCTTCTGAAGGGATGCTGATTTTTATTTGCCTCATTTTAATTGGCTGTAGTAGCTTGTTTGTTTTCTAACTCTAATTTTGTCAACTTCGAGGCAAGTTCTTTGATCAAATTGGACATTTGATCGATCTTTTCTTCTATTGTAAGAGACTTAGAAGAAGAAGGTTTTTCTTCTTTCATCTTCTTTTTGTCTTTTGCTGCTTTTTCTTCCTCCATTTTCAATTTATTAGAAGCCATGAGATTATACTGCACTCCAATTGGAGCCTCTTGCATATTCATCAATTTCCATGCTTTCGTAGCCCTTAACCATAAATCAAACTTAGAATCTAGAGCACTTGGAGAAGTTATCATAGATGTAGTCTCAGGACGCTTAATTTCTTCGGGAATTTTCTGATAAATCTTATTAAACCTCTTCATAAAATCAACCAATGAATCATTTGGTTTATTCTTCAGAGTTCCATATTTTTTAAGGTAGTACACATAGTATTTCCAATCACCCATTTCTTTATAGATATTTCCTTCAATTCATCAATTCCTGTTATTGATTTTGGAGGTAGACTTCTAAACCATTTACGAGCTTCACCATCCAAGCTATGAAAAAATATTCTTGACCAGACATCTTCATGTTCGACATTCTGGTTGTTAGCATAACTATTGAAAGCCACTAAAGTTTCCTCAGCAGAAACTCATTCTCCCTCCCTGGTGTATTTTGGAAGATATTTCAAGTAATATCCTTGAGGGAGTGGATGCAAAGGTTGAGGAAGAGAGAGTGGAGCAGATATTGCAGCCAATATTTGTTGCATCCTTGTAAGGGCAGGCTAAGCCATATTTTTCTGATGTAGAGTTGATGGATGACCAGTTAATGTACCTGTTTGGGAAATAGGAATTACAAATTATGGATTCTGAATATGATTTAGGCAAGTAGAAAATTTTAAATATTGAGATGATTCTTTAGTCTTGGGGACTGAAAATAGTGGATTCTCAAAGAGATAAACAGAGGATGTTTTGACTTCACCTTCTACAGAAGAATCGGATTCGAAATTTGTCTCTTAAGTGGATGACGTTAATTCAACTTTATTCTGCTGAGCTACAAATCCAGATAAGCTAAATGTGAGGCCCTCAGGAACACTCCCTTCTAGTGGATGAGAAGAGTTTGACCCAACAACCAGTTTTTTAGATCTAGAAAAATATTCTTGCTGAGGAGTGATGAAAGACTGGTATTCAGGATGAGTTTGGAGGAAATTTAAAATGGTCTTAAAATATTCTTCAGTCAACACATCCCTATCAAGAAAAGGTGCAATTTCCAATACTTGCTCTAACTCCCCTTCAGTTAGCAAAAACTCTTTTGTTTCCTTATTGATACTTAATAACTCTTATTTTTTTTACTCTTTGACTGAAATAGTGCTTACTTCAGATTTACTAATTTAATATTTACCAATTGAGGAATGAGAAAAACTTTCAGCCGAGATTAGATTAAGAAAATATACTTTATCTTCTAGGGAAGGAATTTCGATTTTAGATTTTTCAGCAAGATCTTTTAAAACTGAAACTTCTTTTGGTTCTAAAGTAGATGAGGGTACCTTTTTCTTTGGAATGTATTTTTTGTGTACCTTCTTCACTAACTGAGATGTGGCCTCAACTGATCTCTATTTTCCTTTTTCATCTTTAATTATCTTCTCTGGGTCTGCAACTGGGGTCACAGTAGGTGATATCTGATTTCTCCTTGTAGTTAGAGGTTTTGAAACCACTTTTTCTCTCTATGGAGTTGCCAGGTGAACTAATTTTCAGCCTTCTTCAATTCATCAATTCTTATTCACCATTAAGAATTGACATTCAACAATTCAAAAAAAAAGAGAATGGGAGAATACTTCGTTTCAAAGCCTTCGTCTCCTGACAGATGCACCAAAAGATGTTGGCACTGGAATCAACACTTAGACTACATCAAGCACCTAACAAGAAACATCCTAAAATCTAAGGAAATTTAATGATTTGTTTTATGAGATTGGTAGGTGGATTAAACTCTTAATCACTGAAAAGAGATTTCAGTCAAATCCACAGTTCTACTAATGAGGGTATTGGATCATGACGTGGTAGAAAAAGAGTGATTTTGTAGCCTATGAGGAGAATAAAATGTAAAATGAGAGAAGAAGCAGCAGGCCTGCAATGCAGAAATCTACTGAATTTGGTAGAAATTAACACAAATAGCAGTTTAACAATATTTCATCAAGAGAAAGTTATTTCTATTCTTACAATATTCTCACAGAAATATTATAAAAGATAAATGTGATCAGTGATGCTCTTTCCACTATTATTATATATATTTTACCAAGAAGGCTCATTGTGTGAGGCTATAAAAAATTGATAAAACACATGAGCATGTCAAGAGACTTATAAAAAATCATAACAGCATGAGGAATTGCAAACTGCAACTAAAGATAATAAGATATGAAAACACAAGTGGGAATTGAAAATATACACACCAGATGGTAATACGTCCTCAGAAGTTTCTATCCATTTCATTCACTAAGAAGAGTATTGATCATATGAGTTAATATTTTAAAACCACGAACCCTTAATTCATAGCAGTTTGTCACATATATACAAAAATATAAACTTTCATCCGCAGAAAAGGAGTAAATTTGTTCCTAAAAGTTATTACCATCTCGTGCAAGAGATGAGGCTTATCCAAAAACTTTAATACAATGTTCTATGACATAATCAAAATAAACAGCATCAAGGCGAACAATTTGAAGTGTTTGTATGATGTGGCACTCTATAGGAAGACTCCTCCTCTATTCTAGTGCAACCAACTCGACAAAAAGTGTAAACAGGAGTGAAAGTGACGTGTGGATGTTCCTTGAATGTTGCTTGGTGCCTTGCAGAAACGTGTCCATGTTGAGAGTAATGGTAGAAATATGTTTCAAATAAAATCTTCCTTTTTCCTTTCCTTTGGTTTCTTGTTTGTTGTGATAGGGATGGAGGCAGATTAAAAGAGATAAGAGAGTTTCATTTTATTAGCGTGAGAGATTATTAGATGAGCAGGAGGAGAAAAACTCTTTATAAATATAGCGAAATCATAGATTGAGGTTGCAATGTTTAAAAATTAGACACAAGCAGGAGGGAATGTGATTTGTGATGGGGTTGATGACGTGGAAAGGAGGTGGGGCCTTGACAATACAACAAATCATGAATCGGGTGTTCTGTTAAGAGAAGTGGGAGGTAAGTGTTAAAACTTGTGAAGCGCGATGTGCGATGAATAGAGGGTGACATGGCAAAACAAAGATGGGGCCCATTTAATATCACAAATCAAAAATCAGGAGTTTTGTTATGAGAATGGGAGGTAAGTGTTAAAACTTATGAATAACGATGTGCGATGAGCAGAGGTGACATGGCATGACAGATAGTGGGGCCCATTTAATAACGCAAATAGCAAATCGAGAGTTTTTTTGAGGAACGAGAGGTAAGTGTTAAAGCTTGCAAAGTGCGATGTGTGATGAATGGAGGTGATGTGGCATGATAGACGATGGGGCCCATTTAATACTGCAAATCACAAATCGGGATTTTTTTTATGAGGAATGGGAGGTAAGTGTTAAAACTAGCGAAGCACAATGTGCGATGAACGAAGGTGATCTGACATGACAGATAGTGGGGTGCATTTACATCATAATCAGGGAATGGGGAGTTTTATTATTGTGAGGAACAAGAGTTAAAGGTTAAGAACCATGAATTGCGTTGTGCGATGAGATAAGAGTTGACGTGGCAGGGAAAGGTCTCAGTTTAATATCGTAATCAAGGATTTTGTAGGAGATGACAATCTTAACATGAATGAAAGCCAAAATTGTGATAATATGATTACGATGAAAGGTTAAGGGGTCCACAATGATGAAGTGCAGTAAGTTATATAATATAATATATGATATTACAAAGGTTAGTTGTGGTGAGGGTAGAGCTGCTTTTTAACTATAAAAAAATGGATTTTAATAGTTAAAAAGGGGTTTCAAAAGAAACAAAATGATATAATTTGGGTTTTTAGGGAAAAATGAAAGGTAAAAGAGGGTAAATGAAATGAATGAAGGTAGAACTGAAATTTTCTTACCATTATACTTTGGCAGTGACACTTTCATCTTACAACCAAACTGAAAACGAAGATTGATTCCGTAGAGAATGATGACTAGACTTCGAAAAATATTTGAAGAATTACAGTGCTAACACCTACTATGTTAGTGTCAAGATGCAATGGCTCCTCATCTTGCCAAGGTGCTTCACGGTGTGATGATGATCCATTTTCAATTGATGTAGGCTTGACCCTTCAATAATGTTTGGAGCAAACAAAAGCTTCTCACCTCTATGATAAGTTTGTGTCACCTCAGCCTTAGGTGTCCTCTTCACTAAAAATATGCTAGATGAGCCAACCTCCTTCGGCTTGGATGGTGCTAATGGTGTTGCTGATGGTGTACTTTGGCTAATAGGCTAACTAGAGGGGGGGAAAAAGACATTGGACTGAATGAATTTCTCCCAAGAGATTTTCATCTTTCTAAGCTAATGTAAGATAATTATTTTGATAAGGCCATGGTGGGAAATACTAGCTTGGTGATCAGTCTCTTTATGATGCACTTACTCTTTCACTTTAACCAAGATTTTGTAGAGAGAGTAGGGTACGTTGAGAGTTTTTACCCCTGCTAATTGCATTAAAAATATAACATGATATTTTCACAACCTTGAGAATCTACCTTCACATGTGAAAGACCTCATTATGACCTTCATCAACGGAAAAAACTTGTCTATCAACTGTCCAAAAGGAAAGAATTTCTTGATAGAAGATTTATAATAACTTTTAATGAAATCTGTGTAATTTTGAACATACAAATCTCAGTTCTTGAACCACTTTTCTCCACTATTTTGTATCCATGTAGTTCTAGTTATGGCCTCATTTTAAATTTTAAAACTCACTCCCAAAATGATCACCTTATCTCTCCTAAGGTTTGTGGAAAACAAGCTTGTTAACTTGGCATGATATCCAACTTGTTGGATTTGCTCACAAAACCCTAAAAATCATACATATTGAAAAAATTATTTGGCCAATGATGAAGAAATCAACTCATGAGTGTTAAGTGGCTCAAACCTTGGCTCTTTTCCACCTTTGTTATATGGATTCTTTCCTCCCTCCAATGTTTACAATTTGCAAAGAAAAACCCTAGTGAAAGAAAGGGGAACTTTGTGAGGGGAGGGGATGAAGGGATTAGGGAGAAGACATGTGGGTAGAAAACATTTGGGAGGTAGATAGGTGTATTAGGAAACGTAAGGAGGTGGATAATGAAAACAATATTGTAGGGATTAGTGTAGGGAATTAAAACACAGTCCTAACCCTAAAACTATTTAAAAAACACATCGTAGGAACTAGGGTTAGGTGTATGGATTAGGGAAATTAAGGTGAGAGGGTGTGAGGGCTATGGGAATTGTATTTGGGTGTGGTAACGGGTATAGTATGCAGTCAATTAGGTATTTTTACTCTCAATTCAAATTATAGAGCTCACCCACCAAAAACGCCATGTGGGGACTGTGGGAGGGTTTCACCAATGAAAAAATGACATAAATGTTTATAGGAGGTGGTAGAGCTTAAAATTACTTGTCAACAGATTGATGGAACCTGAAATTTCCCTTGAAAACCCTTGAAGATTAATGTTTTTCCTCTTGGAGTGGAAACATGGCGAAGGGTAAAAAACACAACATAAGAGATGAAAACGCAGCTTTGTTTCTTGGAGAGGGTGCCAATCACCTTTTGAGAGTGCCCTTTGATTCTTCCTGTGCTAAGATAGTATTTTCTGGTGGATTAATGCTCAATTATAATGTAATGAGTAAAAGAAATGCTAGTATGGTTATTTGTAGCTATTGGAAATCAAATTCTTGTCATAGTGGTGTACTGTCCCCACCATGTTTTTTTAACCTTTGACTTGAAAATTTGGAGCTTTGGAACATTAGAAACATATTAGATCATATTTGAAATGAAATTACACTTTAAAAAAAACTTTATTGAGAATTTTCTATATTACTACTCCCTCAATGATGGATTTATTGGTGAAATGGCATATTTTTTATGAATTGGACCCGATGACCTAATGGTTACATTTCATGAAATGAGATGAATGATGACCATGGTGTTGTGACTGAGATAAAAATGGAGACATTTCAGTAGTGGCTCATCTAAATGAATGATGTCAATGACCAACACATGAAAGTTTTTGATAGGAGTAGTAACGGACCTAGACACACTTGCCATCGACCAAATTTTTATTTGAAGACCTACTAAAACCATAAAAAAAATTCTTGAGACCCTAAAAAAAACCTTGTAAGAGCACATATGATCATTGGTGATAGGTAGAACTAATTGACACTAATGTTGGCTCCAACTCGAGATGGCAGCTCCTTTGAGGTGTCAAGAACATCGTAGACCAAGTAGCCTTATCCATTGGGCATGGAGTCAAAAATCAAAAGACCAAACTCAAAACTGAAAACCGGTAGAAAAACTAAACTGAATTTGACTAAAACAAAAGCTTATTGTACTTACAAATAAACTACCAATCAAGGAAACTTTATGGCCTTCACCTTGGGCTTCAAGCTTCGATGATTAACTCCTTCACAGTTCGACAGGAAAGTAAAATGATATCTAGAATGATGCTCAGAAACTTCATAAATTTGATCAAAAGAGGTAGTGCTTTATAAGCCTACCATTGACTGGTCCTCCTCCATAGTCTTGTCCATTCATTTCCTCCAACAGGTAAGCATGATTCCCTCTTGAAGCTTAAATCATGTATGGTCCCTTCCACAAGTTCTCAAACTTACTGTTCTTTCCTTTATCTTCATTTCGAGCATCCCAACAGAGGACCACATCACCCATATTGTATTCATTCAAATTTTTTTTGTAGTCATACACTTCATTATTTATTGAAGTTTAAAAGTATTTTGAAACACTTACTCCCTAGTTTTTTACAAATGATTCATTTGGTTTATCCACTGCTAAACATAATTCGTTTTGTTCCCAACTTCTTGCAATATATTCATGACCGGAACAAAAAGAGAAGTTAGAAAGACTCTATGAAATCCATACACTAACTCAAAAGGTGACATGGCTATGGAATTCTTATTACTTACTATGTCTGTCCACAGGGCATTGATGAGTTTCTTAAGCCAATTTTTCTTATTTACCTCCAACATCTTCTTGATAACATTGACCAAAGACTTTTTCGAAGACTCAGCCAATCCATTGCCTTGCGGGTAGTATGCAATTGAATGACCCAATGTGATATTTTACTTCTCACAAAATTCCACCATCGTTTTGGACTTAAATGCAGCTGCATTATCCATGATGATCTTCTGTGGACAACCAAAAATAGACAAAATATTAGATTTTAAAATAATTTGTAGCCATAAAAACCCATTTGTGCTAGGCAGATGATGAAGGATGGATCTCACCTATGAAATCGAGACCCAATTTTTGAAATGGTTCCTATAATAATATGGGTTTCCAAGGAAATGAGAGAAAGTTCCTCTTCCCTTGGAGAATTTGACATTTGTGACAACTCATCATGCTCTTGTACACATCAGCAAAAATAGTGGGCCAATAGAAACCAACCCTCAAATATTTTTTCATTATGGTATTCTAGAATAAATGACCACCAAAATCACCCTTGTGGAATTCATTCATCACCTCCTTCGCTTCACTTTCAACAAGACAATTCAACAAAACACCTCCCGGGTCTTTCTAATAAAAGACAATGTCTAAAATACAATATATTTAAGCCTTTAATTTCAATGATCTACCTTTGCTTTTAGACACACCTGATGGAGGATTTAAATTTTGTAGAGCATAAACTATATCAGCACACCAAGGGGATGAAATGAAAATTTGAGATAGCTGTGTCAATGACTCATCAACCTCCTCTTCAGAAAGTGCATAAATTAGATTTATTTCCAGAGCATGTAAATTAGATTCTACCATCAACTTTTCCAAACCCTGTCCCTTGATCAGCATTGTTAGCTTGATCTCCATATCATATTCAGGCATGGTTGAAATCCATTTCCCTCACCTCCCTTGAGGATTAGTTTTCATCAACGCATATTTCATCGCTGCATTTAGAACATAAGCTATGATGTGAGGGTGTAGGATATATACGCGAAATTTCTTTAATTCTTTCACCAAGGCCAAAGCTTTTTTTCAATAATGTTGTATCTTAATGCTACATCACTTATGGTCCGACTGAAAAAGGCAATTGGTTGCGCTGTCTTTGAATCATTTTTCTGCATTATTACGACAACCAAAGAGTGCTAGGAAGAAAATGAAAATATTATGAAGTCTAAAGTATAATCAGGGCTGATCAATGTGGGAGCACATGTTAAAGAAAATTTGATTGAATTGAATGATTTATTTTCATTTTCTCACCATATTACCTTGCTGTCCTTTTTTAGAATATCTGTCATATCTCTAACGTGCTCAACGAGATTGGGGATGAATCTCTTCGAAAACACTATCTAACCATTGAATGACTGGAACTCATTTTTGTTCCTTGGGAAGTCCAAATGTTGAATTGCTTCAATCCTCAATGGATCAATGCAGATGTTATATTTTGAGATGATGTGCCCAAGTAGTTTTCCCTCCTCCATGGAAAATAAGCCTTTCTTAGGATTCATTGAGATGTCGAATTCCCTGCATTTTTGAAACAGTGTTCTCAAGTGGTGTAGGTGCTCATCATATGACTATTAGAAGATAGTAACATCATCATCGTAAACTACAAGAAATACATCCTTCTCATTCGAGAAAGTGATTTCCATAGCCCGCTAAAATGTAGCCCCTACATTATTGAGCCCAAATGGAATTTTGGCGTACATGAAGGTACCCCATGGTGTTTTAAATGCTATTTTCTCTTCGTCATCTTCATGCCCAAAATCTAGTTGTATCCTGAATATCTGTCAAGAAGTAACATCTTTGAAGCTCCAAAAACCCTTTGCAATATGTGGTCCATCTTTGGAAAAGGATAATTTTCCTTTAAGGACACCATGTTTAGATTTTTGAAATCTATGCAAAGATGAATCTTCCATGTATTCTTCCTTACTGACACTAGCTTAGAAATCCAATATGAAAATCGAATAACAACTACAATACCATATTTGTAAATTCTATTTACCTGTTTTTCGATCCATGGCAGTAGCTTAGGATTGATTATCCTCAACTTTTAGTGGAATGGCTTTTCGTCCGACTTGATTGGGATGGTGTGTTGAATGATGTCTTTTTTGTAAACTTTTAAATCTGAATACTCCTAAGGGAAAACACCAGAAAAATAACTCAAGATGTTAAGTCCCTATATTAATAGTGTAGTTCCTTATTATGTTAGTGTAGCCCCCCTTATTGTTATTGTTGTACCCCTATAACCCCCATATTTTTATTATTGTGCCCTTACATTATTATGGTTAGGTCGGCTAGGATTACATTGTGGCCCCATGGACTCCTATATATAGAAAGGAGGCTTTTTCATTTGTATCATTGAAGAATTGTTCATTCATGTAATGTATTGTAGGTTTTCCCCTCAAAGTGGCTTATTTCTAAGGCATTGATATCTCTTTTCTTCTCCTTTTGGAGCTAGTTTCAAAACATTTGGTATCAGAGCCTTGGATTCTAGGGTTTCTCTATACCAAACAGGTCATCGTGGAATTTTCACTATAAATTTTTTTCTACAAAGGATCAGAAGCTAAAATTATTAGAGTGCGAAGCCAAAATCCCGAGGAACATCATCACATAATTTGAAATATTGGTTCACAATATTTTTTTAGATATGGTATGTTGAATTTAGGTCTTTTTCATGATCCTAATTTTTATCTCAAAGAGAGCCACAGGAGGAAACAATGACATGTGGCAAGTCGTACAAGTTCGCTCTACTGAACCAGTCCATAATTAGGTCATCGTAGGAGATTGGGCACAAATATATCTTCAAGAATCCAAATCAAGTCAGACCTGTGGCTTTTGAAAGAGAATTCATAGGGCTAACTCAGTGCCAAATTTCAGATATTGAGGATCCGAAATCACAGAGGTAATTCAGTTTCAATATCGAGCTCCTCAAAAGCAAGAAAAACGTGTGTATTTTTTTAAAATTGCATAAAGTTTGTTTGATAAAGTAGTTTGAAGTGATTCCAAGGGCATATTTTAGAATTTTTATTAGTATTGGGTTCTATAATGCCTCCAAAAAATAATTCCATACCCATTAAGCCCGCAAAAATCTATATTATGACGCATGAAGAGGAAGAATTGTAGTATGAGATATCAAAATTATGCTACCAAGTGCAACAAATTTCAATATTACGAAGAGCAACCAAAGATGACATAGATGGTTTAAAAGAAAAAATGGAGGCTAAGTTGGATGGTTTGAAGGATAAAATAATAGCTAATATGGATAATAAATTAGTGGAAGATCACATCGAGCATCAACAAGGTCTCCAACTCTCAAAGGATAACCTAACTTTGGTGCAGAATGTACAGGAAGATCAACATCACATCGAAAGAAGTTTTGAAGCAGTCATAGAAACAAGAACTTGACAAGTATGCTAAATTTCAGAGTATATTAGCAAGTGGAAGAACTTTCCTGTAGAAGATTCCACATGGGAGGATGAGAATTTTATACAGAAGCATCAAGTAATAATCAAGCATTGAGGACAACAATTGTTTGAAGAAGAGGGGCATGTTAAGTCCCTATATTAATAGTGTAGTCCCTTATTATGTTAGTGTATCCCCCCTTATTGTTATTGTTCTACCTCTGTAACCCCCATATTGTTATTATTGTGCCCTTACATTATTATTGTTAGGTCGTCTAGGATTACATTGTGGCCTGATGGACTCCTATATATAGAAAGGAGATTTTGTCATTTGTATCGTCTAAGAATTGTTCATTCATGTAATGTATTGGAGGTTGCCCCCTCGAAGTGGCTTATTTATAAGGTGTTGATATCTCTTTTATTCTCTTTTCGGAGCTGGTTTCACAACACAAGAGAGCTGTATATTTACCTTTCAATTGAGGGGATACATCGATAACTTGACCATATTATGGTTATTCACTGTACCATTTACATATTTAACACTTGCTTCTATGCAGAAAATAGTTGGTTTTTTAGCTAAATCATCATGGTCAAACAACTCTTCCAAAGGTACTAGACCTCGTGGAATTTTATTTTCCTTTAGTTGTAGCAGCTCAATATCAGCAGCTTCAATTACCTGATCATCTTCATTATACACTTCATCAATATGGGAGTTAGAACACTCTTAATCCATCTTTATAAATTTATTTATCTATTTATCATCCCAAAATACTTGCCGTTATCTCAAATTTACAATGACAGTCGGGCGATGCTTCACATGAATTTCAAACATTTTAGTAGCATGAATAAATATATTAAAATTGTTGGGCGCTATGGCAAGTGAACCAACCATAAAATTTTGACTTCTACGAATCATAGACAATGTATATTGTAGAAAAGTTTTAAGAATATCAAGAACAACATTACAATAATCTCTCATCCTAGGATTTTTGGCCTAGTAATCCCCATTTACATGTTTTATCACCAATTCGGAGTTGCCATATACTACAATTCTCCTCGCACGTAACCTTTTCAAAATTTAGAGACCAATGATCAAGGCATCATATTCTACCTCATTGTTTGAACAGTCAAAAGCTAACTTATAAGAACACAATATTCGATTTTGTTGGACTTCAGAAGACTGATGTATAGGGCTATAGATCCATACTCGGACACTAGCTCCATATTTTCCCAAAGCACCATCGAAATCCATGGTCCAAATACCCTCCTCGTCATCAGGAATTTGAAATTTTGTGGGTTGATCTGTCCTTTCTTTTAGAGCCATTTTGATGTAGTAGCATCGGGCCATAATTCAAAATTAGTGATATGAAGGGTGAAACGTGGAAAATCGCTTGTAAATGGGGGCAAAATCTGTTCAAACAGAGCTAAATTGATGGAATTGATAAGTCTATAGAAGACTTGCTTTAAATGTAATTTTATGCCATGTATGCGAATAGAGAGATTTAGGGGTTTGGTTGAGCGATTATGGGAGAAACTCGTGGATCTTAAACAATCCAGCCCCTTTTTAATTCTTTTATAAGCAAGTTTGTTGTGTGAAATATAGGAGAGTACACAATTTAGCCTCAAGGGCTTTAGTGTGATTCAGGCCATGAGGCCTAGCCTATAATCGAGTTATATGTATTAAGGAATTTTTGTGTTACTATATATATATATATATATATATATATTCAGGTTTAATCAGACTTTTTTGTATCTGTGTGTTTCGTATATGTATGTGCATTCTTTTAATGAATAGATTGATTGAGTGAGGGATGAAGTTCCTATGAACTTCACCGTAGATAGACTATGGCAGTGATAGGTTTGTGTTGTAATTTGAATTCCACAAATGATTGGAACGAGAGAACCATTGGATCTAAGAATAGATCAACATTGGATAGTTTAAGTCACAACCAGAGAGACTACGCAACATCGTGCATTAGCAATTGTTTAAATTACATGTAAAGATTTCTCAAGTTAAACGATTTAACTCGTGATGCGACAAGGATGAGACATGCACTAGTCAAATTCCAAGAAATATATCACATCAAACAACATAGTGGTTACCATTAGAGACTTCACAAGCTAAATCATTTATTTTGCGACGTGATGAGAGAGGCCACGTATTGGCTCAGTGCTACTTCGCACTTCGTAGGGAATAAGTGTTCGGTGAATGGCAAAAGGGTAAGTTTGCGAGTTTGTGAAATTTAATAGAGACGATCTGCATTAAGGGTTTTCAGTGTTATGTGATATATATTATGTTGCGGTTGTGGTTTCTTCGAAGTGTTGTGAATTCCGCTGATTGAAATGCTTCCAATGCATACATGGGTCCATAACCCATAGCTCCACACGGCTATATGTTAAAGTGAATTTTTTGCTGCATCAAACTGGTATTAGAGCAAGGAAATATTTCCTTCGAGAGATATTTTGCATGCAAAAGAAGGAAGTACGGTTATGTTTAAGATTGGTGATTTTGTGGTATTCATATTGTTGTGCAGATGAAAATATTGCAGCAGCCTAGAGCAAGGAGTGCTCAAATGGTTCGAGAGAAGAGAGAATGAGAAGGTTGCCAAAATATTGAGCTCAAAGGATAGAAGCTTGGTGAAGTATCATGTAGCAGGGAGGACTTGTTACTGTAGAGGTTCTGTTGCAGCTCATGGAAAGATCATAAAGGAAATTCCATAGATGATGTGGGTAGAATTGCTAAGGGATGAAAAAGGCATATGACTAGAAGGTCATAGAAATATTTGTACCTGGGGAGTCTGATGTAGGAGCGTCGGGCCATAATTAAAACTCAATGATATGAAGGGTGAAAAGTGGAAAATCACTTGTAAATAGGGGAAAAATCTATTCAAACATAGCTAGATTGATGGAATTGATAAGTCTCTAGAAGACTTGATTAAAATTTAATTATCTACCATGTATGCGAATAGAGAGATTTAAGGGTTTGGTTCAGTGATTGTGGGAGAAATTCATGGATCTTAAATGATCCACTCCCTTTGTAATTCTTTTATAAGGGATTCTGTTGTGTGAGAGGTAGCAGAGTATGCAATGTAGCCTCAAGGGCTTTAATGTGCTTCAGGCCATGAGAGCTTAGCCTGTAATCGAGTTCTGTGTATTAAGGAATTTGTGTGTTACTATATATATATTTAGGTTTAATCGGAATTTGTTGTATCTGTGTGTTTCGTATATGTGTGTGCTTTCTTTTAATGAATAGATTGATTGAGTGAGGGATGAAGTTCTTATGAACTTCACTGTAGACAGAGTATGGCAGTGATAGATTTGTGTTGTAATGCGAATTCTATAGACAAGCGAATGGGAGAACCATTGGATCTAATAATAGATCAAAGGTGGACAATTTAAGTTGAACCCTGAGAGACTGCGCAAGATCGCGCATCGGATATTGTTTAAATTAAATATGAATATTTCGAAAGTTAAATGATTTAACTCATGATGTGATGAGGAAGAGACATGTGGTGGCTGAGGTCCGAGCTATATCAGACATTGCACTACATAGAAGTTATCATTAGATACTTTGCAAGATAAATCATTTAGTTTGTGACGCAATGAGAGAGGCCATGTGTTGGCTCAGTGCTACTTCACACTTCATTGGGAATAAATGTTGGGCGAATGGTGAAAGGTTAAGTTTGTGAATTTGCGTTATGTAATAGAGTCGGTCTATACTAAGGGTTGTTGGCGTTATGTGATATGTATTATCTTCCATTTGTGGTTTCGTTGAAGTGTTGTGAATTCCATTGATTGAAATGATTATGATGTATAAGTGGTCCCATAACCCATAGGTGCACACGGTTATATGTTAAAGGCGGTTTTTTTCTACATCACATTGTCTCAATATTCTCTTTACCTTTCTCTGAATCAATTTATCTTTGTTGTGATTCTACTGAATTTTTCTCGGAAGTGGTTGGTCTGCAAGATCTCAGAATTCTTATTTTTGTTTCTGCATTCAAGGCCACTTGGAAACTATTTAAAAATTCTAAAATTTCTTCACTATATAAATCAGCGGTACCATGATCATTATATAATATGAAGGACTCTAAATTAGTATGTATAGAGTGAATGGGGTGATTCTTATGTTTATCTTTGCTAGTGATCATGTATTTCATTTTCACTTCATAGTATAGCTTCCGAAGTTGACCAAATACAAAAAAAAATTCATATGAAAAATCAAGTTGTGGAGTACCCCTTAATTTGGTTCCCCGAGACTGTGAAAGCAGCATGTCATACCTTGGATGTATGTCAACAACTACGACATCCATCAAAATATTTTTGGCAGGAATCTGATCCAAAGAGGCAACTAGGTCTTTGATAAGACGAAGGCATCCGACTCTACCATAATTAAAAGAATAAAGGTCATGATAGGCTCTAGTTATGTCCAGCCCCAACTTATCCATGATATCCCTCGGCATTAAATTATGTGAGCCCCCGAATCCTCAAGCTAAGTTAAAAGGGAGGGACTTCACTATCTTCAATATTTCCATCTACAACTTGACCAAATAGAAGTTCGGGATGGTCATCACTAACATTGACTGTGTCTGACATGTCATATACTTTCAACATATTGGAAATTTGAGATTTATATCTACCATTATTTACAATCTAAGTGAGGGGAATAGAAACATTTAACTTAGAAATTTCACTCTCCATTCTAAACAAGTTATATTGCTTTTCTACCTCTTTTACACTGGAATCTCGCTTTTTAGGCTTCTCGTTTTCTAGAAATTCCTTCCTTTGCAGTTCCTTATCCTTCTTTGATGTACTTGTAGAGAGCTCACTGTTCTTGCTATGATTTATGGCAGGAGGCTCCTTCTCCTTGTTTGGACTATATTGGGATGTTTGTTTGGGTTGGGTATCTTTTTGTTGAGTTGTCCTACTTTGAGTAGAAGTAATAGGAACATCTTAGTTTCTCAAAATGTACCTTTTATGCACTGATATTCTTCAGATTGGACTACCAACCCATCATCATTTGAATGTACAAGTTCATGGTCATATGGAATATATGTTTCTTCGGTATACTCATCATCCTCTGTAAGATAAATGGGTCCATGATGTTTTGAAAATATAATTTTTCGTTCAATAGTGTCATCCTCATCTTCAGGTACTTGGGCATAGTTCTGTTGTAATGGACTATGTATTTGTTGTTGAGCTTGCTGATCTGGAGCTCTCTATTTTATCTGCTTAATCCTGAACTTTGGTTACTGTTGCTATCCTTAGAAATTGGGATTCTAGAATTGATTGTCTGGCTGCCTTTCTGAAATGGAAATTTTGTCTACCGTCTTCTCCAAGGTTCTAATCAAACTATCCAACTTTGCTTCGTATTAACTATATGGCTCCTCTTCAATTGTGACTCTATTTTTAGAATTTAATTTTCATTTCTCAATCAAAATATTGGCTGCATTTTTATGCATCTCCTCGAGTGAGGTGGGGTTTCTTTCTGTAAGTTGACATGCCATATTAGGGTGAAATGAATCTGGATAGTGCAACAAATCCAAATCAGGTGGAGGTTTGATATTGATGGGAATGGAATTGTACACCTTTTTCAAGTGGGTGGTATAGTCTCCAAGTGATTCATTAGGCTGTATTTTCAATGAGTTATATTCGATCAATATCTGAAGTGGATTTTTATTTTCATCCCTCTTAGTAAAGAAAACATCTTTTAACTGTTGTAAATTATACACTGAACCAACTTCCAAAGCTCTGAACCACTTCTTCAGTTCTCTAGAGAAACTCTGAGAAATAATTCTCATATTTGCATCATCATTGTCTACTTATTATAAATCTATGAAATATGTTATCTTTTCAATGTGTTTCCTCGTTGTAATCTTAGTGGTTCCATCAAAAAGAGGTGGCCTTTTTCCATAATTCTGAGCTAAATCAGTCACTTGTCTTGGCATAAATAATGGAGAAAATCTATCCATAGTTGTTCTAGGAGGTAATCTTGTAGTCACAACAAGAAGGGTTTGTATGAGAGGTGTTTGTGTAGGAGGAATTGTTGAGGATGAAGAAACAAAAGTGTGAACAGATGTAGCAGTAGTGTGAAAAGATGAAGCTGAAAGAGGATCAGTGGACAAAATATCTTGTTGATATTGTATGAAAGCCTTCTCGGAGGTATGTTGAAGACAGTTTGCTATTTTTTTAATCTTATCAAATTGGCTCCAAACCATCCTATCAAAATATGCTTTTGAATTGGATTCTACAGACAATAAATTAGTTTCAGGCTTTAAAGATTCAAATACAACATCAGATAGAGATGTTACTTCAAATAACCTTAAAGAATCAAATACAATTTTGGACATAGATGTCTCTGAATCTGATCTAAACAGTGATAACTCGAACTGTAGATCAAAAGGAATATCTTCAAGTAAAATAACTTCTGAAGGCAAAGATGTAGACCTTACCAAAGTATATGAACTTGATTAAATCTATAAATGATGAGATCTTTATTTTTTTATGAGTCTTTCCGAATCTTCAATGGGAGATGTTGGATGTGGATAAGGATTTTATTGTGTGTGTCTTTTAGGAGCCAGTGTATTCTCGTTTCTCCACTTTAGCTATATACAAATTGAATCAGCCTTATTGAAAACTAGGTCATATCACCCACATGTCTAGAATTCGATGAAAATGTAATAATACACTCATGGAAGATCTGTCACTTTGCTCCATGAAAACAGTGCCAGATATGTTAGCCTCCACAATGTCCCAAGGTTGAAAGGAAATTGATGGAGGTAACCTCAAACCAAGCTTTTAGTTTGGTAGCTAGCCCTACCAAACTAGAGAGGGCTCTCTCTATGAAAAAAACAGCCAAGGATATGACTGGCGCAACTGTGGATTTTATGCTAGATAGCTCAACTCTAGGGTTTTGAAAATTTTAAGGCTTGTCTACTAGATTAGGGATGAAAATCAGGTAACTAGGGAAAAGTATCGAAGGTTATAGCAACAAGAGATATGGAGGAGAAATATAGTTATGATTTTGTAACAAGCTTAGGATTTTATCATTGTAATGTAGGGTTTGAAAGAGAAATAATATATTAATGAACATTTGTACCAATAATTCATTAATCGAGAAGGAAAATTACATAAAAATGTCATTCCCAACAAAATAAAGATTTCATGAAAGAATTATGGTTATAAAACTTTTAGGAAAATCATTGAAGAAGGAAGATCTGGAAAGGAGACAAGTATATCATTCAAATAAAACAATAACAAAGAATCAAATATATCACAAACTCAAAACATGAGAATTCCAAAATAATAGTTGCAACTGGTCCTTTGATTTCCTAAATAAAAAGTTGAAGTACAAGCTACAAGAGTTCCACCCTTTGATGTCCAACCACCAAAATGACTAAGAAATCCATACAGATATACCAGAAAAAAAATTCCCCTCTCTTAGGGGTTGAATCCTATAGTGGAGGAATAGTTCACAATATTCTCTCACCAAAATCTGAATGACTAGGGAGGTTAACAAAACTCTCTTCACAATATAAAAAATGATACATTTGACCTTGAAAAGTGTTTACAAGTATGAATATACCTATTTTTCACTTTAACGAGCATATCTAACATTAATTACATCATTAAAACCCAAAAAATGACAAATTACATCAGTAAAAGTTGAACCAGATTAAGAAAGCTGAGAAAAATGAGTTCCATGCAAAAGCACTATGAATTGAAAATAAAATGGAGCGTGGGAGGAAAAAACACATCATGATACTTGTAATTGACTTTTGGAGGGGTTCCCGAGGTCCAACTCAAGATCTGAAAGATGATGGAGAAATATCTGACTGTCTAGTACATCATAGGATCTTCAAGCACTAAAAAAGTTAGTTTCTAACCATCTAAAAATTAATTCTCCCACAACTACTCCAAAAGCGTAGCATGGCTCTGAAAAAACAGGCAGAAAATTGAATTTTTGGTAGTTTTTTAACCTTTTCACCCACCACAATGTCCTGACATGGCTCTCCCAATAGTTGATGTTTATGCGAAAGTCAAAATAAATCCTAAAATGTAAATATTTTTCCATTTGGATGCCCCTAACAAAAGCGCAATGTGAGGCTCGCTCCAATTTTGGACCAAAAACTGTGCAAAAATTGCCAAAATGCCAAAAAACTTCAAAATTTGTCAAATTTTTTCCAAATTTTCTGAAACTTATTCCAGTATTTCTCCATGGATACCTATGATGGTATGTTATTCTATGATGGAATCATCAGTGAGAAAATCCAACTTACACTTCTCTTTTTTCTTCATTAAGGTTTCCTTGAGTTTTTCCTTCAACTACTTGATTCTTAACTGAGACACCTGATTTATTGTGTAATAATGCATGGAAAAGTGTCTTTGTATGTTTTTGTTCATATTTTCCCTTTTCAGGAGTTTCTTCAAGTGACAATTGACTCTATCAAGCCAATGTTCCCTAACCTTCTCAATTTTTGCCAATATGAGCTCATCAATTGTCATTTGGGTCCTTGGTGGAGATTGTGCTTCTTTTTTGATCAAGTGCCCCTTTTAGGCCTCTAGTCCTTGGGGTATTTATTTTTACCCACTATTACTATTCATATGAATCATCTATCTCATCCAAATACTTACCCTTTATATATTCTTTTCTCAAATCAACCTTAGGCTTATTCAAGAGTAGTTGATTTACCTTTAATTGCATATTCTCCGGCTGCAAGAATGAAACAAAAAATTTGGCCTTTGACAAGATCTCCTTAAGTTCTCTAATCTGAGCATATTTCTCCATGATGATATTTTATGGTGTATTCTTCTCTTCATTCACCTTCACGTCTACCATGTCAGTGCCAAGATGGAATGCCTCCTCATCTTTTAAAACTGCTTCATGGTGTGATGGTGATCCATGTTCAGAAAATGTACACTTGGCCCTTTCAAAATTTTTTGGAGAAAACACAATCCTCTTACCTCTTTGATAGGCCTTTTTCAGCTCAGACCTATGTGTCCTCTTGGTTGAAATTCTTCTAGATGAGCCAACCTCCTTTGGCTTGGATGGTGTTGATTGTGTAATTTGACTAGTAGGCTGACTGGTAGTGGGAAAAAAGACAGTGGAATCAATGAATGTCTCCCAAGATATTTCATGTGTCTAAAATTGTGTAAGATATTGATTTTGATGAGGCCATGGTGGAAAATACTAGCTTGGTGACCACTCTCTTTATGCCACACTTT
Organism: Pinus albicaulis; assembly: GCA_034641835.2. Lineage (NCBI taxonomy): Eukaryota > Viridiplantae > Streptophyta > Pinopsida > Pinales > Pinaceae > Pinus > Pinus albicaulis. Next base: position 1,563,707,458 of record CM076582.1, read on the forward strand.
CTCAGTCATTGTAGCTAAGATTTTGTAGAGACGGTAGGGTAGGTTGAGATTTTTTACCCTTGTGAAATGCATTAACAATATGACATGATATTTTCACAACCTTAAAATCTACCCTCACATGTCAAATACCTGATTATTGCCTTCATCAATCGAGATTAATTGTCTAGAAACTATCCAAAAGGAAAAATTTTCTTGATGGCATCTTTATAATGAATTTTAATGAAAGCTTTGTAATTTTGAACATCCAAATTTGAGCTTTTGAACCACTTTTCTCCATTGTTTGGTATCCTTGTAGTTTAATCTATGGTCCCAGTTGAAATTTTAAAACTCACTCCTACAATGATGACCTTATCTCTCCTAATGTTTGTGGCAAACGGGCTTGTTAACTTGGCATGATATCCCACCTGTTCGATTTGCTCACAAAACCCTAAAATTCCTACATATTGAAAATGTTGTTTTGGAAATGATGAAGACATCAACTCATGAGTGTTAAGTGGCTCAAAAATTGACACTTTTCCTCCTTTGTTATATGGATTCTTTCCTCCCTCCATTATTTACAATTTTCAAAGAAAAACCCTAGTGAAAGAAAGGGGAAGTAGGTGAGGGGAGGGGATGAAGGGATTAAGGAGAAGATATGTGGGTAGAAAATTTTTAGGAGGTATATAGGTGTATTAGGAAACTTAGGGAGGTGGAGAATGACAGAAAAATTGTAGGGATTAGTGTAGGGAATTAAAACACACTCTTAACCCTAAAACTCAGGCCAAAAACACAACACAGGAGCTAGGGTGAGGTGTAGGGGTTAAGGAAATGAGGGTGAGAGAGTGTGAGGGATATGGGAATTTAATTTGGGTGTGGGAAAGTGTAGAGTATGTATTGAATTAGGTATTTTTACTTGCAATTCAAACTATGGAGCTCACCAACCAAAACGCAGCGTGGGGACTCTGGGAGGGTTTCGCCAATGAAACAATGAAATAAATGTTGATAGGAGGTGGAAGAGCTTCAAATTACTTGTCAAAAATCAGATGGAGCCTTCTATTTCCCCTTAAAATCCTTGAAGATGAATTTTTTTCCTCTAGGAGTGGAAACATAGTGAAGGGTCAAAAACGTAGCGTGGGAGCTGAAAACGCAACTTGGTTGCTTAGAGAGGGTGATAGTCATCTTTTTAAAGTGCCCTTTGATTCTTCCTATGTTAAGATAATCTTTTCTGGTGGATTAGTGCTCAATTCCAATTTAATGAGTGAAATAAATGCTTGTATGGTCATTTGTAGCTTTTGGAAATCAAACTCTCTTCATAGTGGTGTAGTGGCCCCACCATGTATTTTTTATCATTGAATTGAAACTTTGCAGATTTGCAACATTATAAACATATTAAATCATATTTCAAATGAAATTACACTTTAAACAAAACTTTATTGATAATTTTCCATATTATTACTCCTTCAATGCCAAATTTATTGGTGAAATGGCAATTTTTTTATGAATCAGACCATCAGATCTAATGGTGAGATTTCATGAAATGAGTTGAATGATAACCATGGTGGTGTGAATGAGAAGAAAATGTAGACATTTCAGTGGTGAATCATCCAACTGAATGATGTAAATGACCAACACATGAATTTTTTTGAAAGGAGTAGTAGCTGACGTAGACACACTAGCTAGTGACCAAATTTTTATTTAAAGACCTACTAAAACCATAAAAAATTGACTTGAGACCCTAAAAAAATACTTTTAAGAGAAAATTTGATCACTGGTGACAAGAAAAGCTAACTGAAACTAACAAGGCATAAATAACCTCGATCACAACCCCTAGTCATATTTCATAGTCATAGGGAGTTTGGCATAATCACCCAAGAATATATTGAACTACCTAGAGAATAGAAGCAAAGCTTAGGATGGAGTGTGATGGTTGATATTTTTTGGGGCAGAAAAGCATGAGAAAAGCGCTGAATCATAGCCCCTATTCACAAGAATGTTGGAAAAAAACTTATGAAACTATCATATTTCTCAAATCATATAAGTGAAGCTCAATAGGGAGATTTATGAGTAGCAATTACTGGAGTGTCAAGGTTGTTGGTTAGAGCCCTTGGTCAAAAGGGTATTAATAGTAAGTGCCTAGGAACTTATCAAATTTCACCATATAAATAATCCACAAACAACAAAAAGAGTGGTGAGGGGAGGGCCGACACACATGGTAGTTTATGTGACAGCTACACATGATGAGTAGTGATGACATGGAGATAGCTAGTGGGTAGAACTAGTGGTGGAAATGATGTGGAACATTGAGAAGAGGACATGTGGTAGGTGGATTCATCCTTTTTTGGTGGCTAAGTATCCTTTTAATTTAGTGACATGTGATAGTCTGTTCTCATGACAAGACATAGAGAGAAGACATTGTAGCTTTAGGAGAAGACACATGGCTAGTTGATTTGGTATTTTTGGGTGAAAAATGGATTGGTGGTAGTGACACATCGTAGTGATGTGGCATAACAGCTAGAATTTTTCTTTTTGTACCAATAACTAGGTGGATGAGGTGGTATGGCTCGAGATTCATGCTAGGTGCCTATTTTACAAGGCTTTCAAATGTTAAGGAATTTGGAATTTTCATGTTTTTGGAGTCTAGAGGCACAAGCCCATCAAACATCCAAATGTCAGGTCGTACAAATGTTTAGTATGAAAAGGAATAAGACATATCCAAGATTTCTTATACCTAGGACTCAACTTAGTGGTGACATCCAGACCTAGATCTAGGAATCTACAAGTGCAGTTCGGTGCCTCCAACAATTTATTTCTTGAAAATATGAGGGGTTTGGTGGTTCCTATAGGCTGGGGCCTATAAAAAAAGTTGTAAACTGAATTTGGAGCTTACATCTACATTATAATCAAATGAATATTTGTGGTTTCGTTTAAGATTTATATTAGTGGTGCAATGTTACATTTTTAAATGTGTTTGATTGGATAAACAATTGTTAAATTTATATAATACGAATTCACCCCCTCTCTTAGTATTATAATGATTACCAACAATCAAGTTAAAATGACGAACTAATCTGAGAATTTCTAAATTGGAAGATGAGGTGGAGAGAGACTACATGGAGTTTCATTTCTAACTCATTTTATCTCCACATCTCATTTTCCTAATGTCTTTATTAGAAAAATATTTTTTTTGTGTCTCAATAGTTTATCTCTTCTTGTCTTACTTTAGTGCATTTTCAACAACTGGATCCATATCAAATTGTTTTTCTTCTATATTTTAAAGTGAATGCTATAAGAAGGTGAAGTATCCTATAGGAATGCACATCTTGTTATTTATTTTATAACATAAATAAAAGAAGGGAAACCTAATAAGATGAAATCAATCAAGGCTAATAATATGTATACTCATCTCTTCCTGAATACAAATGATATTTTATTTTGAAAAAAAATAAAGGTAACATACCATATCCTATCCTCCTCAAATAGGAAATCATTTCCCCGATTAAGAGCATTTTTATTATTAGGAGCTTGATGCATAAGAACATGTTAGATCAAATTGAAGATATGAGACCTCCCCAAATTGCTTCGAACTCTAGCCAAAACCATGTTCAAGTCAAGAAGGGATGGCATAAGGACACCTAGTGTTGGGTGAATGATTGAGAAAAAAATGAAGGCCTTAATTTATACGGTAATGATAATATCTAAAATATCCCTACTTGCAAGGAAAATATTTTAAATATTGTTCTAAATTTAATGATAAATTATGGTGCAGAAAATTGTTAGAGGAAAAAAATTAAGATACTATAAAGAGGTGATTAACCCTAATAGAGAGGATAGAAATTATCTTTGATTTCTGAGTTGAGTAAAGAATATAATCATCATTTCTAAAATAAGAAAAAAAACTCACAAGCTCCATAATGAAACTTGGAATTGGTGAATTCCCAAAATTTCATAATATTAAAGAAATTTTCAAATTTGTGAAACTAAGAGAGTTGAATATGAAAATATTTTTCTCTTAAAATATCACGATAGATTAGATCTAAATTTTAGAAATTGTCACACAATCACCCATTCTATGTTTTTATCATTGTGCCTAAAAAATGATAAGGAACCTATAATTATAGTCCTCTGTGAGTGATAAGCCTCCTTTTATAATGATTACAATGTACAAGGAAATATTAAGTGATACTAAGACTACATATCCTTTGTATATATATGAGACAAAGGGTAAAATAGTAATAAAAGGACATCATGAAGTGTTCTAGCCTATATGAAAATATAATAATAGATATGTAATTGTTCAGTTACAACTAGCTTTCATGGAAAAGGTCATAGATGAATGATGTACTTAACGTAGTTGAATCCCCAAAAATGATATCTAATAAAAGAAATGTAATCACTCAATATCTATGACTTAAGTAAATGGTTTTAGGGTTAACATGGGGCTTATATAGGGATTAATGTGCCCCACCCCTTGAAATAAGTGTTGTCATCAGCACTTCACAATGAAAAGATTATCTTCTCATATTTTTTATTTGTTAAGTCCCTATATTACTAGTGTAGTCCCTTATTGTTGTAAGTGTATACCCCCTTATTGTTATCGTTGTACCCTTGTAACCACCATATTGTTATTATTATGCCCTTACATTATTATTGTTAGGTCGGCTAGGATTATATTGTAACCCCATGGACTCCTATATATAGAAAAGAGGTTTCTTCATTTGTATCATCGAAGAATTGTTCATTTATATAATGTAAAGGAGGTTTCCCCCTGAATGTGGCTCATTTCAAAGGCATTGATATCTCTTTCCTTCTATTTTTGGAGCTGGTTTCATAACATTTGGTATCAGAGCTTTGGATTATAGAGTTTCTCTTCTCCAAATAGGTCCTCGTGGCATATTTACTATAAAAAAATTTCTACGAAGTTCAGAAGATGAAATTTTTGTGAAAATATTGAGTACGTTCGTGTAAAAATTTCAGGTCTTGGTTTGCAATATTTTTCGGAGATATGACTTGTGGAAGTTAGGGTTTTTTCAAGGTCCCAAATTTCATCTCAAATAGGTGACTGTGGGAAAATCATCATACTTCTCTCTCTGAGCATCTGATTGGAATTTTGTAAAAAATGGTCACAAGTACACAGACAATAGTTTCTTGTGTATCAATTTCAAAGTAGAAGGAGGAAATGGTGACATGTGGCATGTCGTACAAGTTTTCTCTACTGAACTAATCCATAATTTTGTCATTGTGGGTGATTGGGCATAACTTTGCCTTCAGGAATCCAAATCAGGTCAGACCTATGGCATTCAAAATAAGATTCAGAGGCCTACTACATGACTAAATTTCAGATATTGAAGATCCGAAATCCAAGATATAATTTAGTTTCAATATCAAGCTACATAAAAGAAAGAAAAATGTGTGTATTTCTTTTTCGAATTGCATAAGTCTTGTTTGAAAAATCAGTTTGAATTGATTCCAAGGGCATATTGAAGAATAGATATCAGTAATGGGTTCTAAAATGCCCAGTAAAAATAATTTAAAATCCATTAGGCCATCAAATGGCTCTACAATGACTCATCAAGAGGAAGAAGTGCAGCATGACATATCAAAATTACAAGAGAAAGTGCGCCAAATTTCACTATCGTAGAGAGCAACAAAAAATGAAATGGAAGTTTGGAAGAAAGGTGTGGAAGCTAAGATGGATGACATTGAAGCTAAGATCGATGAAAAAATGAAAGACAACATGGAAAACATGAAGAATGATCTAAAATAAGACATGGAAGGTTTGAAGGAAGGTTTGACAAATTTGATACAAGAAATGATTCCTAATGGCGAAATGATAGTAGAGGAAACTCATGATAAGAACAAAACAAATTTTAATCATGATTTCATAAACTTTAATGTTGGATGGAAGAACCACCATATTCCAAAGATGGATATGAGGAAAGTTGATGCAAAGGATCCTATAACATGGATATGACATATGGAGCAATATTTTGATCTCAATAATGTGCAAAACACACAAAATGTACGCATTGCAACTTTACATTTAGAACAAAATACATTTGTATGGTATCGATGGCTTTCCTCCTATAAACAAATTGTCACTTGGTCAATTTTTATGGAGGAAATTATATCACATTATGAGGATACAATTAAAAACACCTTCTTTAGCCAATTTATAAATCTCAAACAAAAGGGTTCAGTCGTGGAGCACATTAAGGACTTCCAAAAATTGAATATAAGGGTCACTGATATTCTAGAGGAACACAAGATTGATGTCTTCATAGGGAATTTAAATGATAACATCCAACATGAGGTTCGCCTTTGGGAACCTGGTTCATTGGAGAAGGAATTTAGGTTGGCAAGAAAAATTGAATGTAAAAGTATGGCGACAAGGAATCCTACCACTCACATCTATAAATATGGAAGTGTTGCTACTCCTAGACTTCCACAATATACAAGGTTGACACCACAAAAATTGGAAGAAAAAAGAGAAAAAGGGATTTGCTACAGTTGTGATAGAAAATAAACTAAAGCTCATAAGTGTGCCGACAAGAAATTAGTTTACATATATTGTGAAGAGAAGGAAGAAAATGAACAAGAAACTTGAAAATAAGAGTATATACACGAGGAACCAACCTCAGAAGAAGAAGAAATGAGTCTGACCATATCATGTAATGCATTGGCAGGAATTACCACTCCTCAAACTATGAATATAGAACAAAAAATCAAGAATAAAAAGGTAATAGTGTTGATTGATTCACGTAGTACCCATAATTTAATTCATTGTAAGGTAGCCATGGAATTAAATTGCTTCTTATAACCAGCACCAGATTTTAAAGTGATGGTTGCAAATGGAGGAACTATAAATTTCTCTGGAAAATGTCATATTATCAAGCTAACCATCAGGGAATATGTATTGAATAGTCCAATGATTTCCATTCCAATGGGAGGTGATGATGTTGTACTAGGAGTACAATGGTTACAATCTTTGGGGACAATAGCTTTTAATTTTCAAGAAATTTTCTTGAATTTTTTTTTGAAAGGAAAGGAAGTTCAATTAAGGGGTATCTCAAGGAAGCCTGGAAAGATAATAAGCTCTAATTTGATTACAAATCTTCTGAAGAAATAACAACAATGCGTAATTGAACAATTATGCTCACTATAAGTTCCAACATCAAAATCATCTATTTCTCCAGATCTCCAAAAAGTTGTGGACAATAATTCCAAGGTGTTTGAAACTCCGAAAGGACTCCCACCTATTCATGATCATGATCATGATATTAATTTGATTCTAGGAAGTGTTCTTCCAAAAATCAGGCCTTACAGATATCCTTATGTCCAAAAAAAGCGAAATTTAACATATGATTTGAGAAATGTTAGAGGCTGGTATAGTTCAACCTAGTCAAAGTTCTTTCTCTTATCTAGTAGTATTGTTGCACAAGAAGGATGGATCGTTGCGCATGTGTCAGGATTATAGGGCTCTCAATAAGCTCACTATTAAAGATAAATTTTCCATTCGTATTATTGATGAATTATTGGATGAATTACATGGAGAAATTCATTTTACCAAGTTGGATCTTCATTCAGGATATCATCAAATTATAATGAAGACTAAAGATATTCCGAAAGAAACAATTCGAACTCATGATGGTCATTATGAATTTTTTTTATGCCTTTTTGCCTTACCAATGCACCTTCTACATTTGAAGGGTTGATGAATTCTATTTTCAAACCCTTCCTTAGAAATTTTATGTTAGTATTTTTTGATGATATACTATTCTACAACAGGTCTTGGAAGGATCATGTTCAACATGTCGATAGGGTGCTCAAACTATTGGAGGAGAAATGATTATATGCAAGAACCTCTAAATGTTTCTTTGGAGTACAATATGTGGAATATCTGGGTCATATGGTATCTCACGAGGTTGTTAAGGTAGACCCTATCAAAATTAAATCCATTAATGAATGGAAAGTCCCCACAACCATAAAGCAGTTGCGAGGATTTCTCAGGTTAAAAAGGCATTATCGCAAGTTTTTTAAGGATTATGAGAGAATAGAAGCACCTCTAACAATGTTATTGAATAAAGGTGCATTTTAATGGACTCCTGAAGCAACTGAGGCCTTTGAATATCTTAAAGAGGAAATGTGCTTAGCACTGGTCTCAGCTACGCCAAACTTCACAAAAACCTTTATTGTCGAATTTGATACCTCAGGAAATGAATTTGGTGTCGTTTTAATGCAATAAAGAAGACCCATTGCTTTTGAAAGTTGTTCAATCTATGGAAATTATTTACATAAATCTATTTATGAGAAGGAAATGTTGGAAATACTACATGCACTAAAGAAATGGTGACCTTACCTAATGGGAAGACACTTCAAGGTAAAAACTGATCATGATAGTCTGAAATACTCTTTGGAACAAAGATTATCTTCAAAAGAGCAGCAAAAATGGGTCACCAAGATGTTGGGTTAAGACTTTGAAATCATCTACAAAAAAGGGAATCTAGATTTTGTTGCAGATGCACTCTCAAGAAAGGATGAATAGGTGGAAGCATTGCTTTGTGACATTTATATTATCCAACCAAATTTGATAACCAGAGAAGGGATGAATTGAAGAAGGATGAAGAAGTGTCGACACTCATTCAAAAGTTGCAGTAATATCCTAGTGCATTTGATACCTTTAATTGGAAAAATGATTCCTTATGGTAGAACGGTCGCTTATATCTTTGTAAGAATTCCCTACTAAAATTGGGAATTGCACACTTCTCCCTTAGGAGGACGCTCAAGATTTTTAAAAACTTACCACATCCTGAAGAAAGATTTTTTTGGGATGGCCTTAAATATGATATTCAAAAGTTTGTGGTGGAATGTTGGGTTTGTCAGCAAAATAAAGTTGAGACAATTAAGACACCAGGTCTGCTACAACCTTTATCCATTCCATGTTATGATATTTCAATAGATTTTATCACAAGTGTTATCACTCTAATAATTCTTTAAGATGTGAGATTTTGATTTATAGGTCTAAGAACATTAGAGGTAACCACAGACCAACTTTTAAACTCTAGGATCTAGCCTTCCTAGGGTTTAGAGAAGGCTCTCTCTTTAAGATTTAACTTTGTTTTAATTATTTGATATTAGGCTAGTTATGATGTGAAAATTGGTTTTGTGTTGGTTTGGTGGGAAAAAATCACTTAATGAGATGGATAGTGATAGATATTTTTGCCCATTGGGAAAAGGAGTCAAATGTCAAGCAAACAGGACTAGGATCAAGGTCAAAGAGTCAAATATTTTCAGGGCGAGATAGACAAGTCATTGAAGATCTTGGAAGGCTGATTGGTGAAGTGGTTTAATTAGGATAAAGAGCAGTCAAGGATTCTTTGATCCGGATAAGGAAGGAGAAGACATAGGTCATTCGAAAGAGGGAGGAATTAAGGGTTCCCTACTCTAGAAATCAGCGGAAAACATAGAAATCATAAATAGTTAAAGACACTATGTTTTTAACAAATCCTGTAATAATATTCCTAGTTTATCATTCAAATTTAGAACACATATATGGACACATGTAAGACATAAGAAGACTAAAAAATTACAGTAGAAAGTACTTCAGTTCAATGGCTCGTCACATGAATCCTGAAATATGATGCTTTATGATTTGATCTAGTCTGCTACTTGAACCTGCTACAAAAAGTCTTCAGGTACAGAAATATTGACTATAAAAATTCTTCACCAATTTATTCCACAATAATACTTCAAAAGATGAAGTATTTATAAAAAAAAATTTACAAAACATCCTAGAATAATAATAGCATTTTTCTAAGGAAATAAAAATATCTTTTACAAAAATATAGTGACAACTTCTTAACAACTAGGAAGTTGTCATATTTATCCAAATAAAATAGAAATGCTGTTTTGGATTGGGTGCAGTTGGCTGCCTTGTTGTCTCTAATGTTGGCAAAGATATTTTGATATGTTTTGAAGTGTTATCTTCTTATCTCATACTCTTTCATCTAATACACTTTACCATTTGATACTCTTTTAACTGTCTTACTGCTATAAACTCTGTTTTCACTGTGTAACAACAACAAACTATCTTTTTATCATCTTCACTACAATTTGACTTTTACAGTAAGTCAATGAGTTTTTCCCAAAATTCTTCATCAGGAATTCTGATCTTGATCAATTTCCTAAAGTTTTCATCTTCCTCTATGTATCTAGCAAATGTTGGTTTGACTACAAATAAGTATTTTATGTCATGTTGTAGATAAAAGAAGTCTTCAAAGATTTTATGTAGAACTTTCCTTGTAGGAATTCCTTGTCCTTCTGTTTTATTTACATGCTCTTTTGCAGAATCTTTGATCTTCTTGTTGTAGTATTCTTGTGGCATATGTTTATCATTAAGAACAAGGATGTTTGGCAAACCTTTTTTCCTTAAGATCTCAAATTTAACCATAAATTTGGTAATATGGATATATTCATGTTTCCACACTTTTCTTCTAGCTATTTCATCAGATTTTTCTTTGAAATTACTTTTCTTATTTCAAGAATTGTCTCTGTTCTGTCAGTAATTTCTATCTCATCCAGTTCTTGTTTGTTCCTATTTTTGAGAAATTTGATGATTTCTAGGGCCTCTTCAGGTTTCGAACCTAATTCATCCTTTGCTTTCTGAATCTCCTCTTGAGCTGCCTTTAGTAAATCCTTTTTCTCATAAATTACCTATATTGATGGCCAAACATCATTGATGGATTCAATGATTTTGGTCCATAGTTGATTCTTCACATAGGACATTGGTTCTTTCAAGGTTAAATCCTTTTGTAAATTCTCCAACTCAACATTCAACCTGTTAGCCCTTTCTTCCTGAGTTTTGGCATTTATTTGGGCCAGCTTCTTTGTGTCTTCTAGATTTTCAATTATTTTCTTCAACCTATTGATTTCATTAGTTTGAAGTGACATTTCATCCATGGCTTTGATGAGCTTGCTGGCTTCAACTATTGGATGCATTGTTGATGTAGATGATTAAGTGGCTGAGGTAGTAGAAGATGTCATTAGAACAATTTTTTCCAATGGGGATTTTGGTGAAAATTCTTCTACCAATGTTGAAGGGACAATTTTTGTTTCCAGGGGAATTAATGTAGGAACTTCTTGTGCTTTCGCAGTTTCTCTTTCATGGACAAGCTTGTACATTTAGATTTCAATCTCTTTAATCTGAGTTGTCAACTGTAAAATTCAGTTCATCATATCGTCTTTTTGGCTTGCCTCTTGCACATTTTCCTTGGCTTGTGGATGTTCTGTTGGTGGAAGCTTGAGTTGTTTTCTAAGTGCTGCAATGTCAGCATTATTTTTCTTCACCAATTATTCTAAACCTTTCACATTGGCACGGTCATATCCTACTTGAATTACCAATTCTTCTACAGACATAATTCTAAGGTCTTTAGCATATGAGGAATCCTTTTAAACTTTAATTTGATCGCTCATATTTATTACTGTGTTCTAGAGCTTTTGGGCACTCATTTCCTCTGTACTCATAGTAGAATAAAGAATATCAGAAGTTTGTCTGTGGAATTGAATTTGATCTAATGGATGAATACTATCATCAGGTACTTCAAGCTCAACATTCTTGTAATCCACTATTGTTTTGGGTTTATTGACTGTTGGTTGAAGTACTCACATAATCAACTTCTTGTTTGAATAACTAAAAGCTGACAAAAGTCTATTCTGGATTCCTGGAGTTTGTTGTAAATACTGAGAATAAATATCATTCTTAGCTTTTATCTGCTTATATTTTTCCCTGATGTCAATATCTTTATCCTCTGCTGGCTGTGAGGAGGATGCCTCCATATTTTGTTGTTTCTCAATTACTTGTGTGTCTAAAGTATCCTTTTCCTGCTCATTTATAATGACCGTAGCAGCATTTGTGTTTGTATCTAGAACATCTGTATCTTCCACTTCTATGGTCTCTTTTTCTTTATTCACTGGATTTAGCTTAGGATTTTTATTATATCTCAGTTTAAACCTAGTCTTTGTAGTTGTTTTAGCAGTGTAGGTACCTTCTTCTCTGACTCTTTTGGTAGTTGTATCTTCTTGATTTATAGTTTTCAAGGTGTGACTGGTATTACCCTATTTAACTACATCTACCAAGGTATTTTCCAGCCACTCTTCTTGATTAGAAAATTGATCAATCTCTGGCCTTTTATCACATATATAAGGGGTCAATTTGCATTTTACCCTCATTTTACTACGAATTCCATAAGGATCATAATTCCATGAGAAACTAAATTCAAATTTGTATTCCAACAACTATTTTTCTGCCTCTATTCCTGTAGCCCTGTGATTGCAAATGAATGGTACTACTTGATTCTTCAACTTGAATTGAGTCTTCTTCTTGGAAACTAAGAAGTTAACAAAATCTAAATTCAGTATTTTCCTGATGTACTCCAAGGAAAAAAATTTCATTGGCACATACTTAGGTAGTTTATAAGGTAAAATATTTGACCCAAAAACTCTGATCTATATATGATTTTTGTAAAGATACCAATCTCTAGTTTTACTTTGTTCTAATAGCTGTAATATTTTCTTTATCTCATCATTTATTTTTGGTTGTACATTTTTTTTCAACATTTTTATCAATGGATGAATAAAAGAGTCAATAAAATCCACATAAGTGAAATTTTTTGATTCTTTCCTGATTAAAGATGTCCAAAAGATAATTGATATAGGATTCTCTTCTACATCCAATTTCTTAAGGTTAATAGGGAACTTATCTACTCGAAAGAAAATAAACATGTGAAAAAGTAAGGATGAATATCTGAAGACTCCTTCAGTGGGCAATTTCACAAGCTAATCATGGATATTATCAGCTATGTATTTAGCATAATTGTAGATAACAGAAGGAGGTTCACCTGGAACAAAAGTGGATAGGAAACCTAGAATTGACTCATCTATATGCTCATTAGTAAAATAACCTAAGATAAAGGATAGCATATAAATGACATGCCTTGACCCTTCAGGAAATTTGGAACTAGAATAAGGAGGGTTTAGTTTTGGGATTTCAACATAGGTAGGCATGAAATTTTGGAAAATATGAAACCTTTTAGGAAAGTATAGATTAATTTAAAGCTTTGTGATTACTTCTATAGATAATGGAATTTCATTTGGATCTGGTTTCAGCTGAAGCATTAGGTTAATTTACTCTGCAGTAATGGTAAATAATAATTCTTTGTTTACATTAACCATGGATCTTTGTTTAGATAAATAATAGGATTGACACAACCTAATGACGTCTGGACATTTATGAGTATGTGGGACTACATACTTGGTTAGATTTGACCCCCAAATCTGAACTTCATCCCCCTAATCTAATGATTTTTCAAGACTTCAGCAATGGAGGTCTAACAGATTGAATTCTATCACTGGATCAACTATTTTGTAATCAATATCTGCTAGGGGTGTATGCTCCATGTCTACAACAGGAGGTTGTAGGGGATTTACAACAATTGTGGTTTTGGAAGGCATTGATGGGTTTGATTTTAAAATTTTTAGAGCTTTTGGATGCTTTAAAATTTGTATATAGACATTTTTCTCCCCTTCTATAAGGTTAAATTGTTTAAAGAAGTTATTTTTGGCTTCAACAGAGGTCTATTGAATAGAAATAGCGAAAAAATTTCTTTATTTTTGGTTTAAACCTTTCAATTTGGTTACAAATCGGTCTTCAGAATATTTTCAGGTTTAAGAAATGGTATACAAGGGTTTCTCTACTTTTTTTCTAGATAACTGGACTAAAAAATGATTCAAATCAGGCGCATAAGGATTCTGAGATTATTTATAAAGGGTTTCTTTAATCAAAGGAGTCTTTAAAGTCTATGAAAGTGTTGGAACAGGGTCTCCTACAAGCTGTGAAATTGGTCCGATTTTATATAATTTTTATTATATTTAGTCTAGCACAGGGGTTTGGGGTGGGACAAATCCCCGAAAGAATTGTAATGGGTTAAAGGATAGATCTAGAATCTGCAAACCACGGTTTGCGGAGTATAGGAAAGATTAGGCTAGATTGTTATAAATAGAGGAACATTTTGAATTGTAAGGCAAGAAGATGATGAGCTCTTAATGCAAATTGCGGCTTAATAGATCTGTTTGGCTTTTTGGGAAGGGACTCCGGCTATCTGTGTGCATGGAGATCCCAAGTCCTACTGCATGCGGACCCTGCTGCTGTGTGTGCAGGTCGGGCTTGAGTATTGTAAGAGGGAATCGATAGATTGATGAATAAGAAAGGTTGTTTTGAGTACTGAATCTATGTGCATTGTTTATGCAAATATTTGGTAACTGTTGTGTTATGCCTATTCTGTGTTAAGCTGCGATAATACCGTGTAAGTGGTTTTACTTCAATTGCATATGTTTGTTATGTTTTATGATATACTGCACTACTGTATTATAAGTATCTAATTTGTTGAGCACCGTAGCGTAGCTGACCTTGCGCACGTAGATGTGAAGAAGGCCTATATATTTGACTCTGAAATAGGTGATCTGGGCATTATTAAGCCACATGCAGCTCTAGTTTCTTCACATATCCTTTCTCAAGGTGCAAAAACCTGGTTCCAGCACCCACCCATACTACTTTGAGAGAGACTTTGACCTGCACAAGTAGGTCACCACCGAAAGGGCCAGTAGTATAGGGGTTTATTGGCAAACCTTAACCTCTAATCTTGGGTTAGGACCCCTCAAGCCAAAAAATGGTTCTGTTGTCGGGACCGGGAGCATTTTAAGAAAGGGATTGGGTAACAACAAGAGAGTACTGGAAACCTAAAAGAAAGGAAATTGAGGAGTGGTTCGAAAAGCAGATTCAGGAATTTATGATAAAAGAGAATTGCAGCACAAGGTTAATGGTGGAAAAGTGGAAAAATAGGTACATTCTTACAGAAAGCTACAAAATTTTCTTTGTGGCATTTGTAATCGAGCTTCAGGAGTGGCTGGCTAGGCTCGTAGAATTCTAGAAGTGTTGGAAGGATGAACAAGTCACTCAGTGGGCTCCAGAGCTAATCTAGTAGCTAGAAAAGACTGATAATACCATCACTCGCACAGTGGATCACTGGGTGGACAGTGTACTAGGAGGGTTTGTGACAAAATTTTCCATTGATCAGTTCGTCTCCTACTCTGAGGCCGACCAGAGATTCTTTAAAGGGTTCTGAGGCAGGTTCTAAAGACATTACCTTTGCTGATCAAGATACTACTGTGCGAGAAGAGTATTCTGTGTAATCATACCAAGTGAATGACCTCGAATCCAGATGAGAGCGCGACACATAGTGGTAAATACTATCGAACCAACTTTTAAGGGGGAAGATCTATCCATAACCCTTTGCGAGAGACGACTGTGTAAGGTCCCCCAGCTACACCACCATCCAGGCTACACAAAGCTAAGAACTCACCCATACCACTGCCTACACCGGATAGTGATATGGCTAGGCACCTGAAACTACCTACCTTCAAGAGGGTTAGGGGATGAGGATATGGACCGATTTTGGTTTGTTTCAAATTTTGTATGGGCTGTGAAAAATGTGACGAACGATACGGTGAAGAGGGCACAGTTGTCCCTGTCATTCAAAGAAAGAGCTTTAGACTGGTATATGCGATACATATCTTATAATGGGAATGCATCTATTCAAGATATTAAGGATGCTCTAAAGTAACAATTCCGAAAGCCAAAATCTTACTCGCAGTTGGTAGCAGAAGTGAAGGACTTCAAGCAAGGTGCATCTGAATCTGTATGGGAGGTTGGTTAGTGACTGAAGGGGGAAATCAAGGAAGGGGGATTTGAGTATGATGATAAACAACATACATAATGGTTCATCACTATGTTTTTGCCCCACCTGTGTATGCTAATGAGTCACCAAACCTTCGAGTTGTAGGAAAAAGCTGTGGAAGTCGCTATGAAACTAGAAGCTGCGCCCAAAGAAGATACTTCATTAGGAGTATAACAAATCTAGGAGCAGCTCGAAACTATGCACATGGAAATTTAGAACTTGCACAAGGAATGAGGAAGGGGAACCCATCCTATTGCGTCCAGGCTCAAGCAAATCTGCGTTGTGGTGCGATGAATGTTGTGTAGTAGGGCTGCATGATTTGAACCATTGCCCCCAAATAGGTGTGTATGTCCCAGAACTGAAGAAACAGTGGTGGAGGTTCTACCAGTCGGTAGGACACAATGAGCAGAACTGTCGAACTTACGATCTGATGATAGATCGAGGAAACTTGTATAGGCTACAGTCCAACCCTACGTCACCTAGATCCCCCACGGGCTTTGGTCACTCTCCAGCAAGGGGCGGGGGAGATCGAGGAGGAAGCGCAGGTCGAGGATGCGGGTAGCTAATCTGTTATAACTATGGGGAACTAGGACACTTTGCAAGGGACTGCCCAAACCCTAGAAGGAAATCTTGCAAATATTGTAGACAGTTGGACCATGTCATCGAAGATTGCCCAATATTAATAGCTAAAATGCAAGAGAAGCAGCCCAACCCCACGCAGAATGTGCAAAGAGTTAAAGCCAAGCTACGGAACATAGACCCAACTGTGAAAGTCATAACACACATTGGTAGGGTCACCCGGGGACCAAAGGAGGAGGCTGTGAGGATTCTATGACCTATCAAGAAGGATCAAACATGAAAAAGGGACAAGATACAATGGTCGTAGCTGACTAGGGCTTCGCTCAGAAAGAAGCAACTACTGCACAAGCACCGACACACCCCAAGACAGATGAGGGGGTTGAGCCCTTTCTGCAGGCATGTATGAAGTTGCTACGTAACCCGAAGGCTATAGAGAACCTTCAGGCATTAATGAATTGCTATGCAACACGACCTGATCTAACCCCATGGACCAAGGATGTACACAAACTATACAGGTATAAAAAAATGCACCAGAAGAGAAATGTGGCTGACTGCGCAGATTGGTGACTATGAGATGGATCAAGTTATTTTGGACCTTGGATCAGATGCGAACGTGTTACCTAAACAAAAATGGAAATGAATGGGAGAACCTAAGTTGGAATGGTACACCATCCAGATGCACATGGAAAATCAATAGAAGATCATCCCTCTGTGGAGGCTGCAAAAAATCATGGTAGATATCGCAGGAGTAAAAGTCCAAGCTGAATTTGAGGTAATAGAAATCATAGAAGATGCGGACCCCTACCCTGTGCTCCTAGGACTAGATTGGGCTATAGATATGGAGGTTGTTATCAATCTCAAAAAGTGTAACATGATGTTTGAAAATAACGACACACAAGTAATAGTACCGTTGGATCCCATGGAAGGCACACGGTATACAGAGCCAACGCGAGATGAGGAGGGAGTGGATCACATTTACAAGTTCACTACGTAGGACGAAGATTGGATTAATCCTATGGCAGAAGGAGTACTCTGTTGGGAAAAGGACAGTGAATGCTTCTCCTAATCCAATGGGGAACTAGAGAATTGGCAAGGCCGGCTGCATGAGGTTTCAATGTTGCGATGTCTTCGGGTCACGAGGAACTTTCACTGCGTCTCCTCCGAGCTAAGAGACCTACCCTACTTTGGGGAGTCTAGTAAAATTAAGGAATTTATATGCGCATTCGAAGCAGAAGTTCCCAAGGGACACAGGCTAGGGGCCCTTCAGCTTGCCCTGCATGGAACACCTGCGTGCTGGTGGGATACGCATGGGAAGGTATCCCGCGATTGGGAGGAATGTTGGGATAAGATGATCCTACAATTTTAAGCTCTAGATGGGAGACAGATTCAAAATTTCCTTGGGTCAAAATACCCACGTAGATATTTTCTTGCATGGGAAATGCACTAGTGCCACAGAACCCCAAACGAACGGTTCCACCTATTTATCCATGCTCTACGACTGCGTCCAGCCACATGGTATTTATATGTGGAGCTACATCCATGCACTCGTCATTGGGAAAAAATTTTGGCTGTGTTTCTGCAAACATTTAGGGTGGTAGATGGTCCAGGTGCGCTCAATGCAGCTCTGCAAACCACTAATGCCTTGACTCAGGGTAGCCCAAGCCGGTGCTTCACGTCTGAATCTGGGGGAATGTCGGTACCACGCATGGTTGAATACTGCAACCTCAGCCCAACAGAAGGAAAGGAGGGTCCCTGAACTATCCCAACTGCGGTGCTGGATGGGATGCGCACGGTTGCCAAGTTGTTTAGGCTATACCGGAATCACATTACAACACACCCGACATCAGCTATAATTCGGGTTGCGCAAGAAGCACAGATGATTAATCCCAGATTAGTAGATCAGTGGGAAGGCCATCGGGTGCAAACAATGACAGTCCGAACACTGAAACCTGGTAAAAAGGGAATATTACCGCTATGAAAAACAGGCGACTGGAAATTAATGTGGCAATTTATGGTGAGTTTTTACCATTTTCTTGATGGTAAGTTCCAAGTTAGATTCACTCTACCGTTGGATAGTCTCAGGCACTATAAGGTAGAAAGGATAACTCTGATCAAGGCTACATATTATCTCTATAATCTACATATATTATTTTGCTGCTTGATTGTCTTGACCTTTAGCGTTTTATTCATACCCAATTAGCCTACTTCCGCTATCTACGAGCCTCCGAATTTAGGATCCCTTCCTTACATTGCCATGGCAGCCCCTAACCCTGTAGATTCATTAGTGTCTACTAGTCCAAAGCCTACAAACATTATGTTACGAGGGTCTTGGGATGCTGAGATTGATAAGCTCATTACCCTCTGGCTCCCTGAAGGGAAAATTGAATTTGAACCTTGCACAGACTAGCATCAAAGCTATATGACGGAATTTAACACCTTGCCCAACCCGGGGATGATCACAGACCCCAGGCACATGGGTTCGGAAGTAGCCATGCAAGGGGGTACGCAACTACCATAGATAACTATGAGAGCTGACACAGTCGAATCGCATCTAGTCCCGTGAACGACGGGACTGAATAACAAGGATACCCCATCCACCTAGGGTATGAAGTGGCATAGGGATATGATGCACCCTACCAGCAGTATTGGGCTAATGCTCTTTGCATGAAGGACTTAAGATGGCTCCCTTGCTATCTCGTAGACGGCGGAGCTCGAACCAATGGTTCACCATCTTAGCACAGGGGTCCCAAATGAGCTCACCATAGAAGGCTTGGTTGTAGAACTCAAGGTGTCTCGTACCAAAATACAGACCCTCAGGACCCACATGGCTCACTAATTCACCTCATTACAGGCCCAAGCGCTGATAACAGAAGCTATGGACACCATTACGGGACATCTTACTCTAGGTACTCAGTTGCTCGAGGCAGCCATGCATCTCTGTACAGCAGTCCAGTTTAACCCATTTACTCAGAATGTCGAGAAGGAATTATGACAAAATGAAGCTGCTTTCGATCACATCGAAGCTACATTTCCCTGCCTCGTCCCTGCGCAACGTCTGGCACTCTTGAAGACTAGCAACACACTCCAAGACACGAATACAAATCTCTGATGAGAAAAGCATGCCATCTCAAAGCCCTTGAAGCCATGGGGAAACACTACCTTCCAGATATCACAGGGTGCTTATGACGTAATTTCATGACTCAACCAAATATTAGAGTGGGTTACCATGGATACTGAAGAACTGACCTCCCAGAAGCTGGTAGACATTGCACAAAGTGTTGTTTCCTAGAGCCTAGAAGTGTTACCTCCACTGATCGTTGCCATCAATACCTTACGTTTGCAGATAGAGATCGTACCACCAAAGTGACTCGGGATGAGTCACAAGATTGTGTTGGGGGACTGTTGGAACATGGTCTCGTACAAGCTACGAAGCTGGTGCGATTTTGTATAATTTTGATTATATTTAGTCTAGAGCAGGGGTTTGGGGTGGGACAAAGCCCCGAAAGCATTGTAATGGGTTAAAGGGTAGATATGGAATCCGAAAACCATGGTTTGCGGACCATAGGAAAGATTAGGCTAGATTGCTATAAATAGAGGAACATTTTAATTGTAAGGTAAGAAGATGATGAGCTCTTAATGCGAATTGTGGCTTAATAGGTCTGTTTGGGTTTTTGGGAAGGGACTCCGGCTGGCTGTGTGCATGGAGATCCCAAGTCTTGCTGTGTGTGGACCTTGCTACTGTGTGTGCAGATCAGGCTTGGGTATTGTAAGAGGGAATTGAAGGATTGATGAATAAGGAAGGTTGTTTTGAGTACTGAATCTATGTGCACCATTTATGCAAATCTATGGTAACTATTATTTTATGCGTATTCTGTGTTAAGCTATGATAATACTCTATAAGTGGTTTTACTACAATTGATTAGGTTAGTTATGTTTTATGCAATACTACGCTATTGTCTTATAAGTATATAATTTGCTGAGCACCGTAGCATAGCTGACCTTGCGCACGTAGATGCAAAGAAGGCCTATAGATCTGACTCTGATATAGGTGATTCGGTCATTATTAAGCCAGACGCAGCTCTTCTTGCTTTACCTATCATTTCTCAGGGTGCAGAAACCTGGTTCTAGCACCCACCCATACTTCTTTAGGTGAGACTTTGACCTACGCAAGTAGGTCACTACCGAAAGGGCCAGTAGTATAGGGGTTTGTTGGCAAACCTTAACCTCTAAACCTAGGTCAGGACTCCTCAAACCAAAAAAAAGGATACAACTACTCCAATTTTTATTTAAAAAAAAATTGCAATATCAAAATCGGAGTTTTATCAGGGTTTAGCAGCTAATCCGTTCTCTGAAGGCAAATATAGGTCCTTCTATCAGAAAAATAGGCCTCACAAGGTTCAAAATTCTCATTAAACTCTTTTTCAAAAGAGAGGAAGGTTGTTTTTTCTTCGAAGAATACCTGTTTGTGCAAGTATTTGATATTTTAATGGTTTCTTAGGCATCAGAAAGGTTCTATGATCACTATAGAAGTCTTTTGGAAGTCGATTGGGCACTTCCAGTGTGCTTGGTAGAAAATTCAATGGCTCTCTGGTTCTTTGAGCGTGAAAACGGTCTACAGGGCTTGATTTTTCAGTCGAGAAAGCTTCAGCATAGAAAAAGAGTACATAAAGGGTTTATCTGTGCATTTATGAAGTTTTTATAGTGTTTTTAGGTTTAAAACAACATTAGTATTGAATGTCGATCAAATCAGAGCAGAGAGTAGTTTTGGTGCTTTGAAGAAGAAAACCACAATTGGTTATCGCATGGGCTCAGGGTGGTCAGTAGTTTCTTTAGATCGAATGCGATAAAGCAATAAATTGCTACGTGGAGGAGAGATATTATAACAAAACAACATATTTCGCAAATATGATAATGATTATTGATCGCGCTAGTTAAAATGTGATATGACATCTAGATCATTGGATTGAGTGGAGATGATGTGAATGACAGAGATTGTTTTATGAAATTGCTGGGCGGATGGGGTGTGGGGCCCGTGATATGTTATATTTCGGGTTTTATTCTAATGTTTAAAATGTATGTTTTAAACGTAAAACAAATGTATTAATCTGATAGCGGGGCGTGATATTTACATAGTAAATAAGGGGTTAACATGTGTTTCATAACCATTGGGGTAAGTTTTATTATATAATATGTTTTTTTAACCTATGGGAAATGGGCAGAAATATTTTAACACATGGGTATTTAAAACCATAGGTTAAAATTAATAAGTGGGTTTGGGATATTTATAATAAAGGAATTAATATATATACGGGAAGGGGTAGTTTAAAAGGATTTAATACATTGTGCAAAAAATTAATATGAAATGAATGTAATGAATGAAAGTACATAAAATAAACTAAGAAAAGTGTAAAATGGGCATTTTAGCATAATAATTGTCCCATTTTAATATTTACACATAATACTTAGGATAAATTGAATTTTAAGGTCCTCTTTTTGAGTTTTTTTGGATGAAATGAAATTAATTAAGAGGGGATTTTACTTTTCTAAGCTAAAAGGTATTTTATCGTAGGAAAAGGGATTATATTTTTGGAAAAGGGTGAAGATGTTAAGGAAATAGGATTTTATGGAGGGAATCCAATACTTTTACAGAAGTCAGAGAAATGCTCTGAGCCTTTTTAACTGAAGGTTTTGAATACTAGAACATGGAGGGGGAGGGGAAATTAGTAATTTTAGAGATGATGTTTTAATCATGCCTTCAGTAACTTCTTTCTACTCACCCACCATTTATTCTACCATTTTTTCCTTTATTTGCATGGGTGCATTTGAGCTTGCAAGCCTAAATCGATTTTTCTTTTAAAGTAGGAAGCTATCTAATTCTAACCTTATTTCATCTGAGGGCTCAGATTAAACTGTTGAGATTCTCATTTATTCTCTAAATAAAACATAAAATTTAAAGCATTAAAAGTTAATATTAAACTATTTAACTGATTATGGATTATATCATTTTGAAAAATCTGTACATAATTATTATTTTTGCAATAAAAGTAAATAGTAGTGGCATTTTGACTTGCTCACTTTCATGTCTTATTCTTATCTCTTTTTTCTTTTTGGGGTTCATTTTTTATTCTTTTTGATATTTTCCTTTCAAGTCATTTGATCTTTCTTTTAGGAATTTTACCCTCTTTTCATTTTTTATTATTTTCAAATATGGGAAAACAACTTGCAGAAATCAAGGTATCTACATATTAGAATACTAATCAAATTCAATTCAAAAATTATGAATCCTATTATTATGGGACCCTAACAGTGACATGGGGATGAAATTTCTTGGTGAAATATCAAGAACTTTGAGACTAGTACCCTTTGAATTTTGACTGTCTTGACCTTGTAAGTGTTATTATGATCTCTGCAAATTGTTCATACTTATGATATTTTACCTATCAAAGCTTAGGGCCTTCTCTCTGGGCTTCAAATTTGTTAGGAAAACATCCAATCTAATCTAAAATCTGTAATGTTACTTACAATGGATAAAGTAAACAAAAATTAACTATTGGTTATTTCTGAAGAGTAGTAGTCCTTCAGCATTCTTCCATTGACAGGTCCACCTAGAAGATCTGATCCATCCATTTATTTCAAAAAGAAAGCATTTTTACCTCTGTAACCATAAATAATATAGAGTCCTTTCCATAGGAAATCAAATTTCCCATGTTTACCTTTATATTCTCTTCTTGAATCATATTTTAACACTTTGTCTCCAATGTAGAAATCATCTTATTTACTTTTTATATCAAATATTTTCTTTATCTTGTGTTGGATAACTTGCGACTTAAGATAAACCTCTTCTCTTGTTTGTTGCAAGTGAATGGTTTGACTAATCCTTCTTTGAATGTCATTGGTTTCAACCTATAATTATTGAATTATCTTCATTACTGGTACTCCTAAGGAGGATGGAAAAACAACATCCATTCCATAAACAAGCTGGTAAGGGGATGTACCAATAGATTTTTTGGTGGTAAGTCTATCTGCCCATAAGGCATTAACTAACCTCTTGTTCCAAGTTTTCTTATTATATTCTAGTAATTTCTTGATGATGTTTACAAGGCTCTTATTAGAAGATTCAATAGGGTCATTACCTTGAGGGTAATATGCAGTAGAATGGCCTAGGCTAATGTGGTATTTATGGAAAAATTCAGTCATATTTTTAGATTTGAATGCAACTGCATTGTTAGTGATAATATGGGGACATCCAAATCTTGAAAGTATGTTTCTTTCTAAAAAGGAGATAATGACAGTGTCAGTGGCTTGCCTAGAAGGTATGGCTTCAAACCACTTAGTAAAATAATCAGTGGCTGTCAGAATCCACTTATGTTAAGCTGATGATGGAGGATGAATTTCACCAATGAAGTCAAGACCCCATTGTTGAAATGGAATTTCATTTTAGATGGGTTTTAAGGGAAATGGTAAGAGATTTTTCTTTCCCTCAAATATGTGACACTTGTGATAGGAGGTCACATACCTTTTTACATCTACAAACAAAGTAGGCCAGTAAAAACCAGCTCTCAGGATTTCGACTGCAGTGGTCTTCCAATAGAGATGTCCTCCACAGTCACCTGCATGAAATCCTTCTAAAAATTTTTCATCTTCTTCTTTAAGCAAACAATTAAGTAAAATTCCACTATGATCTTTCCAAAAAAGTACTTTCTCTAAGATACAAAATCTTACTGCCTTCAATTTCAAGAATCTAGATTTTTTTCTTGATAATCTAGGAGGAGCTTGTAGATCTAACAATACAAATATAATATCTACATACCATGGTGAGTCTAAAAATGCTTCACTAATCTCTGGAGTCGCCATCTCTTCCTCATCATCTACTTGCGAAATAAAATTTATGTCTAGGGCATGACAATTTCATTCAACCATGAGTTTGGCTAAACCTGGACCTTTTATAATTTTAGTGGGTTTTATTTCTATGTCATATTCCAAAATTGTGGCAATCCACCTACCTCTTTTACCATCAGGACCATTCTAAGTTAGAATGTCCTTTACAATTGCATTTGGAACACACGAAATAATGTGTGATTAAAGAATGTAAAATCTAAAGACTTTAATGGCCTTTACAAAAGCTAGGGCCTGTTTCTCCATGATATTGTACTTTAAAGTGTCATCTGTAAGTGTTTTGCTAAAGAAAGCAATGGGTTTCTCATAGCCCTGGTCATTTTTCTGCAGTAAAACTGCAGCAATAGTGTGTTCTGAATCAAAAGAGAAGATAATAAAATCCTTCTTAAAATAAGGACTTATAAGGACTGGACTTTTTGTTAAAGCTTGTTTAATTGATTCAAAATATTGTTTAGCTTAAATAGTCCATCTAAGTCCTGTGTCCTTTTTAAGAATATTGTTAATCTCTCTGATGATTTCAGCTCAATTTGAGACGAATCTTCTAAGAAAGTTAATTTTACCTGGAAAAGTTTGTAACTCTTTAATGTTCCTGGGAGGACTAATGTTAAGAATGGCCTCTATTCTGGCATGGTTTTTTCTAATTCCTTCTTTAGATATTATGTGTCCAAGTAACTTACCTTAATCTAATCCAAGTAAATTTTTCTTAGGTTTAGAGAGATGCCAAATTTCCCACATTTAAGAATGACTTGCCTAAGATGATCCAAGTGTTCATAATCAGTTCTTCAGAAAACAGTAATGTCAACTAGATAAATTACTAAGAATTCATGAATTTATTTTGCAAAGGCTATATCTATAGCTCTTTGAAAAGTGGCTCCTGCATTCATTAACCCAAAAGGCATTTTCACATACATAAAAGTGCCCCATGGAGTAGTAAAAGTAGTTTTAGCTTGATCCTCTGGTTGGACTAAAATTTGGTTGTATCCTAAAAATCCATCTAAAAGTGAAATCCTAGAAGAACCAACTACCCTCTCTAAAATGTGATCCAGATTTGGTATAGGATAATTTTCTTTTAAGGATACCTTATTTAAATTTCAAAAGTAAACACATAATCTAATTTCTACTGTATTTTTCTTGGTGGGAACTGGATTAGAAACCCAATCAGAATATTTGGTTGGTGCAATTATTTGGGCCTCACACATTCTTTTTACCTCTTTCTCAATTAAAGGCATCAAAACATGATTGATCCTTCTTAACTTTTGTTTAAAAGGATTTTGATCTTCTTTTATAGGGATTTTATACTGTATTATACTGGAGTCATAGGATTTTAGGTCCTAATAACTCCAAGCAAATACATCTTCGAATTCCTTACAAAGAGCAATGTATTTTTCTTTTTCTTATTTAGGTAAAGCTTTGGAAAGTTTAATCATTTTGGGTTTTAACTCTGTACCAATGTTACATTCCTCAATATCAAATCTAAGTGGCTCCATTTTGGGTTTTATTGCAGCATCATTTGAGTCAAATATATCTTCTAAAAGAGTTAAGCCTTTTGGTAAAAAATTATCTTTTAAGCTCAAAATATCAGATTCATCATCGACTATCTCTTCAATTTATACTTTTTCTAAATTATCTATGTCTGATTGACTAAATTTAGTAGGATTTGCAAACTTTACTTTATTTACATCAATTTTATTCAAATCAATTTTACTATCTAAATTCTGGTCTAATGTACAGTCTGTATCTATTTTACAATTGTGAAATTCACCTTCATTGTTCATAAAATGGTAAATCTATTTATCTTGTGAGAAAATTTGCCAATATTTAAGATTATATGGAATTATTGGTCTATGTTTGACTTCTGAAGTATACTTATGATTTGGCTCAAATGGAAGATTACAGGTACTAGCAAAAGTAGCTAGGGAGTGGGCCTGTATGTTCTGTTTTCTTGGTATTGCAGAAAAATTACATTCCAACATTTCATCTATCAAATCTAACACAGTTTCTCTATATCGGCTTAATCTAGGATTATAAAAATAATATTCTCCTTTTCTTTTTTTAACAATTAACTCTGAATCTCCCATTATTGATACTCTCTTACCTCCTAAATTTCTGATAATCTGCAGTCCTAAAATGAGAGCTTCATATTCAGCCATGTTATTAGTACATTTGAAATTAAATCTGAAAGCATGGCCTTCTGCATGATTATGTTCTATATTAGTTATCCAAACTCCTGCTCCTACTCCTAGTTTATTGACTGAACCATCAAAAACTTAAATTCCATAATGGTTCATGAAAGA
This sequence comes from Pinus albicaulis, assembly GCA_034641835.2. Classification (NCBI taxonomy): domain Eukaryota; kingdom Viridiplantae; phylum Streptophyta; class Pinopsida; order Pinales; family Pinaceae; genus Pinus; species Pinus albicaulis. Next base: position 1,563,733,994 of record CM076582.1, read on the forward strand.
TATTTTCACTGTCTGGTGTTTTCTTTTTGTCTTTTAGTTTAGTTTTGATTTCATTATTAGTTTCAAAGTTAAATAAGCTGAATGAATCTAGGTCAATAGGTGTAGTGTAAATTGGGTTATTTCTTGGTCTTTCTGCACTACAAACCATATATTTCATCAATGTTTCCCTATATAACTACTTTGGTTGGCCAAAAACTGATATGGTAGCATATGACATGTCCAATTGTAGAGATCCATGTAATTTGGCTACCCATGAGTGAGATAAGAGCCTTCCATATTTAGGTTGGATATCAGCTACTACAATTTCCATGAGTATACTTTTACCAGGATATTGAACTAATGTGACACACAAACCTTTAATCAATCCTAAACATTTCACTTTTCTTGAATCAAAAGAAAAGAGATCTTTGTAAGGCCTAGTGATGTCTAAATTCAGGGTTTCCATAATTTCTTTTGGCATTAGATTGTGTGAAGCCCAAGAATCTAACATTGCATTGCGTAATATTTGGTCATGAACAATTAAGCTAATGTAAAATGGTGGAACTCCTCCATCTTGGTGTTTTCATTAACATCAGGACCAAAAATCAACGCTGGTTGATCATCACTTAAGTTTACTGAATCTTCTACATCATTCATGTTTAAGGTTTCAGTGATAATTGTTTTGTACAAATCATGTTTTACCAATTCTATCAAAGGAATTGGTATTTTTAATTTTGCAATTTTATCTTGTATATTAAATGAAGGTTGTGATTTACGAAATTGAATTAAATCTTCTTTAGTAACTCTAGTTTGAGTAGGTTTATCTTCTTTTTCTACAGTTATTTTCTCATTTTCAGTTTTTGTTTCTTGCATCTTATAGCTCTTAGTTTTCTTTTCAGGAATGGTTTGAGAAGTAGTAGATGTTTTTTCAGATTTTGAATTATCAAAAGCTGTTTTGGTAGTGGCATCTTTTGAATCTGCTAATTTTTTATCAACAGTGAGTGTTTTAGGATCTAAAATTGTTCTTTTACTAGAATTAGGTGTTTTTATAGCATCAATTTTTTTTGAATCTATTGATGTTTGGACAACCTCATCTATTATATCGACAATCTTAGTAGTGGGCGAAATTTTAGGGCTCGAAAATTTATGGGATGAGTTAGTGTTTTGCTTGTTTTCCCTAGGGAGAATTTGCAGAAATTTGGTAGTGGGAGCTTCTACTGTTTTCTTGGTTTGTGTTTGTGCAAATTTATTAGTAGAAGGCTCGGTGTTTTTCTTACTTCTAAGGTTATATTTCTCATGTACTTCATTTATAGCAAAATCATAACCTTGTTTATAGTCAAATAATTCACCTGAATCTAATTGAAGTTGTTGCATTTCAAATAACTCATGATCTTCTTATGTGAGAAATATATTGTTATCATCATTTATACCCATTTGATTTATGGTGTCTTCATCATCATCATTCTATTGAGAACTTTCAGCATAGTTCTCCTGAAATGGAGGTCTTATTGTCTGATCAGGAGCTGATTCTTTAGATTTTCCTGTGTTTTTATTTTTCCTGAAGATGGGATTTCTAATTTATTGTTGACTATCCCATTGTGGTATTCTTTCTATATTGTCTAATATATCCATCATTATCTCTAAATTATTATATAATTGATTTATTTTTCCATCTAAACTAGATGTCTCTTCTTTTATGGTTACTCTCCTCTCATTCCTTAATCTAGATTTTTTGGCCAAAATATTTACTTCTACACTAAAAACATTTGTTTGCATTCTTTCTAAAGTATCAACATTTCTCTCTATTAATGGATACGCCATGTCTGTATCAAATCCATAAGGGAATTTGAGTAGGACAGAGTCTAGAGTGGGTTCGAGATTGACAGGGATTGAATTGTAAACATTGTTGTATCTAATTGCAATAGTCTTGGACTGTTTCATTAGGAGCTCTTTTCATTGCATCAAATTCAGATAATATTTGAAATGGATTTTTATTCTTTTCCCATTTACTTAAAAAGAATCTACGAAATACTGCTAAATCAGCTATACTACTAGGATTAAGACCTTTAGACCATTTTTTAACTTCCATTGTTAATGTTTGAGCAAAGAGTCTCATTTGTACATCAGAATCATCTATTTCATGAAGCTCAAAATAATATATCATCTTATTAATGTGCTTTTGGGAAGTGTAATGTGTGGTAGCATCAAATTGAGGTATTTTACTCTAGTAATCCTGAGGTATGTCATGTAACTGAGTTGGAAGGACCAAGGGAGCATACCTAGCAGCCTTGGCTTGAATTCTAGCTTGGCTAGGAAGTAAGTTAGAAGTGCGTGGGGCAGAACTGGAGGCACTAGCTAATGAGGTTAATGAAGTGGCTAATGATATTGGAATATAATATCATCTACTAGAAAATGTGGTGGAAGAACTAAAAGCTGAAGTTGGGGTGCTAGCAGATGAAACTGGGATATATGAAGATATACTTGGAAATGAGAATGATGTATTGTGAGATGTAGAAGGAAAACTAGTGGGTGGTTTTGAGGTGGGTGAATATGGAAATAATACTCTAGGTTGGACTGGACGCTTAGCGATAAATGGAACTCTAGATTGAATTGTAGTGGATATTGTAGATCATGTAATGGTATAAAAGGATGAGCCTACAGATTCTAAAAGCTGGGTATCTAACTGAGAAGTAGAGGGCTTAGGTGTATATGCTGATAAGGCAACTAGCTCAACTGAATGCTGAGAAAAAATTTCATCTATTTCCTTAAGTACAGTAGCATTCAATTCATCAAGTTTATCATAAATCTCAAAAAGATTTTGATTCAGAATCTACTGAAAGAGTTTCCTTTTTAATTTCAAGGGATGAAATAAAATTAGGATCTATAATAGTGTTGTTTAAATCACTCTTTGATTTTTTTGTGAATAAAGAATTTTCAAAATTTAAGTCAAACTCTATGTCTTGTATACTCACTAACTGTTTTCACGATGAATTTTCTCTAACTAAGGAAACTTTGTTACCTAAATCTTCTACTTGTTTATTCTTTTTTCCAATTCTGTTTGGATTGTGTACTATAACAATAGGTTTAGGATCCATTTTTGACTTGGTATAGTAGATTTTTCTAGAAGCCAGAATTACAGGTTTTATGAAATGATACTCACAACTTTTAAAACAGTCTTAAGTTGAAAGGATGATGAAAACAATTCCCTTTAAGATCTATTTTAAGATCGAGGATTGGTTAGTACCTAGTGGAGTCACTAGTATGTTATCACTCTAATAATTCTTTAAGTTGTAAGATTTTGATTTGTAGGTCTAAGAACATTAGAGGTAACCACAGAGAAATTTTTAAACTCTAGGATATAGCCTTCTTAGGGTTCAGAGAAGGCTCTCTCTTTAAGATTCAAATTTGTTTTAATTATTTGATATTAGGCTAGTTATGATGTGCAAATTGGTTATAAGATCTGGTTTTGGTTTTGTTTGGTGGGAAAAAATCACTCAATAAGATGGATAGTGATAGATTTGTTTCTCCGTTGGGAAAAGGAGCCAAATGTCAAGCAAATAGGACTAGGATCAAGGTTAAAAAGTCAAATATTTTTAGGGAAAGATAGACAATTCATTGAAGATCTTGGAAGGACGATTGGTGAAGTGGTTTAATCAGGATAAAGAGCAGTCAAGGATTCTTCGATCCAGATAAGGAGGGAGAAGATATATATCATTCAAAAGAGGGAGAAATTAAGGGTTACCTATTCTGGAAATCAGCAAAAAAACATATAAATGATAAATAGTTAAAGACAGGGTGCTTTTAACAAATCCTGTAATAATATTCCTAGTTTATCATTCAAATTTAGAACACATATATGGATCCATGTAAGACATAAGAATATTAAACAATGACAGTATAAAGTACTTCACCTCAATGGCTCATCACATGAATCCTGAAATATGATGTTTTATGAGTTGATCCAGTCTACTACTTGAACTTGCTACAAAAAGCCTTCAGTTACAAAAAAATTGACTATAGAATTCTTCAGCAATTTATTCCACAATAATACTTCAAAATATGAAGTATTTATACAAAAATGTTTACAAAATATCCTATAATACTCATAGCATTTTTCTAAGGAAATAAAAATATCTTTTACAAAAAATATAGTGACAACTGATTAACAACTAGCAAGCTATCCTATTTATCTAAATAAAATAGAAATGATGTTCTGGATTGGGTGCAACTGGCTGCCTTGTTGTCTCTAATGCTGGCAAATATATTTTGATCTATTTTGAAGTGTTATCTTCTTATCTGATACTCTTTCATATAATACACTTTACCATCTGATACTCTTTTAACTCGCTTACTGTTGTAAACTATGTTTTCACTCTGTAAAAACAACAAACTGTATTTTTATCCTCTTCACTGCAATTTGACTTTTACAGTAAGTCGGCGAGTTTTTCCCAAAATTATTCATCATGAAGTTTGATCTTTTTCAACTTCCTAAAGTTTCCTTTTACCTCTATGTATCTAGCAAATGTTGGTTTGACTACAAATAAGTGTTTTATGTCATGTTGTAGATAAAACAAGTCTTTAAAGGTTTTATGTAGAACCTTTCCTGTAGGAATTCCTTGTCCTTATGTTTTATTTAACTGCTCTTTTGCATAATATATGATCTTCTTGTGGCAGTCTTCTTGTGGCATAATTTTATCACTAAGAACAAGGATGTTTGGCAAACCTTTTTGCCTTAAGATCTCAAATTTAACCATAAATTTGGTTATGGCTATATTCATGTTTACACACTTTTATTATAGTTGTTTGATCAGTTCTTTGAAATTACTTTTCTTATTTCAAGAATTCTCTATGTTCTATCAGTCATTTCTATCTCATCTAGTTCTTGTTTGTTCTTACTGTTGAGAAATTTGATGATTTCTAGCGCCTCTTCAGTTTTGGCACCTAGTTCATCCTTTTTTTTCTGAATCTCCTCTTGACTTTCCTTTAGTAAATCGTTTTTCTCATAAATTACTTATATTGATGGCCAAACATCATTGATGAATTCAATTATTTTGGTCCATAGTTGATTCCTCACATAGGACATTGGTTCTTTCAAGGTTAAATCCTTTTGTAAATTATTCAACTCAGCATTCAACCTGATAGCCCTTTGTTCCTGAGTTTTGGCATTAATTTGGGCTAGATTCTTTATGTCTTCTATATTTTCAATCATTTTCTTCAACCTATTGATTTAATTGGTTTGAAGTGACATTTCCTCCATGGATTTGATGATCTTGTTGGCTTCATCTGTTGGCTGCACTGTTGATGTAGATGATTATGTATCTGAGGTAGTAGGAGATGTCACTGGAATAGTTGTTTCCAATGGGGCTTTCGGTGCCAATTATTCTGCCAGTGTTGAAGGGATAATTGTTGTTGCCATGGGAATTAATATAGGAACTTCTTGTGCTTTTGCATTTTCTCTTTCAGGCACAATCTTGTCCATTTGGATTTCCATCTCTTTAATCTGAGTTGTCATTTATAAAATTAATTTCATCATATCATATTTTTTGCTTGCCTCTTGCAAAATTTCCTTGGCTTGTGGATATTATATTGGTGGAAGCTTGAGTTGTTTTCTAAGTGCTGTAATGTCAACATTATTTTTCTTCACCAACTCTTCTGCACCTTTCACATTGGCAGGGTCATATCCTACTTGAATTACCAATTCTTCTAAAAAATTAATTCTAAGGTCTTTAGCATATGAGGAAGCCTTTTCAACTTTAATTTGATCTATCATATTTATTGCTGTGTTCTGGAGATTTTGGGCACTCATTTCCTTTGTAGTAATAGTATAATAAAGCATCTCAGAAGTTTTCTTGTGGAATTCAATTTGATCTAAAGGATGAATACTATCAACAGGTACCTCAAGGTCAAATTTCTTGTAATGTACTTTTGTTTTGGGTTTATTGACTGTTGGTTGAAGAACTAACATAATCGTATTCTTGTTTGAATAATCAAGAGCTAACAGAAGTCTATTCTGGATTCCTGATGTTTGATGTAAATACTGAGAATAAATCTCATTCTTGATTTCTTCATTCTTGGCTTTTATCTTCTTATATTTTTCCTGATGTCAATATATTTATCCTCTGCTAGATGTGGGGAGGATGCCTCCATATTTTTTTGTTTCTCAATTACCTGTGTGTTTGAAGTATGCTTTTCCTTCTCATTTATAATGGCTATAGCATCATCTGTGTTTGTATTTGGAACATCTATATCTTCCACTTATATTGTCTCTTTTTCTTTATTCACTGGATTTATCTTAGGCTTTTTATTATATCTGAGTTTAAACCTAGTCTTTGTAGTTGTTTCAGCAGTGTAGGTACCTTCTTCTCTGACTCTTTCGGTAGTTGTATCTTCTTGATTTACAATTTTCAAGGTGTGACTAGTATCACCATGTTTAACTTCTTCTACTAGGGTATTTTCCAACCACTCTGCTTGATTAGCAAATTGTTCAATCTATGGCCTTTTATCATGTATATAAGGGGTCAATTTTCATTTTACCCTCATTTTACTTAGAATTCCCTCAGGATCATAATTCCATGAGAAACTAATTTCAAATTTGTATTCCAGCAACTATTTTTCTGCCTCTGTTCCTGCATACCTGTGATTGCAAATGAATGGTCCTACCTGATTCTTCAACTTGAATTAAGTATTCTTCTTGGTAGCTAAGAGGTAAACATAATCTGAATTCAGTATTTTCTTGATGCACTCCAAGGAAAAAACTCTAATTGGCACATACATAGGTAGTTTATAAGGTAAAATATTTAACCTAAAAACTCTGATCTCTGTATGATTTTTGTAAAAATACCAATCTCTAATTTTACTTTCTTCTAACAGCTATAATATTTTCCTTATATCATCATTGATTCTTGGTTCTACACTATTTTTCAACATGTTTATCAAATGGATGAATAAAAGAGTCAATAAAATCCACATAAGTGAATTATGTTGATTCTTTCTTGATTAAATATGTCCAAAAGATAACTGATATAGGATTCCCTTATACATCCAATTTCTAAAGGTTTATAGTGAACTTATTTTCTTGAAAGAAAACAAACATCTAAAAAAGGAAGGATGAATATCTGAAGACTCCTTTAGTGGGCAATTTCACAAGCTAATCATGGATATTATCAGCGATATATTTAGCATAATTGTAGATAACAGAATGAGGTTAACGTGGTACAAAAGTGGATAGGAAACCTAGAATTGACTCATTTGTATCCTCATTAGTAAAATAACTTAAGATAAAGGATAGCATATAAATGAAATGCCTTGACCCTTCAGGAAATTTGGAAGTAGAATAAGGAGGGTTTAGTTTTGGGATTTCAACAAAGGCAGGCATGAAATTTTGGAAAATCTGAAACCTTTTAGTAAAGTCCAGATTAATGTAAATCTTTGTGAGTGCCTCTATAGATAAGGGAACTACATTGGGATCTAGTTTCAGTTGAAGCATTAGGTTAATTGACTCTGCAGTAATGGTAAATAATACTTCTTTTTTTGCATTAACTATGGCTCTTTGTTCAGGTAAATAATAGGATTGACACAACGTAATGACTTCTAGACATTTATGAGTATGTGGAACTACATACTTGGGTAGATTTGACTCTCAAATCTAGACTTCATCTCCCTAATCTAATGATTTTTGAAGACTTAAGCAGTGGAGGTATAATAGATTGAATTCTATTACTGGATCGGCTATTTTGTAATCAATACCTTCTAGGGGTGTATGCTCCACATCTATAACAGGAGGTTGTATGGGATTTACAACAATAATGGTTTTGGAAGGCATTGTTGGGTTTGATTTTGACATTTTTAGACCTTTCGGATGCTAAAAACTCTGTATTTAGAATTTTTTGTACCCTTCTGTAAGCTTAAACTATTTACAGAATGTATCTTTGGCTTTAACAAAGGTCTATTGAAAAGAAATAGGGAAATGTTGGCTTTCTTTTTGGTTTAAACCTTTCAATTTGGTTACAAACTGATCTTCAGATTCTTTTCAGGTTTAGGAAATAGTATAAAAGGGTTTATCTGCTTTTTTTTTGGATAATTGGACTAAAAAATTATTCAAATCAGGCACAGAAGGATTCTGAGAGTATTTATAAAGGGTTTATTTAATAAAAGGAGTCTTTAAAATCTATGAAAGGCTAAAATTACTCCAATTTTGATTTAAAAATAGATTACAGTATAAAAGTTAGACTTTTATTAGGGTTTAGTAGCTAATCCGTTCTCTGAAGGAAAATGCAGTTCTTTCTATGGGAAAAATAGGCCTCAGAAGGTTCGAATTTCTCATAAAACTCTTTTTGAAATGATAGGAAGGTTGTTTTTTCTTCGAAGAATACCTATTTTTGTAGGTATCTGGTATTTTAATGGTTTCTGAGGCATCAGATAGGATCTATGGTGGCTATAGAAGTATTTTGGAAGTCAATTGGGTGCTTCCAGTGTTCTTGGCAGCAAATTCAATGGCTTTCTGGTTCTTTGAGCGTGAAAATAGTGTACAAGGCTTGATTTTTCAGTCAGGAAAGCTTAAGCACAGAAATAGAGTACAGAAAGGGTTTATCTGTGTGTTTATGAAGTTTTTATAGTGTTTTTAGGTTTAAAACAACATCAATATTGAATTTCGGTCAAATAAGAGTGGAGAGTAGTTTTGGTGCTTTGAAGGAGAAAACCAGAAGTGGTTATCGCATGGGCTCAGGGTGGTAAGAATTTTCTTTAGATTGAATGTGATCCAGTAATAAAGTGCCACGTGGAGGAGAGATAGTATATCAAAATAGCCTATTTCACAAATATGAAAATGATTATTGATCGCGCTAGTTAAAATGCGATATGACATCTAGATCATTGGATTGAGTGGAGATGATGCGAACGACAAAGATTGTTTTATGAAGTTGCTCGGTGAATGGGGCTTGGGGCCCGAGATATGTTATATGTCAGGTTTTATTTTAATGTTTCAAACGTATGTTTTAAACATAAAACAAATGTATTAATATAATAGCATGGTGTTATATTTACATAGTAAATAAGGGGTTAATATGTGTTTCATAACCATTAGGGTAGGTTTTATTATATAATGTGTTTCTTTAACCTATGGGGAATGGGCAGAAACCTTTTAACAGATGGGTATTTAAAACCATAGGTTAAAATTAATAAGTGGGTTCGGGATATTTATAATAAAGAAATTAATATATATATGGGAAGGGGTGGTTTAAAAGGATTTCATACAGTATGCTAAAAAATAATATGAAATGAATGTAATGAATGAAAATACATAAAATAAACTAAGCGAACTGTAAAATAGGCATTTGAGCATAATAATTGTCCCATTTTAATATTTACACATAATACTTAGGATAAATTTTATTTTGTGGTTTTTTTTTAGTGTTTTTGGATGAACTGAAATTAATTAAGAGGGGATTTTAGTTTTTCTAAGCTAAAAAGTATTTTAACATAGTAAAAGGGATTATATTTTTTGAAAAGGGGTGAATATGTTAAGGAAATGGGATTTTATCAAGGGAATCCAATACTTTTAGTGATCAATTATTAAGCCTTGGTTCCAGTCCCAAAAATAACCAGAGAAATGCTCTAAGCCTTTTTAATTGAAGGTTTAGAATACTGGAACATGGTGGGGGAGGGGAAATTAGTAATTTTCCAGATGATGTTTTAATCATGCCTTGAGTAACTTCTTTCTACCTACCCATCATTTATTCTACCATTTTTTCCTTTATTTGCATGTGTGCATTTGAGCTTGCAACGCTAAATCCATTTTTCTTTTAAAGTAGGAAACTATCTAATTCTAACCTTATTTCATCCGAGGGCTCAGATTAAACTGTTGAGATCCTCATTTATTCTCTAACTAAAACATGAAATTTAAAGCATGAAAAGTTAAGATTAAACTATTTAACTGATCATGGATTATGGAATTTTGAACAATCTGCACATAATCATTATTTTTCCAATAAAAGTAAATAGTAGTGGAATTTTGACTTGCTCACTTTCATGTCTTATTCTTATCTCTTTTTTTTTTTCGAGTTCATTTTTTATTCTTTTTTATCTTTTCTTTTCAAGTCCTTTGATCTTTCTTTTAGGACTTTTACCATTTTTTCATTTTTTATTATTTTTAAATATGGGAAAACAAATTGCAAAAAGCAAGGTATGTACATATTACAAAACTAATCAAAGTCAATTTAAAAATTATGAGTCCTATTATTATAGAACCCTAACAATAGGTTTACCTAAGTAGGAAAGAAAGGGTGTCATCATGGTGGTAGTTGATAGACCTACCAACTATGCACACTTTTGTCCATTATCTCATCCATTTAAAGCAACTACAATTGCTACTGCATTTATGGAAACAATTTAAGAGCTACATGGAAAACCAAATATTATTATAGGCGACAAAAATCCTATTTTTACTGTAATTTTTTGGACGGAGTTATTTTCTTGTTTGGGTAGTCAACTAGATCATAGCTCATTTATCATCCTCAATCTGATGGGAAAATCGAGATAGTGAATTTTTTTTGGGAAGGATATTTTAATTGTTTTGTATCTGATAAACAAACACAATGGGTCAAGTGGTTGCCTCTGGCTGAATGGTGGTATAACACTTCCTTCCATACTACAGAAAAAATGACCCCATTTATGGCACTTTATGGATATCATCCACGGTCTATCACATCATCTCTAAGAGGAAATTCTAAGGTTCAAGCAGTGAAATATCACATCGAGCATCAACAACAAGTTCTCCAAATCTTAAATGATAACCTAAATTTGGCACAAAATCGAATGAAACAACAAACATAATGACATCGCAGCGAGAGAAGTTTTGATGTAAGAGATTGAGTATTTTTACATCTGCAACCATACAAACAAATGTCCCTCAACCAAGCTAAGAACAAAAATAAATGATTTCCAATGTACTATGGTCCTTACAAGGTGTTGAAAAAGATTGGTACTATGGCATATAAATTGGAGCTTCGTACTTCTTCTCGAGTGCTTCCAATTTTCCATCTTTCATGCTTAAAGAAGGTTATAGGTGAAAAGCTTTGAGTTCAAAAAATATTGCGAGAAGTTGACGAGTAAGGAAAACTCATATGGGAACCTGAAGCAGTGAGGGAAATAAGAACTCGACAGCTATGAAATCGATCAATTTCAGAGAGGGGGAAGAACTTACCTACTGAAGATTCTACATGGGAGGATGAGAATCTTATACGGAACCATATAGAGCTACTAAAGTGTTGAAGACAACTCTTTTTTAAAGGAGAGGGGCATGTTAAGTCCCTATATTACGAGTGTAGTCCCTTATTTTTGTTAGTGTAGCCCCCCTTATTTGTATCATTGTACCCTTGTAACCCCCATATTGTTATTATTGTGCCCTTACATTATTATTGTTAGGTCGGCTAGGATTATATTGTGACCCCATGGACTCCTATATATAGAAATGAGGTTTTTTCATTTGTATCATCCAAGAATTGTTCATTTATGTAATTTAAAGGAGGTTGCCCCCTCGAAGTGGCTTATTTCTAAGGCATTGATCTCTCTTTTCTTCTATTTTTGGAGCCAGTTTCATAACATTCTTCCACTCGTAAGTTCTTCCATTTTATGAGGTACTCAATAATTGATCATTTTCTCACCTTCTTAGTTGTTGTTTCCAAAATAGTTTCTAGTTCTAATATTATTTCTCCTTCTTCATTGATCTTTGGTGTAATAGTTTTGATTGATATGTTGTGACCAATTACCTTCTTTAAGATTGAAACATGGAAGATTGGATGTACACGCAAAGATAGAGGAAAATCCAATTTGTAAGACATACTTCCAATATTTGCAACACCTTTTATGGCTATAATACCTTAGTGTTCATTTATTGTCCTCCTTTTGTTACTTGGGCTATAATCCCTTTCAAGAATGATGTTGAATATTAACTCATTCATTCTAAGATGGAAACAATAATAATATTAAAAAAATATATAATTATATTACGATTTTTATTTTGAAAATTGATATTTTTTTAGGGCCTCATATAAAGAAGGTGTTCATTTTTTATATAATATTTTTAATATTGATTTAAGAGGTGTATTTCATATTACAAAATGAAGGATATGTGTAATTTCTTTCATATTCAATTTTGAGTTGATAGGTATTGTTTAAAAATAAAATAAATAGTCATTAAATAAAATTCCAAAACAAAAAAAAAAGTACAAATATATAGTTAGTTTTAATGAAAATAATTATAAATCAAGAGTAACCTCTTTCTCACTTGGTTACTCATATTAGTACATAATACGAAGGAGATGTAATTGGTCTATGATATGTAGAAATATATTGTTAATAAAAAAATAATATTCTTACTTATAAGTTAAAAAAGATAAAAATGAAAGATACTACTGCACTTATAAAAAGATTGATCTCTAAATTAAACAAGATAATTTTATATTATTTTTTTATAAAAGAAGAAAATCATTAAAAAAATTGAATATGAAGAAAATCTTTAATTCCTTTATTTTCAAAAATATTTTATTAAAATCTTTAAATATAATATTCCAGAACTTTCAGTATCAATTTCATACATATAAAAAAAAAACAAAACAAAACAAAAACTAATATATTTCAGTATCAACTTTTTACATATAGAAGCTTAATAGGTAACCAGTCGATAAGTATATTAGCTCTGCCTGTCAATCACTATGCACCATTGCTTCGGAGATATGGTATGAAGGACCCACGGATGCACTATACACAGATGCCGCCAAAACTCCATAACAAAGAAAACCACTCCCTGCATTCTTCTCCTTCAAAAGCAACTAAAGAAAAACCTTCTTTAAAAAATGCCAAAAAAGGTTCATTTCTGAGATGAATCGACCGCTTACTTCATATCCAGATTCTCATTCTCATCGTACAATGTTTCTCAGCATTTATGCATCTAGTTATGTCTCACATTCCATACATTGCGGGCCAAAACCAAAGAGAAGCGCTGACAAATCGAAGAAAATAATAGCTATTTCAGGCCAAACAGGATATTGAATGACTACACGGAAATACAGAATCTACTTTAGAAAAAGAAAAAGTTCAAAATGTGCACCAGCTCTTCACTATTCGTGAAAGCAAACTTCTTAGTTTATGAGAAATCCTACATTATTTGTTCCTAAAATCGAAACAGTAAGAACTTCTGACCAATAACAGAATATTAAGTACTTTTAAAGTAATATTTAGCTAGCTTTAGGAAGCTGCTGATTCAGATTAGTGTCTTCATTTCCATGAAGCTTCACGATCTTACATTGTTGCTTATTTACGAAATCTCTTTGAAGTACTTTAAAAAAAAAATTCGCTCCAGTTGGGTGGGAATGATAGGCTGCCGAAAGTAGTGATATCATTGACAAGTTCTGCATTACAAACAGTTACTATAAGCCAGGCCATCTCCTTCAACGGATAGGTGCTGGCCTGTAATGATGTTGCGGGGAAGAAACCTGAAGGTATACATCTGTGACAGTGCACCAGTATCTGCGAGCATGAGTTTTACCGGATGTACGGATAAAGCAGGACATGTATTTGTTTAACGAGTGTTCCAACGAGGTTATTATTTTACTGGGAAAATAATAGAAATTCTTCCAAGAATTTTGGAAATCTTGGTGAAGTGTTGAATCTATTTTTATTATCAAAAATCTATTTAAACATTTTAGCAATCTCATTTTTTTAAAATTTTCTTAATAAATTCCAACCAAAAATTTGCCAAAAGAAAATATTATCTGACCAAATTCCAAAAAAACATCCAAAAAAGGCTGCTTCCATACCCAAGGCCTTTGTTTAATCTTAATAAGATAAAATGGAAAAAAAAAAAGATAAGCAGGCCATGTCTTTGTTTATTACATAGTTTATTTTCCGTCTTCAAAATACCAAAGTAACAAATCTATTGAGAAACTTATGAATGGTTGGTACAATGAAAGATGCAAAGTTGTTTGAAAAAATTAGTGTGTTAATTATAAATATTATTAATATATATTAATGGGTTAAATGATAAAAAATAGTTTGAAATAGATTATGGAATGCTATTTTAAATATCTTTATGAAAAATAGATATTGAAATGGTAAAATTAATAAACTATTTTTTTATTGTTTAAATAGATATATTTACTATTTAATACTATTTAAATATTTAAAAAATAACATTTTATTATATAAAATTAAAATATAAATTTTCAATTAATTAAATTTAAAATTTAAATTACATATTATATTACGTTTAATATTAATTTACATCATGGAGGGCCGAGCTGGTGTTCCCTCTGCAAGTCCGATGAAGAAACTCTTCAACATCTCTTCCTCCTTTGTCCTTTCAACTTCAGCCTGTGGACAGAATCTTTGCGGCTGACGAATATCCCTTTGAGATGGCATGGAGAGGACCTTTCTCAGGCTTGGAATTCTTGGTGGCAGGAGGCTTCAGATGATAAGATAAGGGCCTTTCCTCTCCTTATTGCGTGGGGAACCTGGATTGCGCTCAACAAGATGCTCTTTAATGACTATCCCTTTCCTTTAGCGAGGCTGGCTGCAGAAGGAGCTGCAATTTATGATAGTATTCCTCCGCCTGCACCTGTAGTTTCCACTCGCAATATTCAGCCGGAGTCTATTAATTAGTCAGTTCCTTGGGCTTATTTTGATGGGGCTTCTGGTGACAACGATCTTTGTGGTGCTGGTTTGGTCATCCATCTTTCTGCTGAAAACTCTCTCCGAGCTTCTGTAGGCCTTGGGCAAGGGACAAATAACTTCGCTGAACTTAAAGCACTCCACCATCTTCTTTGTTGGCTTACTTCTATTCTTATCAGAAAGATTCAGATCTTTGGTGACTCTAGAAATGTAGTAAACTGGTTGAATGGGACTCAGCAGTGCAGGAATTTTATTTTACTACCTTTGCTTATGGAGGTTCTTCGCATTAAATCTTTTTTCTCAGAAATTTCTATTGTTCATATCTACAGGGAAAGGAACCAGCAAGCAGATCTTTTATCTAAAGAAGGTGCTCAACTCGCTCTGGGGATCTCGGAAGTAGCTGAAGTGATTAATGGGACTGTTCATGTTTGTGAACAGCCAGCGTTTGTGTAATTATGCTGTTTATTTCTGTTCTGTTTATTTTGGACTTATAAAAACTCGAAACATGCTACTATATTGAGTCCAGAACTGTTTTCCTTATGTAAGGAGGTTCTGGGCTCCCTTTTTGTTCTCTGATATACATTTATATAGGGCTGGGATAGTTTCTACTGCCAGCTCTCTCATGATTGATAGTACAGCTATGGCTGTTGTGCGTCCTCTCTTTCTGCTCTCATCCTCTTTCCGGGTGATGATGAGCTAAAAAGAGACGCACTCGTGACTGCTATGGGTTTTTTATGGCTTTAGAGGTGCAAACATTTTCTAGGGTGTTTTAGCAGCCTTCATTCCACTCCCTTTTGTAAAAGGGGATGGCTCTATGTTAGAAATGCTATGCATATGCTCTGAAAGTATCTATTTATAATAGAAAGTTCTTTTTTTTCTGTGGAAAAAAAATTATTAATTTACATCATACTAAGTATTTATTATAATATTTTTAATAATAATTATTATTTTTATTAGTTTATATGAGTCATGCCAATTGTATAAATATTATGGGGTTTGACTTTCTA
Source organism: Pinus albicaulis (assembly GCA_034641835.2). NCBI lineage: Eukaryota > Viridiplantae > Streptophyta > Pinopsida > Pinales > Pinaceae > Pinus > Pinus albicaulis. The sequence goes on from CM076582.1 coordinate 1,563,749,644, forward strand.
GTATCCCAGAACACTTAAATCCTTTAAAATCAGTAAGGGATTTGAGTCATGACATTTATACCAATAAATACCTTAAAAAATAGTAACATTATAATATTTTTTAATAATGAGTATTATTATCAACTAAAAATTACCAATAAACAATTTCTTTTAAATATAAAATTATTAAATAATATAAAAATATTTGTTTTTCTTTTGAAATTATTACAAAATATCTAAATGTTTCTCTCTCCATAGCACACAAGCAACATGTCTAGGATTTCATGAGCTTTGGCAACCAGAAAGAGAGAATTATATTTATATGGTTTGTTATATTATGAGAACAAGTTAACAATAAAGTGATCATGATTTGGTATTATAATTTACTAGCAATTGCACCATACTTTGCAAAAGAAACATTGTAAACATAGGAAAGAGTAGTATAGAGGAAATGCTCGCACATGAATCATGGAGATAGTATTGGGCTATTCTATTACATAATTTGGTTACAACTACATATGTTAATATCATTTTTAGATAAGTATGAGTTCTTTGGTCCTAATCAAAACATACAACTTTTAAACTAATAAAACTATATTCTAAAATGAAAAAATATGTATAATATATACGCAAAAATGTATCCTCCTAAAATTATGCTCTTGCTTGCAAAAGTATTTAATTTGAATTAATATTAGTGAAATCTCCAAGATTTGGATGATCAAAATGATTTTAGTGATGAGCTTAATTGATCTCAGAAGTAGTATTCATGTTAGTATAAATGGTTTCACATTGAATTTATTAGTGCAATTAATTCAAAATTTTCTTGATAATTTTGGATCATTTTCTATCATTTTTATAGCTTTAACTAATTACTAACCTAAAATTAAATTATTATATGAGATTAGAAAAAATAAAACCTAAAATTAAATTATTATATATCATTATTAAAAACAAATAATACTTCCTAAGATGGAATATTCTTCCTCTTGATCACCACAACTACGGTCGAGTCCTCCTTTGGGTCAACAATATTATGAAAAATTCAGAAAAATACTCATTGAATTCATACAAATCATAAATCATAAGTACGATAAGATTAAAAGAGAACACTCATTTTAGATTCTAAAACATAAATAATTATTGCAATAACCCAAGGATTGGTGCAACTGAGTTGTACTTAAAAGGAAATAATCATTATAGTAAACAATCAGGATACAATTATAAATTATGGCAAGTGATCGTGATTTGGCATTATAATTTATAGATAGTAGGTATTACAGCCAAATTAGTATATCAAGCTCTCTTAGAGACCACTAGGTAACAAAAAGCTTCTTAGTCGAACAATTTTATATGTGAAGGCAAAAGACAACCTAAAGTAAGGATTTTTTTTATGTGGCTTATATTGTCAAACAAAATTATGATTGGGATGTTTCCAGAAAGAGAGGATTGAATAGGCATGCTTTGTAAAATAGAAGAACATATCATTACCCACATTTTTATTCATTTCCTTATCACAAAATTTATCTTACAATCGGTGAAAAATGAGTTGAATTGTTTGGGAAAAGGGTAGGTTTTTATAGTGAAAAAAAGTCTTTGTTTTTGGATAAAAGGCTTTACAGGTTCCAAGTTAAAATTCGTTCCTTTATTTGTTTTATGGGGATTATGATTTTCTAGAAAAAAAAAATTGATTTCAGAATTCCTATACTAATTTTACATTGCAAGTTCACAAAATAAACAATGCATTTTTGAACAAAATAAGTTAGAGAAGACTACGAAAACTAGGCAGGATAGGAAGAAAATTTTCCTTATGTACTTTTTTATGAACGTTTTGATGGAGCATGTTTTTAATGTCATTTTGGAGTGGGGTGAATTTTTGTCTTTCTTCTTATTATTTTATTTATAAAATTGGGGCTAAGTGTTAGAGTTAACATAGTGGAAAGTTAAATCAAATAAGACACACACAACATTCAACCATGAAAAACACATATTTTAACGTGGTTCACTCAACCAATCTGGGCTATGTCCACCTAACAGGGCATCGTCAATCTTATTAATCAACTGGAGAAATACAATAGCAGAGTTTCTCATCTTCTCAGCTCTTCCTCACTACACATTCCTCATCATGCTCATTTGTCTCTACGGGCTTACAGTTTATAGCTGTGAATGAAAACAAACTCATAACTTCTCTCACAACAAATATAGGATGCATTAACTCCTCATCATACATTGATGGAGCCAATGTAGCAACAAATCCTATTGTTGTCACCTACATCAGATTTTTCTCCAAAAATAATAAAAAAGAAATCTCAACAATCTCTGCCTTGACAACGATTAGCGTGATACCATGTTCCATTATTATTATTATCTTTTCTGCGAGCCAAGAGAAGCCAGACACCATCGTAGCTTCTCTAACAAAACTGGTTTTGTGAACATGTCTGCACAGTTTTCCTTTGTATGCTCTTTCTCAAGAGAGACTCCTTGTTCAGTGACAATCTGTCTTACAAAATGGTACTTGATAGATATATGATTTGATTTACTATGATAGGCCAGATTCTTAGCCAAATGAATTGCACTTTGACTATCACAAAATAACTTAATGTTGTGCTGTAACCTACCAAACTCACCAAACAAACCTTTTAACCAAACTTCTTCTTTGCAAGCATGTGAAGCAGCTATGTATTCTGCTTCTGTAGTGGATAAAGAAACAATGTTCTATAGCTTTTACATCCAGCTAATAGCTCCACCTGCAAGAGTAAATAAATATCGTGAATTTGACCTTCTCTTATCCAAATCACCTGCAAAATCAGAATCAACATATCCACAAACATATTCACTGCTTCTATTATAAGTGATACAATAATCACTTGTGCCTCTCAGATACCGAAGCACCCATTTCACTGCTAACCAGTGTTCTTTTCCTGGATTTTCCATATACATGCTGACAACCCCAACTGCATGTGAAATATCTGGTCGAGTACAAACCATCGCATACATCAAACAACCTACTACATTGGCATATGGAATTCGAGACATATATTCCTTTTCTTCATTAGTGTTAGGACATAAGCTTGAAGAAAGCTTAAAATGGGAAGCAAAAGGGACTGAAACAGGCTTCACTTTGTTCATACGAAACCTCAAGAGTATTCTCTCAATATACTTTTGTTGTGATAGCCACAAATTACCATTGCTCTTGTCTCTGAAAATATCCATGCCCAAAATCTGTCTTGCTGCTCCTAGATCTTTCATATCAAACATCCTAGCCTTCTGAGCCTTTAACCTGTTGATCTTTGTTATGCTTTTGCTTGCTAAAAGCATATTGTCAACATACAACACTAAGATAATGAACATGCCATTACTTAATTTCTTAAAGTAAACACAATGATCATATTCACTTCTTATATAATTTTGAATCATCATGAAAGAATCAAATTTCGTGTACCATTGTCGAGGCGACTACTTCAGACCATACAATGATTTCTTGAGCCTGCAGACAAATTTCTTGTTGCGATTTGAACAAAGCCTTTCGGTTGTTCCATGTAAATTTCCTCATCTAAATCTCCATGTAAAAATGCAGTTTTAACATCTAGTTGATGTTATTCTAAATCAAGTAAAGCAACTAATGCTAACACAATCTGAATTGAAACAATTTTTACAACTGGAGAAAATATCTCATGAAAGTCAATGCCGGCTTTCTGAGAAAAAACTTTCGCGACCAGCCTCGCTTTGTACCTATTTTCTATATCATCAACACCCTTATTCAATTTGTAAACCCACTTGCATCCCACAATTTTCCTATCTTTAGGAAGTTCTACCAAATCCCATGTGGCATTCTTGTCTAATGCCTTCATCTCGTCCATCATAGCCTCTTTCCACTTACCACTGTTTGAACCTTCTATAGCTTCCTAATAGCACAAAGGTTCATCATTGTTAGCAGTTAAAGAAACTGAAGTAACATAATCATCATACCTTCTAGGAAAACGTCTGATTCTCGTAGACCTCCTTAAAGATGTTTCTTGTATTTCCCCAATTTGCTGATTATTGTCTGTAGGAACTTCTTCATGATCAGCATCTGAAACACGTTCATGATCTGCATCTGAAACTTGTTCATGATCTGTATCTGAAACTTGTTCATCTAGACTATTATCAGTATTTAACCTGGTTTCAAATTTAATGTGTTGAAGCTTAGGTACGTCATCGTGTTTCAATTCATCATCTACATCTGGATTTTCAAGTGAAGATTCATTAAATTTAACATCTCTGTTAATGATGATTTTGTGAGTAGTAGGATCCCACAACCTGTATCCCTTAGTCCCATCACCATATCCAACAAAGATATATATTTTTGATTTAGGATCTAACTTAGAATGCTGATGTTTTCGAACTAGAGCATATGCATCAGAACCAAGAACTTTCAGTTTAGAATAATCACATGGATAACCTTTCCATACCTCTTGAGGAATTTTGCATCCTATGGCAGTTGATGGTGATCGATTTACCAAGTAACAAGCTGTAGAAACCTCTTCTGTCCACAATTCCTTCTACAAATTGGCGTTACTAAGCATACTTCTTGCTCTCTCTAAAAGAGTCTTGTTCATGCGTTCAACAACTCTGTTTTGCTGAGGAGTATATATAGTGGTTTTATTTCTTTCGATCCTAGCGTCCTTGCAATAATTATAAAATTCCTTTGAAGTAAACTCCCCACCATTTTCAGTTCTTAATCATTTAATGGTTCTTCCAGTGATGTTTTCAACTAATGCTCTAAACTGTTTGAAAACCGTGAATACATCAGACTTCTTCTTTAACATGTAGACCCACACTTTTCTAGAGAAATCATCAATAAAAGATACAAAATATGACGATCCTCGATATGAGGTTGTAGGAGACAGACCCCAAACATCAGAATGGATATAATTAAGGATTCCCTTATTAATATGTTTTCCAGTTTTAAACTTCTGTTTGCTTTGTTTCCCAAATAGACAATGTTTGCAGAAATCTAACTTAGAAGATTTTAAACTAGGAAGTAACTTATGATCAGATAAAATTTTTAGTCCTCTTTCGCTCATATGGCCCAACCTTTGATGCCATAAACAAATAGAATCACTGTCGTTTTCATATACTATAGAAGCATGATCTAACTCTGTTCTTCCTTCTAACTGAAAAATATTTCCAACCTTCTTTGCTTTCATTACTAGTAAAATTCCTTTATAAACTTTCATTACTCCACCTTGAATAAAGGTTTTATATCCATTATTGTCTAGTACTCCTAGTGAAATGAGGTTTTTTCTTAGTTCAGGTACGTGCCTTACATCAGTTAGAATTTTATTTGTCACATCAAACATTTTAAGCTGGATGCTTCCAATTCCCACAATATTACACGAGACATCATTTCCCATGTAAAAAACTCCATCATTGATTGATTTATAAGTTTTAAACCACTCTCTATGAATGCACATGTGATTTTACTCACCAGAATCTAACAGCCAATGTTGATCATGATTAGACAAACTAACTGATAACACTTCATCACTCATACCTAAAATGGATGCTAACCCTGTATCTATCGTGTTTGCTTCTTCCTTTTCTGTGGAAGAGTCGCCTTTGGATGTTTGTTGTTTCTTCCAACAGTCCTTCTTCAAGTTTCCTGATTTGCCACAAAACCAGCACTTTACCTTACTCTTCTTCCCTTTCGATTTTGAACGCGAATTGTTGTTCTTACTAAAGCATCTTTCTTTAGAACGACCTCTGACCATTATTGCTTCTAATGTAGAGGTTTTTGAATTTGACCTCTTCCTTGTTTCTTCAGACAACAAATCTCCAACAACATCATCAAATTCAAGGGTTTCTGATGAGCTAAGACTTATAGAAGTAAAAAAATGATCCCATGACATGGGAAACGAGCATAATAAAGTTACAGCTTTATCTTCTGATTCAAATTTTACTTCTATACTTTCTAACTGCACCAGGAGAGTATTAAAGGTATTCAGATGATCAATTATCGTCGTACCTTCCTTCATGCGCAAGCTGTACAACTGTCGCTTCAGAAGAATCCTATTGGTTAAGGATTTTGTCATGTACAACTTTTCAAGCTTTGTCCACAAACCACCAGCAGTTTTCTCTGACATGATGTTAAACAAAACATCATCCGCCAAACACAGTCGAATGTCGCTCAGTGCTCTTTCATCCAAATCACTCCATTCATCTTCGGTCATGGTGTAAGGCTGTTTGGATTTTCCCAACGGTGCCTTCGCCATGCCTTGTTGCACAAGTAAATCATACATCTTCACTTTCCAGATCTCGAAGTTGTTTTTGCCATTGAACTTCTTGATCTCAAGCCGGGCACTTTGATTTTTTTCCATGTTGTGTCACAAAAACAATCTCCGATTGCAACTTTTAATAAATGAAGTTTTTATTTTTAAAAAAATTCCCTTCACCTATAAAAAAGTCTTTCCCTTCTTACATATGCAAATAGAATTTAATAATTACCAATTGATTTAAAAACACTACAGTCCAAATTGATTTTACTTTAAAACACCACATAAATTGATATACACAAATCGATTTATAAAACTTCAAATCGATCCTTAAAAGAAAACTACAAAAAACCTTTGAATAAATCGATATGAGTTAATTGATCACCTTTTAAAATAAATTGAATTTTGAATAAACTTAAATAGCAGCATTTCACTAATCCATATGGCAGCGTTTTAGCATTTAAATAAATTGACTTTGCATAAATCAATTTTAATTTTCTTGCACTTATTTAATGGCATTCGACTCACCATTTATGAGCATGTGGATGCCTTTCAAATGAAATATCCATTTATCAACTCTCAGCTTCTCGCTCAACGGCCCTGAATGCTGCAATTCGTTGACTTAACGATGTTCATCGACAGCCACCATGCAATAACATCTTACTGCGGCACCCTTCTCCGTTCAGCTCACGGCACTAATGGTTTCTGTCAAACTAGGAGGTAACTCCTCAAATAAGAATGTGTATTAGCTGAAGAATGTACATGCATTTATACATGGAGGTGAGGCTATTGGGATTCATCTCCCAATGACTCTTGGCCTTCCTTATTTCCTAATATTATTTATTATACAAAATTGAATATTCACACCCATCCCATAGGATTAGGTGTAAACATTCCCCCCTTTAATACGAAGGGATGTTGGTGAGCCCAAGCATCGATCTGAACTTTTCAAACTTTTATCTTCCAAGTGCTTTGGTGAAGATATCAGCAGTTTGAGCATTTCTGGAACAATGATGTAGATGGATGGTTTTGGCCTGAACATGATGTCGAATTAGATGGTACTTTGTATTGATGTCCTTTGTTCGATCATGGAACTTTGGGTTCTTGGCCAACTTTATTGCAGAAGTGTTGTCGATCATGAGTGGAGTGGAATACATTTGTTTCATCTGCAAATCTTCCAGGATTTTCCGGAGCCACACAATTTCCTTTGTTGCTTCCGCTGCTGCCACATATTCTGCCTCGGTCGTGGAATCTGCTGGAACTGACTGTTTGCGTGATCTCCATGAGATAGCTCCTGATCCAAGACTCATGGTGTAACCTGTAGTAGACACCCCTGTTTCTTTGTCGCCATCAAAGTCTGAATCAGAGTATCCGATCAAGCTGAAGTCGCCTACCTGTGTGTATTTGAGTCCAAAGTCTTGAGTCCCCTTCAAGTACCTTAACACTCTTTTTGCAACAGACCAATGTCCTTCACAAGGTTTTTGCATGAACCTTGAGAGGATTCCAACAGCAAATGAAATGTCAGGTCTGGTGGTGGTCAGATAGATAAGACTTCCTATAAGCTGTCTATACTTAGTTGCATCCTCAAATTCCTTCCCTTCAATCGATGTGAGCTTCAAGTTTTGTTCCATTCGAGTGGTTAAGGGATTACAATCATCCATGCCAAATTTGTTCAAGAGATCTCCAATGTACTTCTTTTGAGAAAGAAATATAAATTTAGGATGTTGAATTACTTCAATACCCAGATAGCAATGAACATGACCCAAATCAGTCATTTCAAAACCTTTCTTCAATTCTTTCTTCATGGATGCAATATAGCTCTCATTGTTCCCTATTATCAAAAGATCATCTACATATACGACAAGATATACAACTTTTTTTCCAATTTTCTTAACAAACAAAGTTGCATCATCAAGATCAAAATGTTTGAAGTCAAGTTTCAGAAGATGCTCGGTTAACTTCTCATACGAGGCTCGTGGTGCTTTCTTGAGGCCATACAAATATTTTATAAGCTTGCAAACTTTGTGTTCTTGACCCTTTACCACAAATCCTTCTGGTTGGGACATATAAACTTTCTCCTTTAGATCTCCATTCAAGAAGGTCGTTATTACATCCATCTGATGGACTTTCCATCCATTCTGAGATGCTAAGGCAAAGAGAGTCCGGATGGTGGTCTATTTTGCTGTGGGAGCAAAAGTTTCTTCATAATCGACTCCTTCTTTTTGTGTGAAACCTTTTGCCACAAGCCTGGCCTTGTGCTTGTCAAGTGAGCCATCTGATTTATACTTTTTCTTGTAGACCCACTTACAGCCAATTGGTTTTGTTCCCAAAGGCGGATCAACCAACTTCCAAGTGCCATTCTTTATCAAGGCATCATACTCCTTCTACATCGCTTCTTTCCATTCATCATGAGAAGCGGCTTCTTTGAAGGAAGTTGGCTCATGATCTATAGACAAACTCAATTCAAAGTTATAAGAAATATCCATATCAATAGGAGAATTAGAATTATCTACATCACCTTCGATTTGTTGAGTGGAACTTCTTGTTCCTGTTTTTCCAACCTCATCAGGATGAACATTCTCCAGTGTCTTTGTCAGCCATTTAGGAGGACCTTTCTGAGATGGCCCAGGCTGGTCATTTTACTGAGTTGGGATTGATTCAAGATTCAATCTCCCAATTCTGTCAATCACATCATCCAATGTGTCATCCGTGGTTGTTTCTTCATGTGGCAGAGAGAGTGCTTCAGGACATGATTTCATAGTTTGATTCAATATCGGAATCCCCCCTTCAGGATGTGGAATCTCATTATCAAATTCCTGGAGAGACTTTGCATGTGTGAATCTATCTAGGCGATCAAGTTGCCGTTCAACAACCTTGTCACTCTTGGAAGATTCAAGGAATATGACATCTCTTGCTATTACAAAATTCTTATTTGCTTCATCATAGAGACGATATCCTTTGGAGGTATTGGAGTACCCCAAGAAGATACATTTTCTACTTCTAGCACCAAGTTTGTTCCTTTCACCCTTGGGTATCAAGGCATAATAGGTGGACCCAAAGACCCTGAAATGCTTTATCGAAGGAATGTGGCCATGCCACATTTCAAAAGGAGTTTTGTTTCTAATTGAACTTGAAGGACACCTATTCTTTATGTAAACAACACATAGAACTGCATCAGCCCAAAACATCAATTTCACATTCTTGAAAAATAACATGGAGCGGACCATATTTAAAATAGTTCTGTTCATTCTTTCAGCTACACCATTCTGTTGGGGATTATATGGCACAGTGGTTTGATTTTTGATTCCATGTTGACGAAGATAATTTTCAAATTCGTTTGAAGTGTATTCTTTTCCATTATCAGTACGTAGAGAGCCAATATGTGTTTGTGCATCATTTTCAATCCATGAATGAAAATTCTTGAAAGTTTGAAAAGCATCAGACTTATTCTTCAGTAAGTAAATCCAACACATTCTGGTGTAGTCATCAATAAATGTCATCATGTATTTGTTTCCATTTGCAGAAGCAATAGGCATAGGGCCACATAAATCTGAATGAAAAAGCTCAAGTTTTCTATGTGCTCTGGAGTGTGAATCATGAAATGGTTGTTTGCTATGCTTTCCTAGAATACAAGCATCACATTCCTTAGGTTTTCTAGGAATTGTAGGAATTCCATTAACACCATTTTTCTTCAAAAAACGAAGGCTTTCATAGTTTAAGTGTCCAAATCTACCATGCCATAAAAGACTTGATGGGAATGTACCTTCAACATGATGTGAACTGAATGCAAAGTTTTGACCATGAGCAGATGAACCTTTCAGCTTCAAGAGTCTCCCTTCTTCTATTCCCTCCATGAAAATTGAGTGATCTGATGCTTTTCTGACCTCTGCCTTGCCATCAAACAAGTGAATGGAGTGTCCTTGCTGGCAGATTTGGACCAAGGACAGTAAGTTTCTCCTCAACTCAGGGAGGTATAGAACGTCATGTAGAATATGATCTGGAAGACCAGGCAACTGAAGCCTGACTGTGTCAAGCCCTGATGGCTTGAGTTTGGATTTATCTGTGAAATATACTGCTCCATCAACTTTGTCAGTGAATTGTTCAAAAAAATATTTTCTAAATGTCATGTGACATGTTTCTCCTGAATCTAGCAACCAATCATCTCTCCATGAAGTAAATGAAACATCAAAAAGTCTTCGGTTACTCCATTGTTACAATGTGCTAGAACATAATGAGCGGATTCAGGTGCTTTACCTTTTTTTTTGTCATTATTTTTACCTTTGTCTTGATTTCTTTGCTGCTCAATTTTATCCCAAGGTGTCCTGCATTTGGATGCATCATGCCCATCTTTATTGCAACGTGTGCAATGAAGATCAGATTTGTCAAATTGTCTTCCCTCCCTTTCTCTGAAGTTTCTTCTTCCTCTTCCTCTTCTGCCACCTCTTCCTCTGGAAGAATCTGGAGTATGACTCTTTTCTCTATGTGCACAATATGCCTCTTCAGCCTCTTAATAAGATGAAGGGACTGTCATCTTCCCAAAATCTTTCTTTCTGCAAACTTTTCGCAAGTGTATCAAAGGTGATATGCTCAAGGTTCCCACTGCTTGCAAAGACTCAAGATAATGAGTAAGCTATAATGCATATGCTATGAGGTATGTCCATTTTTACACCAAGAATAATATCATGCATGATGTGATCTAACTTACGAGGCTAAAGCAAGGGGATCATCATTCTTCATTTCAAGACTGAACAACATAATCATCAATTGAACATTTTCTAATTTTGAATGTGAGTCATAGAGTTCCTTTAGATTGTTTCTCAAGGCATCATAAGCATTTGAGAAATATGAAATGTATGTCACCTCTTCATTTACTAAGCCGCAATCAGCTAGCATAGGCCTTGCAGTTCTTGTTTTCCCAAATGGCGAGCTCTTTGTCTGAAGTGGGCTTTGTTGGTGGATTTCCTTCTTGTCCTTCACAGATTCCTCTCCACAACTCATTAAAAATGAGTGTGTGTTTAATGTTCCGAGACCATTCAAGATAGTTCTCTTTGCCGGAGAGAACCACCCCAACAATAGATATGAGAGAATGCATTAGTTTGCTGGAAAAAATTCTTTTGAAGAGGAAAAAATTCTGCTAGAAAACTTTCAACTCTAGAAATTTGCTCAATTAAAGGGGACAAAAACTCTTTGCTGGAAAATATACTGAATTTAAAAGGACAGAAACTCTTTGCTAAAAAACACTGAATTCTGCACCAAAAAAATATATATATTTTTTTTGTTTGGGAAAAAAAATATATGGGAATCTATATTGAAAGTGTGGAAGAAAGGCGGTTTTATGAATGTGAATGGTATTATAGAGAGTGGTAATATGGTGGGAGTGGTATTAAAAGATGGGAAGGGCGTATTAAAAAATGGGCAGTATTGAATATTATGAAGGGCTGTATTAATAATCGATGTATAGAAGGGCGGTAATATGTGGTGGGAGGGTGGTAATATATGGTGGGAGGGTGTATAGGAGATGGGAGAGAAGCGTTGAAATGGGTATGAAAACGCTGGAAGAGATGTATAGAAGGTGGTAATAATGGAGTTGATAGAGCGGTATTATATATAACCAAACAATGTATTATATATGTGAAGGCGGTAATAATGGAGTTGAACCAGCGTATGTATAGTGGGATAGTCGACAGAGCGGTGTTATATATAACCAAACAGTGTATTATATATGTGAAGGGCGTGATTTTTATATGTAAAACGTTGTATTATATGCAAAGGGCGTCGGTGTATGCAGCGTGTTAAAAAATGGAGGGCGGAAATGATATTGATAGCGCTGTGTTGTATTATGAATATGGCAAAGCGCTGTATGGAATAGCGTATTATGTATTCGATATATGATATGACAGAGTTGTGTTATGTATAGGCTAGGGAGAGCATGGGAATGGGAATGCAGAACGTAGGTGGGAATGCAGAATGGAGCGTATTAAACGCAGGTGGAATGGAGAGTGTATGCGCAGGTAATGAATATGCAGTGTTAACTGTAATGGAGGAGCGTGGCAATGCAGAATGCAGAATGGAGCAGGAGCGTATGACAGTGGTATTATAACGGTGTATGCAGGTGGACAGAGAGTATTAAAGACAGCACTATGGGTGAATTATATGAGAGAAAACTGGAGCAGGAACAGAGCGCTGTGATATATGAAGGGCGGTGTCGATGCTGGAGCAGGGAGTTGAGTAGGCACATGGAGAGATAGCATATAATAGATAGCGCATGTAGGGAGGGGAGGGGGGCGATGGGGAAGAGGGGAGATGTGAGGGGGAGGGTAGTTTAGTTGAGACTAATGTGGAGTGTGGGATGGATAGGCGTATGGAGAGAGGGGAGGCCGAGAGGTCGCTACAAAAATAATCTGGAATGGCAGAGTTGTACGACTGCAAAATTGCAGAGTGGCAGGGGCTGCAATATGCAGAATTTCAGGGTCTGCAGAATTGCAGAATCTCCAGAAGCTGCAAAAATAGAACTGGGCAAAGATTTAGAAAAAATGCAGAATTACAGTACAACAATTTAATAGGAGCAGCAAAAACTATTATTAAAAACTGACTGAGCAAAGGAATGAGGGAGTTACACCATGGGCAGAAATGCCAATAGTGGGACTGGCTCTGATACTATGTCAAACTAGGAGGTAACTCCTCAAATCAGAATGTGTATTAGCTGAAGAATGTACATGCATTTATACATGGAGGTGAGGCTATTGGGAGTCATCTCCCAATGACTCTCGGCCTTCCTTATTTCCTAATATTATTTATTATGCAAAATTGAATATTCACACCCATCCCATAGGATTAGGTGTCAATAGTTTCACACGGTTTTGGTCTATCGCTACGCAGATCAATTTAATTGTGACACTTAAGCCAGGACTGAACAACAACTTAACAATAAATTTTCAACGCCGCCAACTAAGATCTAATAGACATGCCATTATGTAAAGAAACATGCCGTTATTTTAACGTGCGGCCAAGCCAGAAAGTAATCGCAGAACATGCCAATATGTTCAAGCAGTGGAAATTAAATAAAACTGCACTGAGATCCTACCCAAGCACTTATTTAACGCAGACACACACAGCGTCTCATGTGATATGTTCTTCAAAACACAGCACCCTTTTGTAAATTAGTTAACGCAAATGCAAAAAACAAATAAAAATCGCAGATCTTACACCGTGAATCAATCACAACTAACCCGGCCTCAGGATCTTTGTAGTGGCTCCTCCACATGGCCTTTGGTTAACGCAGGAGAACATCCTTAGCAACAGAGGCTACTTCAACACTTGCGCTCTGCACAGCAGCAGCTCTTGCACGCAGCCAGTCTCCACAAAATCACAAGATCAGAAAACTCTGCTCTGATACCAAGTGTTAGAGTTAACACGGCGGAAAATTAAATCAAATAAGACACACACAGCATTCAACCATGAAAAAAACAGATTTTAATGTGGTTCACCCAACCAATCTAGGCTACGTCCACCTAACAAGGCATCGGCAATCTCATTAATCAACTGGATAAATACAATAGCAGAGTTGCTCATCTGCTCATCTCTTCCTCACTACACATTCCTCATCATCCTCACTTGCCTCTACGGACTTACATTTTATAGCTGTGAATGAAAACAACTCATAAATTCTCTCACAACAAATATAGGATGCATTAACTCCTCATCATAAATTGATGGAGCCAATGTAGCAACAAATCCTATGTGCTTATATGCATCAAAAGAAAGAATTGATTACTCTTTGGGGTCTTTTGTATTTATCTAGAATGAAGAAGATTAGAATTTTTAGAGATTTAATGACGAATCTGGAATGAGCTAACAAAAAATTTCAATTGCATGTTTTGAAATTATAAGCTTGGTAGCTTAAAATTTGGCCTTTGCATTAGGAATTTGATGATGTGCAATTTTTTTCATCTTTTTAGGGAATCAAATTATTTAGGTGACTTTTTATCAAAACAAATAAGTCTATTATGCAATGGGTTTGTTGCACGAGGAATTTGATGATCTGTAATTTTTTTATATTTTTAGAGAATAAAATGATTTAGGTGACGTCTTATCAAAAAAACAAGTCTATTATGCAATGGGTTTGTTGCAAGAGGAATTTGATAACATGAACTTTTTTCATTTTTTAAGGAATCAAATGATTTAAGTGACTTCTTATCAAAACAAACAAGTCTATTATGCAATAGGTTTGTAAAGATTGTTAAATTTAGAGATTATTAAAATTATATCCCTATATTCTATTTTTCTATTTTAATATTTTTTTTTTTATTGTTAAACACCTTTTATAAAACTATCAAAATTAAAATGTATATGTTATCATTAAAAAAAAAAAAAACCTATGCCGAAACAACTTATAAAAAACACTATCCATTAAATTTCTCATCCTAGTGGGATGTAATACACATTATGAATCAATTTCTTTGGATACATAAAGAATGAGATAAGTGAAAATTGGGAAAAGAAAAAGGCATATTAATATTTATAAAAGTATTTTAATTAATAAAAATATATTATATATATTAATTTATAGATAATGTTTTTTATAATTTATAAAACTATTAAATAAATTATTTTTTATATCATTTATGTTTAATAATTATATAAAATATAATTTATAATTTATATTAATTTTATTATTGTTATTAATATAGAATTTTTATTGTATTTTTTATAAATTATATGTTGAACATATATTATATGGTTTTTCCTAATTATTTTAAATGATATATAATAAATAATTGTATAAATTAATTGGAATGGCATAAAGACCTTACGATGGCTCTTAATTACTTATGTCAAAATACTATATGTGCTTATCTGCATTGACTGAATTTTTTTGGGTTTACCGGATTGCTATTTTATTTCTTTTATCTTAACATGTTTTCAGTGGTGACCTATAAGCAAATACTTGGATTTTCAACTTCTTAGTGGAATAGTCATTAGGAAGAACGTTTTGGAAAAACAACGGATTTTCAACATCTAATATCATTTTTAAAGGGAATGTGTTTTGTATAAGAAGTTTCTGTTAATGATAATAAAGTTATAATGGGAAAACATGTTACAATCTCCAACATCTAATATCATTTTTAAAGATAATGTATTTTTAGAAAAAGTTTTTTTAAAGATAATAAATTTATAATGGGAAATCATGTTACAATCTTGTGGAGATGAATGTTTAATAATAATTTTCTAATATTTTTTTCAAAATTAATATTAAAATTATATAGAATTTATATTCGTATTTAATATAAAATATTTTTTATGATTTTATTGTTAATAAATTACTTAACATTTCTAGTTGTGTCAAGTTAGTTGTGACATTGTCTCTCATCACCAACCTAGGTTGAAAATGCATGTTCTATTGGCATACTTTACGCTTGTACATTAATTTTTAGGTTTATTTTATTAATTTTATATTTATATTTATATTTATGATTTGACATGATGTCTTCCATTCATCACTAAAAATTGATGTGTTTTTTGAAATGGATTTATATTATTTGTTATGTTTTGGTATGATATATAGTGAAAATTTTTATTGATAAAGTTATAGGGACTATTTTAAAGAAAATTCATTTTTTATTAGTAATTTGGTATTCTAAAATTTATAGGGCTTGTCTTGAGTATTAAGCAATTTATTTTAAGTCAAAATTTTATGAATGATCGACCCTAAAGAACCTCAATGAAATCTATACAAGTTATGACTCTAATTCCTTAAATAATGCTTTAAAAATTACAATAAAACCTAGATGTCACGTTAACTATTATTACAAACATGCTAATCACATTTATATACAAAACTATTCTATATTGTATGCATGCATACATTTTGGTAGAAGTAAACATTGCATGTTAAATGATAACTTCATTATGTTTTGTAGTAACATTTATATTTTTCTATGACAAATTGTTCTTTGGAATATCAATAATAGTTTATATTTCAATGTGTCACTTTAATAAAAGATAAAAAATCACACTGAATTGAAAAGGAGTTGCAGCTCACAGGTGAGTACTGCACCTGGAGACTGCACTCAAACAGAGAGAACACTATGAGTTTACTCTACATTCATGAGTGAGAAATTACATCATTAAGTACAACACTAGGAATTAGGAAGTTGCAAACAAACTCCTAAATTATAGGAACTAATCCTAAACTAAGGAGATATGTTACAACTTGTGTAACCATTTCTCCATTAATATAAAATAATATTAATTATTTTCAACTCCCCCACTTAATGGAGAAAGGATTATCCTAAACTCCTAGCATCCTTCTAAACAGTTCAAACTTTACACGCCCAAGAGGCTTAGTAAATATATCAGCCATATTGTCACACGTTTTACAATATTCAACAAATATCTCTTTTGACTGTAGTTTCTCTCGAACAAAATGGAACTAAGTATCAATGTGCTTGGTATTTTTGTGAAAAACTGGATGGTATGCAAGCTTGAGGGTACTTTGGTTGTCAGTTTTGATAATAGTTGATTCTTTCTGTTCTTCTCCTGCATCGTTGAGAAGTCTTCTCAACCAGATAGCTTCACATGTGGCTGCACACAATGCTTGGTACTCAGCTTCACATGAAGATAAGGCTATAGTGCTTTGATTTTTGCCGCTCCATGCTATGACCCCGGATCCAATGCTGAAAGCGTAACCTGTGATAGATCTTCGATCACCCAAGTTACCTGCCCAATCTGAATCTGAAAAACCTACTAGAGTAACATCAGAAGTGTCAGTGTACAAAATACCATAATTACTAGTACCACTAAGATACCTCAACACACTTTTTGCTGCGATCTAGTGACTTTCGAGTGGTTTTGACATGAACTGGCTCAATGTACTAACAGAGTATGCCAAATCTGGTCTAGTTGTAGTAAGATATATCAAACTGCCAACTAGTTGTCTATACATAGTGGCATCCACCTCTTTAGTACCATCATTACTGCTCAACTTTAAGTTCTGCTGCAATGGTGTTGCTGCTGATCTACACTGCTCCATTCTGAACTTTTCCAGCAAGCTTCTGGCATACTTCCCTTGAGTAAGAAAAGTTTGTCCAGAGTCTCTCCATACTTCCAATCCCAAACAGTAATGGAGATTTCCGAGATCTTTCATCTCAAATACTTGTGACATTTGTCGTTTTATTTCTTTGATCAGATTGTTAGCATCCCCTGTTATGATCATATCATCTACATACAAAGAAATCAAAATAATTTGCCTCTATTTATTAAACTTGGTATACAGATTTGGATCATTCAAGCTCCTATGAAAGCCATGCTGTACAAAAAATGAGTCAATCTTCTCATACCACGACCTGGGTGCTTGTTTTAAACCATAAAGTGCCTTTTTCAATTTACAAACAAGATTTTCCTGCCCCTTTTTCACAAAACCTTCAGGCCGAACTAAATAAATTTCTTCTTTCAAGTCACCATTCAGAAATGCAGACTTAACATCTAGCTGGTGTAGCTGCCATTTATGTTTTGTTGCTAAGGAAATTAGCATTCTAATGGTGTTTAATTTGGCTACAGGAGCAAAGGTGTCATTGAAATCTATTCCCTCTTGCTGTGAGTAACCCTTTGCTACCAGTCTAGCTTTAAGTTTTTCTATACTCCCATCTGCATTTATTTTAGGTTTGTATAGCCATTTGCATCCTATGGGGGTTTTACCTTCAGGCAATTCAACCAAATCCCAAGTATGGTTTTTATTAATTGATTCAATTTCCTCATGCATTGCAGCCCTCCATGCATCAGATTGACATGCTTCTTCATAATTTGCAGGTTCTACAATGTTTAAAATGTTTGTCATTAATGCATAGTCTTTCAATCTAGATGGTAATTGAGTCTTCCTACTTGATCTCCTTGGTAGGGGACTTACCTCAAATCTGTCTATTTCAGCCTTCTCCGGGCTTGCATCATTGATTACATTACCTGTTACTTCTTCTTCTTGTTTCTGCTCTTGTTCTTCATCATCCTCACTGTTTTCTTCCATTAGCAATGGAATGTGCCAATCATTATTACAGTCATCCTTTCCTTCTTCAACCTGTTCATGAAATATGACATCTATGCTTGCAAACACCTTATGAGTCACAGGATTAAATAACTTATATGCTTTGAACTCAGTGCCATATCCAACAAAGGTACATTTCAGGGCTTTAGGATCTAACTTCTTCCTATCTTCCTTAGGTATATGAGCGTAAGCTTTTGACCCAAATATTCTTAAGTGACTCACTGCTGGTTTGAATCCAAATAATGCTTCAAAAGGGGTTTTGAAGCCTAAAAATTTAGTAGGACTCCTATTTTTTAAGTAGACAGCAGTGTTAATAGCTTCTGCCCAAAAACCATTTGATAGACCCTTACCTTGAAGCATGCTCCTTGCGCACTCCACAAGAGTTCTATTCTTTCGCTCTGCCACTCCATTCTGCTGTGGTGTGTGAGGCACTGTAAACTGTTGAACAATCCCATGCTGCTTGCAGAAATTCATGAACTCTCCTAGCCTATATTCTCCCCCTTGATCTGAGCGGAGAATTTTTATTCTTTTTCCTGTCTGGTTTTCTACCATAGATTTAAACTCTTTAAAATACTGAAAGGTCTGACTCTTTTTACTTAGAAAGTATATCCATGAGAACCTAGTGCAATCATCTGTAAATAAGAGAAAGTAATATGCATCTCCTACTGACCTAGTCTGCATAGGTCTGCATATGTCTGTATGCACCAATTCTAAAATATCTCTTTCCTTTCTATTAACATGCAAAGGGAACTCTTCTCTATGCATTTTCCCTAATGCACATCCATCACAATCCAACTGAACATTATGGAAAACAGGGAGTCCATCGACCACACCTTTTCTCTGAAGTAGGATGAGGTCTTGCAAATTAAGATGGCCAAATCTCTGGTGCCAGAGATTTTCTGCTGTCGATCCAGTTGCGACCATGGCTTGTTGTGGCATACTTTTCACATCTAGTCTGTACAGGCTCCCCACGCGCACTCCTGTTGCAACTGTTTCCATCTGGCTATCCTTTATGACATAGTTAGTCTTAAAGAATTGAACTTGCATGTCCTGATCAGTGATCATAGATACAGAGACCAAAATTTTCTTAATTCCGGGCACATACAATACATTTTTAAGGTGTCTAATGTCACCGCTAGGTATCTTTACCGGAATATGACCGTATCCTTTGATCTCATATCCACTATCATCTCCTAAATAGATTTTCAACCCACATGAAGTTTCTTCAATAAATTCAAACCATTCCATCTTAGCTATCATATGTGAGGATGCACCAGAGTCGACATACCATATGTCGTCTTCATCTCCCTTTGAAGCTGAAAGGGCACAATGAGCTATAAATAGTCGAAGTTCATGGCTATGGTCCTCATCTTCCTCAACAAAGTATCCTTTGTGCTTTCTCAGTTTATTTCTTGCTTCGTCTGCCTACCTCTTATAACATTCTTTAATCTGATGACCAGGTTTTCCACAGTAAAAACATTTCTTGCTGGGAAAATTATTAGTAGACATACCTTTAAACAGACTCTTTTGAAATGTGTTGGCTCCTTTCTGCTGTTGTGGTTGCTTCCCTCTATACTGTCGCCTTTTGGCCATCAGAGCAAGATCATTGCTTTGTGTTTTCAAATTTTTTCGTCGCTCTTCTTCTTGTAGCAGAATCCCTGTCAACTCTTCAAACGTAGGGGCTTTCTCCCTCGCTGCCAGTCCAGTGATGAAAATCTGATATTCATCTGTCATTCCATTCAATGTGATCGTGACCAGATATGAATCAGAAACTTTCTCTCCGATATCTCCCAGTCTATCCTTCAGGTCTTTGACTCTAGTAGTGAATCCAGCAGCAAACTCATTCTCCTCCATCTTCATTGAAAATAGCTTGCCTTTGAGTGACAAGACACGGTTTGTATTCTGCGTCTGGTATAGGTTCTTGATCGTCATCCAAATGTCAGTGGATGATTTACAGTCTCTAATATGCGGGATAATATTGTCCTTGACAGACATCTTCAGTATGACCTTTGCTTTGGTCTCCCTTTTATCCCAGTCTTGTTCTTGTGCAGCTGCTCCTGGTCTCAACTCATTTCCTATAACGATCGACCACGCATTTGTGCTTTCAAGTAATGTCTGTATCTTGAATTTCCAGTTGGTGAAATTAGATCCATCAAGTTTTCCAGACTCGTGGAGATACGATTCTATACTGTTATTCATACTGGACTGATAAACTTTTTGATCCTCTGATGAATAATTCTACCCAACTGAACAATTGCAGGGTACTAAAAAAAAAAAAAATCACCACATACCAGATCTTGACCACTGTCTTGCTGAAAAAAAAAATTGTACCTTCAATATGCCAACAACAGGCAATCTGATTTGCCTCCTCCGAGCGAATTAGAAACTTTACTGCGCCACCACCGGGCAAGTCTGATCTGCTGCCATCGAGCAAATCAGGAACTTCAATGCGCCAGCACCAGGCAAGTCCGATCTGCTGCCACCGAGCAAATCAGGAACTTCAATGCGCCACCACCGGGCAAGTCCGATCTGCCACCACCAGGCGAATTCGGAACTTCAATGTGCCACCACCGAGCAAGTCCGATCTGCCACCACCAAGAGAATTCAGAACTTCAATGTGCCACCACCGGGTAGGGCCGATCTTCCAAAGAATTTGCAGACCTTCCCAAAGAGAAAGAGGCTGGCACTTCTTCGATGCAAAAAATCCGCGCCCAAATCAAAATAAGTTGTCTCCCAAAACTGGTGTGAATTTTGCGTGTCCTTCCGCGCCAATAGTGTATTTTGGCACGCTGGCACGCTTATCTCCCTCAAAACCACGCCAATGGTGCGATTGTTCGTGAAAAAATTGTGCCAATCCTTTCTCCCGCTCAGAGATGATCAGTCATCTGAGGCTTGTGTTTCAGGTGTTACTGCAGTTCACCTGATTCTGCGAAAGCTTCTATGTACTCACAACCACTACAGTTCTGTAATGAATGATGCTAAAAAAAATAAAGTAAATAAGGCTCTCCCTACTCTGTGCTATGATACCAAGATAAAAAATGACACTGAATTGAAAAGGAGTTGCAACTCACAGGTGAGTACTGCACCTGGAGACTACACTCAAACAGAGAGAACACTCTGAGTTTACTCTACATTCATGAATGAGAAATTACATCATTAAGTACAACACTAGGAATTAGGAAGTTGCAAACAAAATCCTAAATTATAGGAACTAATCCTAAACTAAGGAGATACATTACAACTTGTGTAACCATTTCTCCATTAATATAAAATAATATTAATTATTTTCAACTATAAAATATATATATATTTTTTATTTCCTTTACCACTGTATATAAAATGGTTGATACAACTAAAATATAATCCACCTCACAATATGGATTCATTTTCACATTGTAATTTATAATTGAAGTGTTAAATCATTCAATAATAAGCCGAAACTTATAGTTATATAAAAAAACAATTTTTTTATAGAACTTTGCTTGCCAAACTTGAACAATATTCATCCATCTTATCCTCTATGTATTTATTTGGATAAATAACCATTATTTTATGAAACTTTATTAGCATGCCTCTCGAGACCTGCTAATTAGTATACTTAAAGTGTAATAACTAAATCACCACAATGTTTCAATTTATTATTGCTTTCTTATCACACACGTGAATTATGACCTGGAATCCATGTTGTTATCTTTTAGCATGTGATAATAATTCTTAATGATGGTTCATTAATGTCTCCCAAGGAAAAATACTCCTTAACACCCTAATTCCAAGTCCTTTGTTTAGTTATATGCATCATACATTATCAATCTGACGTGTCAAGCAATCCGTAAAAATTTGGAGATTGGTTATCCCTTTGCTTACCTAATATACTTCTTTGAAATTTGAAACTATTCATTAAGTATTGATTCCTCTTAACCTTCTTCATCATCCTTTGCATGGATTTCATTTCTTCTATTGTACTCTTAGAAAAGAACAACATTAAAATTGGTGAAATTTATCAAAACCTTCAAGTAAGTCTACCATATATTCCTTATCTTCCAACATTTTTTTTCATTTTGCAACATATTATATTATTTGCATCAATATTTTCATACATACATCTTGAAGAGACGATCTTCTACGAAAGGAAGTTAAATATATTATTTTTATAAACTTTCTCCATATGCTCATCATTATTATCAATTAAATGTGTTTCAATTGGGTGTGAATTTGTTTAATTTAATATTTGATTAATTCAAATAATCACTCATATTCTATGAAAAATATATCTAGCTTGTAACATTTATTGAATGAAACTTATAAATCACATGACGTGGGAAAAATATTGTATATCTACAAAAAAAAATTATTTTATATACAAATTCATCTTTTATTGAAATATCACCCCATTATTTTAATTCTATGTTAGAGTATTCTAATCCATCAATTATCTTTAAGATGTCTATCTAAAATACATTTTTAACTATTGAATTTAAGAAGGAAATTATTTGCATAAATATTTTTTAAATCTGAACAAAGCATCAACACAAACTATGATTGAATCCTATCAAAATATGTAATTGAAAATCTTCTCTCTACTTATCAAATGAAAACTATCTAAATTAATCCTATGAAAAATAGAGTATGAAAATAACTCTGATTCTATTCATTATTGCAATGAAGCATTCTATTTTAAATTCTATGAAATGGAAATTATTAAACCTATAAATATCATATCTAAATTACTCTGTTGTGTAAATCGAAAAGGCTTATTGAACTAAGAAGGAAAACATAGTATCTTTCCTACTGCGCAAAGGTATAGTGCTTGTTTTTTCTAAGATATATGATTACAATGTAAACAAATGAAAAACAAAGATTCATTCCATTTTTTAACAAGAATATGGCATAAATATAATTTAGGAAATCGAAATCTTAAATCATTAAACTATGTGAAAGACACAACATTCATCGTATGAAAACTCAATATTTAACTAATGAAAAAATTAGGAATTAATCTATGTGGTAATGGAAAATTAAACTAGAAAGGAATATAGATTTATGCTATGAAACCTTTTATGTGCAGGGGGCCACTGCAACAGAATGGCTTGAATAATTACGTGAGAATAATTATGCATCAATGGTCTTGAACTTAGCCTTCTCCTTGCATTAATAAAATAGAGTTTCTCTATGTAGCAATATTACAAAAATTGAACTTATTTCCAGTTCAAAACAACCTGGTATTTATAACATATTAAATTTAACTGTTTTGAGATGATATCACATAAATATATTAATGAAACTGAGAAGTAGAATTCCAAACAGAGCCATGATCTTCATATCTTTCATGATTTTCTATGTAGATAACAAATCGTGAAGCTTCCAACTTCTCGTCTACTAGTCTCAGCCTTCTATTTTACCAATCATTTGACAATATTTTAGGCATATTTTCTCTCGATTTTGGACAGGTGAGTAGGAAGAAATCCATCTATGGATCATTTCAAAACTACCCATATGCTTCTCTCCTCTAATTCATCTTTGGAACCTGTTAAACAATGTCGGTAGCTGCAGAAATGAAGATTAGCTACAAAATTGCATGAATTTTGTAGCTCAATACAAAATTCATTCAAGTAATAAGAAACATTAGAATATAAAAGAGAGATGATTTAAATTCCTTTTCAGATTGAAAATGTATCAATTCACACTAATCGGGTTTATCAATTGTGTCAAAAATGAAGGAAAAGTGGTGAGATAGATGTCAAAAAATAAGACAAACTTGAGGCTTAACATACCCTGAATAAGAGACCATTGCATGCCCTCATGAAATTTCAAAATTTTGAGTCTTCACCTCCTTCCTACATATGTTTTGAAACCTCTTCTAAGACATACAATTTCAACTTCTTTCTACTCTTTGAAGTTACTGTTACTCTTGGTTTCTTCATTAGAAGTTTGTACTTAAATTTTATGATGTGTTTGTTCAATTATCTGTTCCTCTTTCTCAATTTCTTGTTCTTTTGGAACCATAACTCCAGATGTAGAAGAGTGTTTTCATTGATGTGTAAATTTAGTTCTGAATCTTGAGAGCTTCATTTTCCTGATTTATATGCCTATTTAGTATCTCTAGCTCAAAAAATTCTTGCTTTAAAGTATTCACTAGAGGTTCTTGTGGACTAGAAGGTTGTTCATCATGAATTGATGTCTTTCGTGCATTTATTCTTTCCAAAGATTCAATATAATCATAGATCTCTTGCTAGACATGATCAATATCTTGAGTTCTTCTACTTGGATCCTGTATGGGAGAGGAAATGATAGGTGATGGTACCTCGAGACTTTCTTCTAGATCAATAGGTTATGTAACTTTAGGGAGTGGATTTTTGGCTACTTTGAAAATTCTTGGGCTTCTTCTTATTGGTTGTGGAATGTTCTGAGTTTTTATTTTTTTGTAGGTATGACTTTTCCTTTTTATTTCATGGTAACCCCTTTTTTTTTTACTGATGTTTTCCTTAGCCTTTCCAAATAAGTATGAAATAGGAATTTCATATTCTGATTGTGGTTGAGGTGGTTATTAATCTTCTGCAAGATTTTTAGTTTTTCTCTTTCTCCCTCTTTTCCCTTTGTTATCATTAAGTTGCTTTTCTTCTTTTTCTTGAAAATTATTTCTTGTTAGGAAATCATCCCAAGTATCTCCTATGCTCTTTAAATGAAATTCAATGAGGATTTCTATTAATGCATGATGATGCATTGTGTTATCCATAAAATGAACCATCTTTTGAACCATACCTGCCATCTTCCTTAGACTATTCAACAAAAAATATGGAAGGTTTATCTCTTTATCCTCTAGAAATTTCATCTGTAACCTAGCATGGTAGAAAAACATGCAACCAAATCTTCCTTCACACGTAATAAATTTCTAGATTATCAAAAGCATGTTCCTCCATTTACTCTTAAGGATTGTGCTGGGAATTCCTTTCCTAAAAATACTTGTGTCCATACCTGGGTTTCTAAAGAAGAATTTCCATTCCTCTCCACTGATTCCTCTATTTTTGAACCACCTTTCACCTGTTTTTAGAAGTGTGGTTTCCTCTTCCACCAAACACTTTGTGACTGCAAATTTGATATCAGCAATTTCGACCTCAACTCCTTCGAATGCTATAGCAAAAGATTCCGTGACTTCCTTGTTAAACCCATCAAATTTCTCTATGAAATTAAGCCATTGTGCCTTCTCCACTATCTCCTTTAGATGCGGATATCCCTCCATGAATTTCTTACCTATGGGATTTGTTCTAACGATTAAACGTATCTCTTTTCTGAGAGGTTTTCCTTTAATACTGTCTTTACCTCATATGCTAAATTAAGGGTTTTAGTCTGAGCTTCGAAACGTGGAGGAGTTATGTCATAAAACGATGGAGACGTGCAGGTAACAAGTGAAGTAAATGAGCAAGGGTTTAGGAACATGAGTGAGGTTTCGGTATAAGTGATGTTTCAGCTTGAGACATGACTGTTGAATCAGTAATGAATGAGATCAAATTGATCATTGAGGAGATTATGATGTAGGCTAGGTGGAAAATCATGAGATTTAGATTTGGATTTTGCTCAATTAGTTTTAATGAAAAAAAAATTGAGTTGTCAAATATACAGTCATCTAATTTATATATATCAATGTTTTTTACCTTATTATTTAAACAAATTTTTATCATACCTTGGATATAGCTAACCTTTATTTTTTTCTTCTTTGTTCTTGATTCCTTAGGTATCCTTGAGTGCATTCTTCAGTATGATATTCAATCTTGTCTTCATCTACTTCTATTAAAAAATTGTGTTCATCTGTGTAGTAGAGATGTGTAAAAGCTGCAAAATGTCATAATAGTTGCATAAATGCAATAATTTTGTAGCTACTCTTTATTTTTCTGAAAAGAAAGGGAAATGCAAAGAATTTGGGATTTTTAGAATTGGAGTAAAGATAATATAAGATGTCAGAAATAAACTCTTATTTTCACCTTGTCTGTATAAGGATTCTAATGAATGATTGGTTTTCATACTTATACAAATATATTTATTTACTTGTTTATTTATTTATTGAATAATATATGTGTGTGTGGGTGTGTGTGTGTGTGTCTATTAATATTATTATTTTTAATTTATTTTTAGATCCGAAAAGTAAAAAGAAGACTAAGTTGGAGAAGAAGAATGATTCTTCTTCACCAACTTCATATGAGCATTGTCTTGAAATTTTTTAACAAACTCCTCTTTTGTGAGTTGTTTATGATAGAACTTTAATCGATGCCCATTTACAAGAAGATGAACATTTTTCTTCATCAATAGCCCTTATCATGACTGATCTATTATCAAATACTCTTTCAATCTGGTAAGGCCCAAGCCAATCAGTTTGAAATTTCCCTTGGAAGTCCTTGAAATTTGAGTCAAATAAAAGTGCCCAATATCCTCCCTGAAATTTTCATTGTCTTATTTACTTATCATGCCATATGGATCTTTTTTACTGAACTAGGTTGGTCTTTTGAACTGCATCTTGCCTTATTTCATCAAGCTCATTGAGTTTCTCCATTCTATGCTTTTGAGCTTCTGATAATTCAAGTCCCAATATGACTGTTCCTTTGAAGGTTTTGATTTGGAATTATATTGGAAACAATACTTGTTTCCCATAAACAAGTTCATAAGGAGTATGTCCTATTGAATTCCTCCATGTAGTCTAGTAGGAACATAGAGCTTCAGGAAGCCTTTCTGCCCAATCCTTTCTATGTAGATGTACAGTCTTTCTAAGGATTGATTCAATCACTTTATTGGTGGAATCCACTTGTCCATTTTCCTGTGGATGGTATGGAGTAGGCTTTTTGTTCTTAATTTTATATTCTTTCACGATCTTTTTCACCATTCTGGATGTAAACTAAGCTCCCTTATCTTTCAGAATTTCCCTTCAGACACCAAAACGAGTAAAAATATATGCAAAAACAAATGGAACTACAATAATTTCATTAGAAAAATAAAGTTCTTTAGCCTCTACCCATTTAATGACATAATCAATGCATACAATAATATACCTCTTTTGTCTTGATGGTGGATTGATTGGTCCAACAATTTCGAGGGCCCATTTTTCAAAGGGTTCAATGAGTACCTTGTGGTTGTAAGGGTATTTCATCTATGGGAACAGGTTTCCCCATTCTTTGAAAATTTTCACATCTTTTAACATACTCCTTTGCATCCTTGAAAAGGGAAGGCCAATACTATCCTAGAATAAGGATTTTATAAGCATTCCTTTTATCAACAAAGTGTCTTCCACGTGGCTCATCATGGCATGCCTTCATTATTTCAGGTATTTCCTCTTCTCCAACACTTCTTCTAATGATGAGATTTGGACTTGCTTGTATAATTCATCATTTACCCATGACTATGATGCACTTGTTTGAATTGTCCTCCTCTTTTCTCTAGGAAACAAATATGATGGTAGTTTTCTGGTAGCCAAGTAATTGGAAATGTCTACAAACCATGGAAATTTAGTAGATATTGTGAAAATATATTCATCGAGAAAATTATCCTCTACTAGTGTATCGTTGTTATCATTTTGAATCCTAGATAAAAAGTCAGCAACTGTGTTTTGTTTTCTAGATCGCTCTATAATGGTGATGTTAAATTCTTGCAAGAGTAGCAACCATCTTGTTATTCTACCATTAGTGATAGATTTATTCATTAGATATATAATTGCAGAATTATCTATATGAATGAAGGTTTCATAGCCAGTGATGTAATGTCTAAACTTGCCAATAGAATGGAAAACAACTAGAAACTTTTTTTCAGTAACAATGTAATTTAACTCAGCAAGAGTCAAATTCTTACTTGTATAGTAGATGGCATAAGGGGTCAGATATTTTTGTCCTAATATAGCCCCCAGGGCTGTATCTAAAGCATCAGTTGAGATGTGAAAAGGTAATTTTCAAGTTGGTCCTCTTAAGATGGGTGCTTCAGATATATTTTATTTCAAAGTTTCAAATTCCATTTGTTACTCAATATTCTAAATAAATTTACAATCTTTAGTGAGAAATTTGAAGAGTGCAGATGCAATTTTTGTGAAGTTTTCTATAAATCTCCTATAACACGCTATAAAACTAGGAAAACTCCTAACATCATTTTGGCAATTTGGGATTGCTAATTTGGAAATAACCTCAACTTTGAATGACTGTACTTCAATTCCATTTCTTGAAATATGGTGTGCTAAGAAACTTCCCTCAGTAAACATCATAAAGATTTTTTCATGACTTAATGAGATATTTTCTTCTTTACATCTTATGAGAAAATTTCCCAATTTTTCAAGAGCCTCTTCAAAAGAATTTCCATAAACTGTGAAGTCATCCATATACACTTCCACACAGTCATATATTAAATCAGATAAAATTCCTAATACTTCTCTTTGTAATGTTGCAGGTGCATTGCACAATCCAAAAAGAAGTACTCAATAAGAATAAGTTCCCCAAGGACAGGCCAATGTGGTTTTGTCTTGATATTCAGGTGCTACTTGAATTTGATTATACCCACTGAAGCCATCCAAAAAATGAAAAATATTTATTCCCTGCTAATGTATCCAAAACTTGATCTATGAAAGGTAATGGAAAATGATATTTTAAAGTAGCTTTATTCAACTCCCTATATTCAATACACACCCTTCATTTTCCGTTATTATTAGGGACAATTACTAAAGGTGAAACCCACTGACTGCTGGATATTGGAAAAATAAAGTTTACATTCAATAGTTTCTGTAGTTCTTCCTTTACAATTTCCTTAAGATTTGGATTCATTCATCTCTGAGGTTGTCTGATTGGTCTAGAATTTTCCTCAATATAGGTATGATGTGTGCAAGTCTCATGATTCATTCCTTTTATTTCAGTGCACTCCCATGCATATGCAGAAGAATGTTTTCACAATGGTTTGATTAACTCCTCTTTTTGAAATTATTCTAGGTTTTTGTTTATGTTTAAAGTTTTACTTGAAAATCTTTCAATTTTCCATAGAATATAAATACATTTTTCTAGATGATAAGTATTCAATATTACATTGTTCTTGAAAAGTTTCACTATTTTCACTTTGGGAATATGATTCATAATTTTCTATTGAATTTATAATTTGATTTTCTTCACTAATGTGGGAAATAGTAAAAATAGGTTGTATACCATTATCATCATCCATACATTCTTAATCTTCTAGTTTTATCATTTTTTTTGTTGGAGGATATAGAGTGAGTTTATTTGTCTACTTTCCATCAGAAATAAACATATCACTAGATCTACAAATGATGAAAGCATCAATTGTAGCTAACCAATGTCTTTATAATATCAATGGATGTCGTCCTAAGTTGTTCTTTGGAGTCAAGATCATAAATTCAACTCAATATCCCCAAGAGTCTAAGGATACATAAATTTCTTCTAATACACCATCTGGATTGATTACTGATCTATATGTTAATTACAGTAATGTTGGTGTATATTGGAGGTTTAGAAGCTTTAGTTATTCCATGGTTTGTTTACTCATGATGTTTATGGCTTCTCCTAAGTTAGTAAATGTATTTGGAATCTCAATAACATTGATGTGTGTTTTTACAATGGGACTTCCTGGAGCCAAATATTTTTGTATGGTTGTTTTTCCCATCATGCTATGTGAAATTTTTACCAATAACTGGATTCTTTTCACTTCTTTTGTTTTTCTTCCTGATTTATTTGTACTCAACTCTTTTATTTTTTTTGCAAAGATTGGACTTTCCTTAATGTCTTGTAACAAAGGAATTTTGATACAGACATTTTTCAGTTCATCTAATATCTCATATTTAGGCAAAAAAAAAATTTTTTCTACCCGTCTATCAATTTGTATTCTTTTAGGAAAAGGGGGTTTACATATAGATAGTGAAGGTTTATCTATGATAGGAGTTGAGTTTATTGGATATTTTTGTGTTTGATTTTGAAAATTTTGATTCTGATGAAGAAATTTCCCTTCTCCAGAATGATTATTTTTGTTTTGAAGATTTTCATTTTGGGGAGAATCTTCCTCATCAAAGTTCTCAACTTTCTCTTGAATAAAAACATAGGCCATTTTGTTTTCTAGTATTCTACCATATCTAAGTTGAACATTGTTAAGATCTAGTGGAGTTATCCTATATTTTTGAAAATTATGTCCCTCTATGTTTTAGATATGTTGTGTATTTTTATTATTTGGGTTTGGGAGTGGTTGAGCAGGTAGTGGGTTTGGCCTTTGTGGAAATGGTAATGAAATTTGTGGATTATGATTTAGGAATTGAGATTGTTGACTAGGTTGACGAAATTATTGTGGAGGATAGTTCGAATAAGATTTTGGATGTTGGTGATATTGAGAATATATTCCATAAGGATTCTTCTTTCCTTGTGCCCAAGGTTGAGGTTGAGACCAAGGTTGCTGCCATGGAATTAATGAATTCCAATTATTCTGTGGGGGTTGAGTATAAATTTCAGTATTAAAACCTTAATTTTTTGGCCCTTGGCATGGTCTTCTAGAGACAAAACAAAGAGGATCAATTGGATTTGGGGCTATTTATTCTTGGGAGACAGCTTTAAGACCTAGTATAGAAGTACATTTCTTTGTTTCATGATTTTCCATACATATGACACAAGTCTGTATGACTTTCAAATTAAGAGGACATTATCTTAAGGCATGTTTCTTTCAGCACTTAGGAAATAATTGTAAGGTGTTTATTTGTTCACTAAGACTCCCTAAAATATATGTTTTGAATTCATCAAGAAATTTTCCTATTTATGCCCTACTTACTGTTCCAGCTGCAGATTTATTCACTCTAGAGAGAACATGATATCTTGAATATTTTCAAATTCTTGATTTCCCTCTTGAGAGATGTATGTATAGTTCATAGATATCTGGAATGAGAAATGTCTCATTTTACCATCATATTAAGAATATATATCCATTCATCTCTAATACATTTCAAGAGGAGAGGTTTTAATGTATCTTGATCCAAGTTTTTCATTTTAGCTCTTTTTAAGTTGTAACTGAATCTCTCAATTAGGTCCTCTAAGTTTTCATCCTCTTTTTTCATCAACTTAAAAACTTCATCTTTCCGACTATGAGGTATGCAATAATCCTAGTATTTTTGCAAGAATGCACTCTTCATCTCCTCCCATGTCCTAATAGAATGTGTTATTAAACGCATGAACCATTTTAATACTACACCCTTAATTTTTTTCAGGAAACAATTTCAATTTTGAGAATCTTGGAAGTAGTCATAAGATGTACATAAAACTTCAAATTCAAATAGAAATGTTTAAGGATCTTAATTTATTAGTCCATGAAAATTGGGAAGGATGGAAGGTGAGATATTCTTCATTGTAGCAGTTGCATCCTCATAATAGATAGGAAATCCAAGGGGGTCTTCTCTATTGTCATCTCTATTCTCTTCTCTGATGCCTCTTCCTCTATCTCCTCCTCCATGTCGTCTAACTCTATTTTCTCCACCTCTTCTCCCTCCTCCTATTCTTAATAATTCTCCATTCAGATTGTGTATTTGTCCTTCTCCTTCTCCAACCATTGTAGATTCCTAAGAACTAATAGAGGATTCTATTCTTAGAGTTATTTTTTCTTCCTCTGGTTCTTCTATCAATGGTACGTTGAAGAAGATCTCTTCCTCCTCTTCAATAGGGACTTCTAGCTCTTCAGATGAGATTTTTTCTCCAGTGGAGGTTAAAATTACTACTCTTTATGTTGGAGATCTAGGATCTTCTTCTTCCATAATTGCTTCAGTTCATAAAGTGGGAGAGTCTCCAGGCTGAATTTCTAACCTTAAGAATTCACAGAGTCTATTCTTTAAGAATGGAATATGAGTTTGAGATGGTCTTATGTAACTCTAAGGTCTTGGTGGGGTGAGTGGTGTGATTGGGATCAAACTTCTACCTCTAGCTACAAATCTACCCCTAGAATATCTTTCTCTATGCATATCATGTTTTTTTTTTTTTTTTAGATTTATGAAATAAGGCTCCTAATTACACCTCCCTGAAAACGGTGCCAAAATGTTTAGTCAATTTAATTTCTTAAATTGCTATCATAAATGATCGACCAGAGTTAGTAATCTTCTGAAGTGCAGATGCAATATATATGCTAGAAGCCTATCTTTCTTACTTCATTGTGTAGATTTTATATGTTGTTTTGGGGGGTTTTAGGTTTTATTTTTAATGTTTTAATGAAATAGGAAAACTAAGAATTGATCTAAGGAATGAAATCTAAACTTACTTAAATCCTATGATAAAAATTGAGAAAGAAGGAAAATTGATTTTTGAAAGAACTAGAAAACAAAACTTCAACCTTTTTGTGCCTTTAGAGATTTTATGTGAATGAAATCTAAAAGAAAGAAAGTAACTCAATCTAGAAGAATTTTAATGCTTGAAAAATAAACATAAAGAAGAAAAGGAAATTTTTAATATTAATCTAAGAATGAAATTGATCTATAAATTATTTTAAGGAAAATATTATAATAACTAGAAAATGAAAGTTACAAGAAGGAATAAAAGGTAATGTAAAATTAAGAAATAAAACCCATCTAAAACAAGTCTATATTGCATAAAAAGAAACCATGTTTAATTCTATGTTAGAGTATTCTGTGCCGCTAATTATCTTTAAGATGTCTATCTAAAATTCTTCTGAACCTATTGAGTTAAAGAAGGAGATTATCTGCTTAAATTTCTTCTAAATATGAATAAAGCATCAATACAAACTATGATTAAATCTTGTCGAAATATATAATTGAAAAGCTTCTCTCTACTTATCAAATGAAAACTATCTAAATTAATCCTATGAAAAACAGAGTATTAAACTAACTTTAATTCTACTCACTATTGAAATGATGCATTCTATTTTAAATTCTAGGAGCTAGAAAGTATTAAACCTTTACATATTGTACCTAAATGACTATTTTGTGTAAATCGAAAAGGCTAATTGAACTAAGAAGGAAAATAGAGCATCTTTCCTACTGCGCAAAGGTAAAATGCTTATTTGTTCTCATATATATGATTACTCTGTAAACAAATGCAAAACATAGATTCATTATATTTTTTAACAAGATTATGGCATCAATATAATTCAGGAAATCGAAACGCTTAAATCATTAAACTATGTGAAATACACATCATTCATCTTGTGAAAAATCAACATTTAACTAATGAAAAACTCAGGAATTAATCTATGCAGTAATGGAAAATTAAAATAGAAAGCAACAAAAATTTGTTCTACGAAATCTTTTCTAGGCAGGAGCCCACTGCAAAAGAATGGATTGAAGAATTACATTAGACTAATTACACATAAATGGTCTTCAAATTTGCCTTCTCCTTGCATTAATAAAACAAAGTTTTTTTATGTAGCAATATTACAGAAATTGAACTTATTTCCTGTTCAAAACATCCTGGTATTTATAACAAATTAAATTCAACTATTTTGAGATGATCTCACCTAAAGATATTAATTAAACTGAGAAATAAAATTCCAAATGGGACTGTGCTCTTCATAACTTCTCGTCTGCTAATCTTAGCCTTCATTTTGACTAATCCTTTGACTGTAATTTTAGGCATGATTTCTCTCGGTTTTGGAGAGGAAAGTAGGAACAAATCCATGTATGGATCATTTCCAAAATACCCATATGCTTTGCTCCTCTCCTTCATCTTCGGAACCTGTCAAACAATGTCGATAGCTGCAAAAATAGAGATTAGCTACATAATTGCATGAATTTTGTAGCTAAATACAAAATTGATTCAAATAATAAGAAAAATTATAATATAAAAGATAGATCATTTAAATTCCTTTTGATATTCAAAATGTATCAATTAACACTGAGGGTTTACGAATTATGTCAAAGAGGAAGGAAAAGTGGTCAGATAGATGTAAAAAATAAAGATAGTCTTGAGGCTCAACAAGTGTTTCCATATCGCCAAATCTATGGAAAATATATCATTCCACATCGCCAAGAGGATCAAATATTATTCTTTGGAATATCCTAGCATATACATAAACCCAAATGCTAAAAATGGAAAGGGTAGAAGCAAGATAGATCGCTTGAATTTTTTTTTTATAAGATGAAGCTCATTACAATAAAATGCATAGTTACCATACTTATGGAAATGTGATCATCATCCTAGTATGACCTACACACTTATTAGATCCCAAATCATACAAGAGAGGAGTTACCCCATTTTCTATTTAGAAATATATATGAAATATAACTTGTAAATACTATATAAAATTTTGTAAAGATAAATAAATGAACCAAGAAGAATAAAAATACTTGTTACAACTCAAAATAGATGATACATATCCTTTTCTATTTTTGATGGAAATTCCCATGAGGCTTTAGGCTTTAATATTCTATGTTATGAGTTGAGTTAATAAAGTGAAGACCTCCTACTTTAAGTTTATTAACCTTACAATATTGGAACCAAAATACCCTACGACCCCTAGTAGAGTTGTTGGTGATGATAGGTGCAATAATAATGCCTTGATGAAGCATAAAAATAAAATTAAAATATTGAACCTTATCTTAGTTGAAGTAATTTACAAAGGTGAATGAAAGGGATTTTATAGAAAATAATAACCTCCAACATGTAAGAGAAAGTTGGATTAGTCATTAAGGTACCTGTTGGAAACAAATCCATCATGTCACATTTGTAGCTATAATAGTTGTTGGGACTTAGAAATGTCCCATTTTCATCCACCTTTTCCTTACATTTCATTGTCCTATCAACCCTTCATCATACCATTTCCATCAATATACTTGGGTATTTCCTTATTATTTTCAACTTTATTCATTTTAGTATTATAAGTGAATTAATGATTAAATATTAGAAAATTAATATGCTTTTCATTAATATCTCAAGTATGGATGACCTTTTTGATTTATAAGAATATGTGAAGGATTATTTCAAAATACTTCTCGAATATTTCCTCCACCATTTCAAGAAAATAATTATTCAAAGCCTATTAAAAGGAGAAGATCGTGGGTAACAATTCTTATCTAAATATTTATGAGATATATGTGTGAGGATTTAAATGGATCATATTTTGTAATAATGGAAAATGGTTGAGAGAATAGTGGATCTATAATTATGAGAGGCTTATCTCCTTTTCAAAAGAAATTCATGTATGAAAGATAGTGCTCTCTCTTCATGAGGGGGTCATTATTGAGTAATTCTGGGAGAGGATTCAATAAGTCATTCTTGAGGTAATTCTTAAGTAGAGATTAGGTGAAAGGTGAGGAAGTCATTATTAGTGGTAATTAAGTTGTTTTCACAAAATTACACTTAATTCGCTGCTAATGAGACAACTTCATGTAACTTTTTCAAACCAACTTGTAACTGAAGCATAGCCTCTTCAGTCTGAGAGGGCTCTCTCAAAGGGTTTAATAATATTTGATAATGATGAAACTAGATGGCTAACTCTACTTGGAAAATAACTTGTTTGTGATGTGCGTAGGTTGAAAAGAGTACAAGTCTGCAACCATTGGGCTTATGGAGTCAACAAACCAATAGTTCAGTGGCAAGATCTCTTGACGTGGAATCTCAGACAAGTAAGAGTTTTTAACAGAGGTAAATCACATATGGAACATGAAATAACTCAACCATTTCATCAATAAACGAAGTCAGAGCATACACCTATGAATTCTAAGTATTAAAGATGAAAACCACTGCAAATAGTATACATAGAAAATATAGATGAGATAAGCACTAAAAACTCCATGATATTCTTAGGTTGGTCAATACAAATTCCTCTATATTACTGATATCAGTCAAATTACATAAAGTTGCATTATTGCAAAAAATCTCCAACCCTTTACAATTTCGAATATCAGTCCCTTAATAGACCTTGTTACATGAGAGATGATCTTCCTCTTGGCTAGATTCATCAAAATTTTCCTAATGGCACCTCACATAAGGAGAAAACATGTGCTCTAATGAGAAAATGACAGTTATTCTATGAAAGAGTCATTTCCCTAATAGGACTCAAACTGCTAATTATTACATCAACTACCTTATCTCTTAAAATAGTTACACATCTAACAACTAATGCTTCACATGTTCGAATGAGCTATTGCAGAACTCATCACTACTTGAAATCTTAAATATTCTCCTCAACCTATGGAACAAACCCTATTTTTCAGGAAAATAGGTCCTTATCTTCAACGAATGGTTTAGCTAATGATTTGTCTTAATTTCATTGTCTTCAAGTCTTGGATGATTGCTGGAAAAGTCTCTTGACCTTTTGAAAGTATCCACCTGTCCAAAATTGCTCATAAACCTACTCAAAAACCTTCAAAATAGCTCGCTAAAAAACCATGACAGTTTCGTAGCATACAAAAAATGACCTTTGCAATCAAAATTTATGCTTCTTTCCTTTTGCATTGTGTTCATCATGCACTGACACATATTCCCTATCATTTCCTCTCCTTGGAAGCTACCAAAAGTGGTTTTATAATAAAAAAGGCATCTACAAGTGGTTTCGTAGCGTTTTCCTAGGAAACGCTACGAAACTATGGAAAACTATGTGAATTCCATATTTTTTCCTAGTTTCAAAATTATACCTTCTAGCTATAATAATTTTTTTGCAACATTCCATTGACCTTTGAAAATGTAAACCAGCTCAAACTAAGTGTCTTGAGGTGTTTCTTCTTCATTGATGATGTGTTGAGCTATTGGCTCCTCAACTACTATTATTTTTAAACCCTTCTTCTCCAGCTCCTCTTGGATGAATTCTAGCTATTCTTGGAGGTCTTTAACTTGATCCTTTAGCTTTATGTTGGTAGATTTCAAGTGCAGGTTCATTCTTCTGACATGTTTCACCTCTTTCCTCAATGGCATAGTCCATTTGATTAATTGATGTGTGTTATCTAGGGTCTTCGATACATTGTCAACCTGCTCTTCCCAAACGTCTCTCGTTTTCTCAAACTAACTCTTTTGAACATTATGTTTCCTTGCCTCCTTTTTCATGACTGGTATTTCATGATAAGCTAACTTCAACTGTTCTTCAAGGAGTTCAAACTCTATTTTTTCAATGAATTTCTCCTTTCCTTTATTTTTCTTGCTAACTAGATCTTCTTCCACAGGATATGAAAGGTCAATAATGTTTTTTGGTGGTTGGACAGTGTCAGTGGATATATGAAATTCTTTACTACTTTCGAAAAAATTTCTAGCATGTCTTTTCATGGGCTTCCTAGCCTGGAACATAAAACCTGCATCCTCACCTTCAAACTCTAACTTCTTTGATGATTTAGCTTTCTTGATCTTCTTTCCACCTTCATCTATATACTTAGCCTAGACTATAGGGGTCTCTTCTATATCAATAGTATGTAGTATGTATTCTAAATTTCCTTTAGCCACTGTATGTCTCCTTGTAATCCTTTTGCTACCTTGTTTACTCACAGTTGGCTCTTGTTTTGTAGGTTTTCTCATTATTGAATTTTTTTTTGCAGGTGGAACAGTGGGTGTATCAAATCTCTGCAACTGCTTTATTTCCATCATTATTGGTTCACTCTGCTCTGTCCCTACTCGTTAACTTTTGTCTTCCATTAAAGGTGATGGTATGCCTCTAGGTTTAGGATTTATTTTAGGGGTAATGGTATCCATTTAAAAACCACTAAATAAATAAATAAAAGAAGACCAGTCTCTGCCTAGTCTTTGTAACTCATTTAAAACCAGAAATTTTATTAAGCCATGATGAAAAAGTGAGCTTTCACTTACCTCAGATTTAGCTTGAACTTTATCTGCCATTTTTGCTAAGATTATGTGTAAATAGAAAGGTAGATCAAGAGATATCTTACCAACAAAGTATAAGATAATCTTGAAGTGGTAAGAATAGACTTTATCATATCCCCCTTCACAAGTGAAATATTTCTGGATGATAAGTAGTAGCTTTGAGAAATTATCCTTCATGTAGCTCCTTGGAATGGCATTTGTAAGGTCAACTTCACTATTTTATGGCTCGATAAACTATTTACATTCCTCCATGTTGAATTTGAACCCTTTGAACCATTTTTCTCATCCTCTTACAATCCATGTTGCTGCTCCAATAATATGTGGTGTTATAGTGAGATTCAACATTCTCACTTTTGTAGTTGTTCCATTGAAGTTTAGGGAAAATTATTTAGAAACCTGTACATGGCATCCTCATAATATTTCACAAAACTGCAAACACCTTGTTCTTCTGAAGACTTCTACAGTTGTTGAGTCTTCATTTATCAGGTTCATATCTGATGGCTCATATCTAAGATAATGGCCAACTTTTTTGGTCTTTCTTTTTACAACCATGGTGCTTTAATGTCTTCTCTACCTCGCTTGATCAGTGATGCCTGCAAACCTTTGAAAATATTAGCTACAGCTTGGACTCAGTGGAAAATATCTCCAGAGCTAAATAACACGCAAAGAAGGAATGGAGAATGAATAATGACTCAATTTGGAAATATTTTGAAGTTTGATGACCACTCATAACATAATCATGACTCATACATGCTTAAAATGGTGATGATGACTTCGGCCCTGACTATTTACCTTTATCTTTACCCTAAATGAATCGAATGGAATCTAAATTATCCTTTTCAAATCATTTTCTAACACCCAATAGCTAATTTTACATGAAAGACAGGAAACCTTACTTTTGTAGCATTCCTAGTGTATTTCAGGGCATTTTCTCTTTGCAAGTATTAACAGTTTCGTAGCGAAAAGTGCATTTTCTTTGTGTATTTCACTACGAAAGTGTGGTTTATTGGTTAAAATGACCCTTCCTGTGCTATAACCTAGGGAAATGAAAAATTTTAGAAAATCATGATTGATGTGACATGAGAGGATTTGAATGAGGGTGGTTTTAGACATTAGGGTAGGCTAAATAAGAAAAATTAAAAATTTTCCTTGACCAAGTAATGAAAAATGAATTCTCTGACCCTACCTTTGACACATGAACCTCTAGGACTTTGTCAAATGATGCTTCCTTTTTTTTAGTGACAACATAAGTTATATTCAGTTATGATAAGGATAATTATTTTGTAATCTTTCATTGTTATGTTTTCCATTTATCATAGTGTGATATGATTCTTCCACTGTTATTGTGAGCTCACGGATATTGTCTAGTTGCTCTTCATGTGTTTTTTTCTTATGCAATTTCCAGCTTTCTTAGTTAACTCATTTCATGTTGTTTACTTTCGGTCAAGAAATATAGATTAGCTTAATCACACTTCAGTCCTGTATATATTTCGAGTGTGTTTCGCAATTCTGCGATCCTTGGATTAACAATTAAATGATTGGGAAAGTATTGTAATGCAATTAATTAATGACCATATTCTCACCCAACATTTTGGCGCCATTGATGGGGAGGCAGTCAAATAGAATTATTGCACTAATATTTCATTTTAAGTCATTTTTTTTTCTTGCTGTAAAAGAAGAGG
Source organism: Pinus albicaulis (assembly GCA_034641835.2). Taxonomy (NCBI): domain Eukaryota; kingdom Viridiplantae; phylum Streptophyta; class Pinopsida; order Pinales; family Pinaceae; genus Pinus; species Pinus albicaulis. The sequence continues at coordinate 1,563,789,341 of CM076582.1, forward strand.
GTATTGAAAACGGGAGGTAAGAACCTATGTAACCAGTAAGTAAAATACTTGCTCAACAACCCACTTTTTAGCAAATGCAATAGTGTTAGTTGTTGGTATTTTCTATGCATATATTTTGCTTCTTGCCTCAAAATAAATACGTTCCTTGGTTGATCTCTTCTTTTGAGGAAGGTGTGAACTTCAGTTTCCGCAATTTCAATTTTTGAAAGTGTGAATTTTAATTTCTGCAATTTCAATTTCTACAAGTTCGTGTTTTCTACAACTATGAAGAGTAATTATTTTCAGTTTCAGTATGAGTGTTTCATTTTTTACAATATGTGATTTTTATGCAATTAGTGTATTTTCATTATGATTTCAGTTTTGGGTGCTGTAAGAACCTCTCTATTAACCCATGTATGTAAGATATTTTTGTGATGAGTGTTAGCTTGGAACAACTCACTCAAATCCTTGCAAAAGTCGGGATCTCCTCTTCCCACGAAGAGGAGATCTTGACAGAAATGGAGAGATTAATTACTCCTCCAGCAATGAATGAATATTCAACATCCAGAAACTCCTACGCATCCAAGGGCAAACAATTATTCGAACAGGAGATCAAGGAAGATGAAGAAGAGTTATAACATGATCTGAGTGGGGGAAATTGTGCCTAAATTTTTTTTATCGAACAATGGTTCCAAGTAAATACTCGATTAGATCCGCAATTTTATTTGTATTTAGGTAGTTTCCAGTTACAACAATTAGATTTATTTATTTATGTATATTTTTATTTTTCATTCACAAAATCAACAATGAACATATTAGTAATATTTTTGCATGGATGGTTACATTGGCTATTTGGTAACACGTAACTAATTCCTAATTTTTAATTAGAATATAGTAGGTATGGATAATGAATAAAATACCGTCTTCTTTAGAACAAGTATGCTCTCCTCCGCGCCTCTTGCGATCATGAGGATTAGAAAGTAAGATGCCTCTAACATTTTCAGAAAGAATTTTTATTGTCAAAGATAAAACAAATTTTGTAATCTATTTTTCATCTATGACTTGTTTTCGTTTTCTCACAAATTATTTTTCTAAATAAAATTTTCAGATTCTTTTTTATTCTTCCTTTAATGTTTTTTTATCGATCCAAATTTGACTCCTAATATCTCACCTTATCATGAAATAAGGAAAAAGTGGATGCGCTGAAAGGAATCATAACACTGATATTATGCATTTTTTCTTCTTCGATGAAGTGACTTGTACCAGAGTGATCATGTCATTATTATTATTATTATAAAAAGAAGCATTATAATGGAGATAACTACGCTCAATTTTGTAACATAAATATGAATGATCTATAACTGAGATGTTGAAAACACAACATAAATAAACAGGTATATCCATTGACTGACAGGTGATAGAAGGCATATTACGGTGTCGAAGCGTTTTTGGTATTAATAGCTTCAACAATGTTCTTTTGATATGGTGTATTATAAATATTATCATTACTTTATGTGTGCAATTGAGATTACAAGGGTTTGAAAGGACTGTAGCTTTGGAGACTATCGTTGATGTTCAAATGGGAACATATATTATATAGGATAGACAAAGATATATTGCAATATATTAAATATGTTGTTCACCCTATGTTGCGGTAACTGTGGACAAAGATGATATCCATTGTAGGGCTCAATTGGGCTCCCCTCCACTAAACCAGCTCATTATCTTGTAGCATCTTCTGAGCTTACATGGCTATCATGCAGGGAAGGACAATCCCACTCACTAAAACTGCATCAGATATGAAGAAAATGGTATAGAATCTTGATCGAATGTCCCTTCCGTTCAGTTCTATAATGGAGGGGATTTTGTGAAGAAGAAAACTTTTTTTCACGATAGTAATGGAGAGGCTCTATTTTCTTACAACATTGACTGGGCCATATTTGACAAGCATGATCTGCATGAGAGAATGAGACCATGGACCTCAAAGGAAACAACTAGATATACCTAAGTAATGGAGTAGTTTATGTACCAATACTATTACCCTCTTTCTGTTTAATCTAAGCAAGAATGTGGTTTCTTTTCTGTTGTTTAATCAAAGGCTTAACGATGGGTGTGCGTGTTGGATGCTTGCCAGTCGATGGATCTAGACCATTCGAAATGACGAATAAATATAATTCTTTCCTATTCGAATTTAGAAATGGAGAACTTCTTCTATCTTTAGCACCAACAATCGGAATTAATGATTAAGGATATGTGCACATTTTCTAAGGATTTCGTCAAGGTAAAGAAGGAAATGATGGAGCGGGAAATAGGTTTTGGTCAACTCTAATGGCCCATGATACACATATATTCAAGCATTAACCCTTGTCCTTCATTTCTCCATCCTTATTATGACTTCACCACACTGATGGGTGGGTGGGATAGTCTTATATATGTCATTTAAATATTAAATAAATCTGATCGGAAAGGAAGCCAATTTTTTGTTAATTGAGCAACGAGGATTTCTTGATTTAACCCTCTATATCTTATGTAGATTTCATCATTGCCTGAATTTTCATTATCAGTAACAACGTTTTAGTGAGATCATTATCACTTGGTGTAGATATGTCTTCTACGAATGCCTACCAGCAGGGAAATACTCTGGGTAGCTCTTGGGCTCCGCCTCCGACATCGAGCCAAGGAGGCATAAACTCCTCCGCCATCGCTATAATTAATAAGAATGCTCAATATTTTCAAATCCATATTTAGGTCCTATTGTAATCAGAGTAACCTCCCATGTCTGCATGGTTTCTACTGCCTTTTCAAGACCAGAAATCACTTGTTTTTCATCCACTAGAAATTGAGAAGGTTCTTCATCTGCATATCTTTTCTTTTCAAAGACCATGCCATCTTGAAACTTAGCAGAATAGCTAATCTGAACTACCATACCATCACTTGGTTTATCATACCCAACATTGTAAAATCCCAAAGTAATGCATTGTTACTTAGTCTCTATTTTTTGGCGTTTCCTACCTTATGTCGGCCTTTAGAATATTTTTCTTCAAACCTAAGTTATTTAACTCCTTCTCCTGCCCTAAAACATGGGGTGGAGCATATTTGAACTCCTCACCTAGTTCATCTTCTACTTCCACTGCATTGGAGAGATTGAGATCTTCATCTATCATTGATTTTTCCTTCAAACAAGACTGTATAGAATAAAAAATCTCCTGTACATGCAAGTGTGAAGGAATGCGATGGATTGATCGAGCTGGATCTCAAGAAAAATGAAGTGGCCAGGCTTACAATTCCATGGCACTATTCTATTCACCACTCGCAAAGAGAAATATAGCCATCAATTTTGAATTTTGATCAAAGACCACACTATAGCTCTTTCTGCTTCAAATATTATGCGTCTCTCCTACGAAAGCAAAGGATTTTTTCAAAGATCCAATAGAATGATACATGTTTTTTTTTTGTGCCAAACACATCTCTCCTTTATTTTGAATTCATGTGTGTTTTGTTGGTGTTCATTGTCATGATGAAAAATTTAAGTGGAGCTACGGTGCTTCTTTGCTCGAGTCGTGCCTGTGTGATAATTTTATTGGATTGGCGGTGACTGAAGTTGTTCATGGACCAATTCATGAACAATAGCATCCTGAATCCTAGTTTTGTTGGTTTAATTTTGAGATGATAAATGCAACCTAATGTTGATCCACATGAAGCCTCTGATTCAAATCAATATTGGTGCAGTGAGCCTTCTAATATAATATATATTTTTTTTTGTTGTTTGGATCAACGCTTTCGACCACAGGGAGAAATTTGTGCAGCAAAACACATGAGATTTCCTTTGAGAGGTGTGTCAGGTCAGTTTGACAAGGTGGAGCATTGGCATTTAGATTGTGACAAAACTACTTTGGAAAAGGTTGCTTCTTATATATTATTTGTAATATGGTGATGATCGATAATTTTTTTTTTTTTAAATATGGCTTGAGAGATTTTTTGTTAAAAAATAAAATAAAATAAAATAAATAAATAAATAAAAGAAAAAATAACTAAATAAAACTTAAAAACAAAAACAAAAACAAAAAGTTTTGCAAATGGAAATCTCATAATTCCTGAAAACGATTTAGGCTAATTGGTTTCTTGGTATTACTTCAAAGGAATGTGCGAGCAACAACAACAAGGAAATTCATTTCATTTTATTTGGTTGCTAGAATTCATACTCATTTCTACATTTCAAGTTTTTAAGAAAATTCACACAAATATCATGGAGTATTCGTACTAATTTTTTACAGGTACGTAGACGATCCAGTTTCGTGCAGATGTGCTCTTTCGAAATCACAATAAAACCTGCATCATTGGAAAATTGGAAGCACTAATTCTTCACTGCACATATCATGAAATTTTCCACTACACAAAAACCATTTTGCATCATGATATGTTTAAGCACATTTTTCCTTCCAAGTGCCTTAATCATCTCTATGTTGCATCCGATCTTCCATTTCTTTATCCTTCATGACATCATACACACCTATTTTTCTGAACTACATACATCATCTCTTTCTTATTTTTTTTTTCATTTCTCCTTGTCAATAACAATCCCAAGCTTCATTTCCATGATTACATTGCCCTACAATATACACTTCCTAATTCCGAGATATTTTCATTTATATTCCTACCAATATTTTTGTTCAACTCGCGTTGATTGATGTGGGATTCCTTAACCCCCACCTTTCAACAAGTCTTGCCCCATCAACTTCAACACCTTATCTAGGATATAGACTAGAGTTCCTTTTTAGTACCTGGAGGCTTGCATGCCTTAATGGCAAGTTCTCTCGTTGAGGATCATGGGAATACATCAATGTCCCTTGATCATCAGATCTTGCAAGTGGCTCGACATCAGCACATCCATTCGCACTTCGCAAGATGTAGTCTGGTACCTTGGCACTCTTTGACATCAATGATGAGTTGCCTCGCATTGGTTAACGACTTCCATCAATGGTCGGTAATGTAATGATTTCCCTTCATGCTCGACATCGACACATTCATTTTCATGATTAGAATTTTTCCATCGAGTTTCATTGCGGGTGAAGGCTATACATTCCTTTTCATGACTCCATTAGTAGTTACAACAGCATGAATTCAGCCATATCAACAAATACTCTAGTTCCATCCTCCTCCTTCCACATTTTCAATGATTTAGTAGCAGTAGTTCAGATTCCTTCACTTCCCATGATCCAGTTATAGACATAGCAGCATTCACAGTTACATCTCTCTGCTCTTGCAGCAGTGACATATCCCATGATCCAATTAACATTGTAGCAGCATTCATAGTTATATTTATATGATCTTACAATAATGACATCTCCCATGATCCAGTTACCATCATAGCAGCATTCACAGTTACATTTATTTGATCATGCAACAATGACATCTTCTGTGATCCAACATCAGCATCAGCCATATTCCGATTGCATATTTCATCATCACTCTTGGGTAAGTGGAGGTATGTGGTTTTATAAACTTCAATCATGTAATTCCTTAACTAATAGAACTGAATAACTTTGGAAAATTCCCTCACCCTGCTCCATTTTCCCTTTTATAACCTATGCCCAGTTGCATGGAGACATGCAACAATTTATGTTGGGGGGGAGGGGAAGCTATATTCATTACCAAAATTTCATTCCATTTTTCATTCATTACCATCTCATCATTCCATTTTTTTCATCTCTTTACCCATCCACCAACATTTTGTTTCCAACAGTACTTTCATTGTACTTTGTTGCATACACATTGATACACATGTTGGCATGATTCCTACATATAAAAAAAGGCTTCCTTATGCACATTAATTGATTATCATTTCCATTTAATTTATGGTTAAACTTATTGTTATAGCAAGAAGACAAATGAAATGGATGTTGTTACCACAAGAACCAATATCCTTTATATTCATGGTAGTCACACAAGAATCAACCATAGGAAATGTCAGCTGTTACGCATGATATTTTACTCATGCATTTCACATCTTGGGAATATCCCCTATTAGAAAAATATCATTATTCAAAGCCACAGATAAAATGCCAAAATTTATTAAGAAGATCCATGCAAGGTTTCATGGGGACATGCAACAAGTTCAATTGGGGAGTATGCTGGGCCTCATAAATGTCCCATTTTCATCCACCTTTTCCTTACATTTCATCATCCTATTAACCCTTCATCATGCCATTTCCATAAATATACTTGGGTATTTCCTTAGTATTTTCCACTTTATTCATTTTAGTATTATAAGTGAAATAATGATTAAATATTAGAAAATTAATATGCTTTTCGTTAATATCTCAATATGGATGAGCTTCGTGATTTATATGAATATGTGAAGGATTATTTCAAAATACTTCTCTAATGTTTCCTGCACCATTTCAAGGAAATAATTATTCAAAGCCTGTTCAAAGGAGAAGATCATGGGTAACATATCTTATCTAAAGATTTATGAGAGATATGTGTGAGGATTTAAAGTGATCATAGTTTTTAATAATGGAAAAATGGTTGAGAGAATAGTGGATCTAAAATTATGGGAGGCTTATCTCCTTTCCAAAGTAAATTCATGTATAAAAGAGAGTGGTCTCTCTTCATGAGGGGGTCATTACTGAGTAATTCTGAGAGAGGATTCAATATGTCATTCTTGAGATAATTCTTCAGTAGAGATTAGGAAAAAGGAGAGGAAGTCATTATTAGTGGTAATTAAGTTGTAATCAGTTAAGATTATAATAATGATTTTGTAATATTTCATTGTTATTCTTTCCATTTATCATAGTGTGATATGATTCTTCCACTGTTATTGTGAGCTCACAGATCTTTTCTGATTTCTCTTCGTGTGTTGTTTTCCTTATGCAATTTCCTACTTTCTTAGTTAACTCATTTCATGTTATTTACTTTCAGTCAAGAAATTTAGATTAATTTAATCACACTTCAGTCCTACATATATTTCGAGTGTGTTTCGTAAGTCTGCGATCCTCGGATTGATAATTAAATGATTAGGAAAGTACTAAAATGCAATTAATTAATGACCATATTTTCACCCAACAATGGTAACATGGATTTTTATTTCAAGCATGACTCATTATTATGTGACTTGTGATTGAGAGTCATGACACGAGAATAATATATGGTACAATTAGTTTTAAGTAATAAATTAGGGGTAATGAATATTATTGAATTTGTAAATAATAACTCATCAATTATTTTGGATATGGATTAACCATATTACACCCCTACCATCATAGTCCTTGGAATATGATGGAAAAGGGGGTTTCCCCTTGTCTTCCAATGAGAAAACTTGTGGTGCTCCCTGTGGATGTGGGGGCACATAAATTACCCCATGGGTCTCCAAATGGATTGAAGATGCATGTAGATTCTCTATGAAGGCTCAGATGTTGGAATAAATATCATCGGATCCTTGTACAAACCTTGGGGCTCCCTAAAAATGTGTGGTGCACCTGTGTGGATGATTGGTCATGGCGCATCTACCTTTCCCATGAGTGGATATCTAGCAATCCCTAAATCTCTTAAATGTTCCATGAATTTTTTTCTGCTACTATGGAGGCTCATACCTCTCGATACACACCCTATGTGTGCCAATGTACCCCTCGAGGTTAGGATCCCTTGTAGGGAGACAAAAAATCCAAATGGAAACCACCTGTAATCCTGCATAAGATCCAGTGTGCCACCTAGGCTTCGAGTACAAAAAATAATTAGAATAATCATGTAATCGAGTATACAAATCATGGATGACAAAGTGGACACTTCATGATGACATTCCCTTCCGTAGTGGGCTTCGACATGTGTTAGTGTCTCCAAGTTCCAAAGGGGGTTAACCAAATACCTTGTGGGTTGGTTTCAACCTTTAAAGGGGATAGTAGGTCTAAGGTACATCCTTCTAATGTGGGTAGGAAGTGATAAATATGTGGAACAAAGGAGGGAGTAAGAGGGGCAATCCTGGGCCACATATGGGTCATAGGGGCAACCAAATAAAAGGAAGCCCATGCATGGTTATATAATATATAGGAGGGATAAATCGTGGTACATCAGGTGCCTCACCTTTGATTTTTCCAAACTTATTTATATTCCTTTTGCTTTAATGAATTTTATTTAATTAACTGCTCAGGGCTCAAAGTATATGAGCGTGATGTGTATAATATAACTGTTACTACCCCCTTTTTGTTAGTGCAGTTCATTTCCCTCCAAGGGTTGGGACAATCATGGGTTTTTGAATGATAAAGGGGGCTCATCTACGGCCTATGGAACTAGGGTGATGGTCATGAACTAGGTAGAGCTCATGCATCAAGTTTTTCCCACGTGTTGAATGTCTTTTGTCTTGGCCATATTTTTCATTTTATAGTACAATTTTCTATTAAATGTCGCCAATTATGCATTTTACTTTTCTTTTAGCTGCATCAACCTTTGGGGTATCATTCCATTCCTGAACCAAGGTGGGAGCAAGGGGACAGGGAGATTCACCCTATGTGGATCTGGAATGGAAAGGTGGTCCCAAGTGGGAGAAATGATAGATGGGGGTATAGTGAGTGGAAAAGGGGTAATATATGTCGATAAGGGAGCGAGACCACTCACCCAAGGTCAAGTTTCCCAATTAGTACCACCCTCTAGCCAAATGGTTAGTAAAGGAGATTCCATGTGACTAAGATCCAAGGATAACATCTAAAAGAGATCAAGGGGACAATAGCACAAACTAAGCCCACTCTTTCCACCAAATCCCCCCATCAATCCATAACCATAAGTATCCATGATAAGAAAACCCAATACTCAATCATCAAATGACAAGACATACCTTTATCTTTGGAAGGTCCACCTTCAAACATACAATCAATACAAGTGGGTGAGGGACCACATGCACTACAAGAAAAAACGACATTGCTGAGGGTCATGCTTGTGACAGACTTTTAAGGTCTATCATCAATGTCACATATGATGAATATCCTTAAAAAAGCATCGTTGTAAGTGTATATAGTGATGGTCCTTTAAGGTTTTTCACCAAATCCATTTTCAATGACACTTTTGGTGAGGGTCGTTAAAGGCCCATCACTAATTCTCTCTTTGGTGACACTTCTAGTGAAAATTTTTTAATCACCCTCACCAATGCTCTTTTTGTTACTATTGATGATGGTAAAAAAATGCTCATCATCATCAATCATTCCAATGATTTTTTGATCATGCTATGTGCCTGTTAATGTATTTTTTGTCAAAATATAATGATTTAATACCATTATTATGGAGCCTTTTTTATAGTATGTCCAACTCCATAGTGGTTAGAGTCAGTCAATTTGTTAAGAAGTAATTAGTGTGTATCATTTCCCTCAAGTAATGACTATTCAAATAGAGTTGTCCTATGAGTCAACACATGATTCATATCTATTAAGTTTATTATCTAGAAAATTCCCTTTAGATAAATTTCCAATAGTGTGTATAGGAAATATTTTATTTAATACTTAATCAAACTCTGTCAATTCTATTAATGAGAAATACCTAACACTCCTCTATAATTTGGGCACACCTTAAATTAATTCTTTGCCATACACTAACATTTCTTAGCACCTCGTATGTCTTGGAACATATTTGTACCTAGAACATATTTTCAATGCACTGACGCCCAAGCACATGGTGGGACGCACTATCACAACATAGAACTCTCCTAGCATGTGTTGGCATGCATGTACTCCCTAGAATTCCCTGTAACACCTTGGTTGCATGCATTGACACACATCAACACTTGGCACACAATGCCACTTGGCATCTATTAGGACATATTATTAGTGTGCCTAGCATGCTCCTTTTGGAAAAGGTAAATTCTTCACTTATTAACCATCTTATGTGTCCATTTCCTTGCATTTTAGCTTGGTTATTCCTTTTTTTTCCTTGACACTTCTTGATACGTATTAACATACCCTGGCACCCTACACATCCTTAGCACCTAGCATGTATTGGCATAACTTGGCACTATTTGGCACATATAATTAGCACACCCTGGAACTCCCTATCACACTTTGACACTTCTTGATATGCCTTGATATTCCCTAGCATGCCTTACCAATGCTTAGCATACCTTGTCACTCCCTCCTTGGCATGACAACTAGCACTCATTAACACTAGTCCCTAGCACGTGTTCCTCATATTCATTAACTTCCATGAATTTTGATCCAGTCCCCCCTTAATGTTTTATCCTAGTACTCATTAACACTCATCAACATGCATTAGCACTCTATAGCATACATTAGCACTCTATAACATTCCCTTCCACTTCATAGCATGCATAACACTCCCTGACACATATTGGCACTTCGCATGTGTTGGCACTTGGAAATTTTTGGCATGTATGTAATATGTTGAGATGCCTTGATATGATCTGGAATGGTTTAATATTAAATTTACTTGATATAAATTGTTGGAAAGTAGATGAGAAGCAACAAAGGAAGACTTGGCACTTATAATGTAGTAAGAATTTTCTCTTGGCACTTGTTGTTGCCTAGTTTTGGTGTGCCTAACATGCCCCTCTTGGAAAAGGTAAATTGATGACTTATTAACACTCTTATGTGTTAATTTACTTATATTTTAAATATTTTCTCCCTTTTTGTTGCATTCAGTGTCCTTGTCACACATTGACACACCCTTTCACATCTTTTCATGCATTATCAGTTGGCACATCTTTGTGTCTTTGACATGCCTTCGCACTATCTTGCACACCTTATAATTCCCTAGCACACCTTGGCACTCATGTCCTCACAACTATCCTTTACATTTTTTGATGACTTGGGAACCGAATCAAGTCCTTGGCTACTATAGTTCATGTGACAACATTGGCTTGCTTCAACTACAACAAATTGACCAATTTCACCTACTACAAGTATATTGTGCCTTGTTCACCTAAGAAGTACCTATAACTCATCGTATGCCACTCATTCTAAGATCAATGTGTCCCACTTAACTAGTTACCAAGACAAGGATCACATGATCTAGCCATGGCCATAAAACAACTAAGCAACAGAGCTTACACAGTCAATATTTCATATGTGTTTTCAGTTCATATAAATAGTAGAACATTAACTGAAATTTTGCAAGAACTAGAAGATGCACAAGGCACACAAGATTTAAGCTGACATAAGGCGAGTGCCCCAAAACTTATACACAACAATGTACAATATGAAATTATTTATAATAGTTCAAAACATGAGAATGTAGCCAAATTGTGCCACATCTCATATAAAAAAAATAGCTAAAGGAAAAACAATATTGTGTCAAGCACAAAGTGATCCCCCTTTGTCTAAAATTGCTATGTCGAGCCATGTATAACAACCGTAGTGTTAAGTCCCTATATTAATAGTATAGTCCTTATTATTTTAGTGTATCCCCCCTTATTGATATTTTTGTACCCCTATAACCCCTATATTGTTATCATTGTGCCCTTACATTATTATTGTTAGGTCGGCTAGGGTTACATTGTGGCCCCACTAGGATTAAATTATGGCCCCATGGACTCCTATATATAGAAAGGAGGTTTTTTCATTTGTATCATCCAAGAATTTTTCATTCATGTAATGTATTGGAGGTTTCCCCCTCGAAGTGGCTTATTTCTAAGGCATTGATATCTATTTTCTTCTATTTTTGGAGTTGTTTTCCCAACATTTGGTATCAGAGCTTTGGATTCTAGGGTTTCGCTACTCCAAACAAGTCATCGTGGCATTCTCACTATAACTTTTTTTATACAAACGTTCAGAAGCTTAAATATTTAGAGTGAAAAACCAAAATCCTCAGGAACATCATCACAAAATTTCAGAGCTTGGTTCACAATATGTTCGGCGATATGATCTGTTGAAGTTAGGGCTTTTTGTAGGCTCCTGAATTTCACTTAAACTGATCATCGCAGAATTTTCGCTATTTTTTGTTTTTACAAAGATTCAAAAGCTAAAATTTTTATAGATCGAAGCCGAAATCCTAAGGAATGGTTTCGAAAAATTTCAGAGCTTGGTTCACAATATTTTTAGAGATATGATTTGTAGAAGTTAGGTCTTTTTCAAGCTCCCAAGTTTCATCTCAAAGAGGTGATCATGGGAAAATATTCATAACTCTCTCTCTAAGGATCAAATTGGAATTTTGTGAAAAGTGGCCATAAGTACGCGGACTTTAGTTTCCAGTATATCAATTCAGATCCAAAGGAGGAAGCAGTGACATGCGGAAAATCATACAAGTTCGCACTACTGAACTAGTCCATAATTAGGTCATCGTAGAAGATTGGGGATAGCTTTATCTTCAAGAATCCAAATCAGGTCAGACTTGTGCCATTGAAATACAATTCAGAGGGATAATTCAGTGCCAAATTTTAGATATTGAATATCCTAAATCACAGAGATAATTCAGTTTCAATATCGAGCTCCTCAAAAGCAAGAAAAAGGTGTGTATTTGGTTTTTAAAATTGCATAACGTTTGTTTTAAAAAAGAAGTTTGAAGTGATTCCAAGGGAATATTTTAGAATTTTTATTAATATTGGGTTCTATAATGCCTCCAAAAAATAATTTCATACCCATTAAGCCCTCAAAAATCTATACTATTACACATGTAGAGGAAGAATTGCAGTATGAGATATCAAAATTACGGTACCAAGTGCAACAAATTTCGATCTTACGAAGAGCAACCGAAGATGACATAGATCGTTTAAAAGAAGAAATGGAGGCTAAGTTGGATGGTTTGAAAGATCAAATAATAGCTAATATGGATGATAAATTAGTGGAATATCACATCGAGCATCAACAACAGGTTCTCCAACTCTGAAAGGATAACCTAACTTTGGTGCAGAATCTAATGAAACAACAGGAAGATCAACATCACATCAAAAGAAGTTCAGAAGTAGTCATAGAAACAAGAACTCGAAAAGTACGATCAATTTCAGAGTATCTCAGCAATTGGAAGAACTTTCCTGTAGAAGATTCCACATGGGAGGATGAGAATTTTATACAGAAGCATCAAGAAATAATAAAGCATTGAGGACAACACTTTTTTGAACGAGACGGGCATGTTTAGTCCCTATATTAATAGTATAGTCCCTTATTATATTAGTGTATCCCCCCTTATAGTTATTGTTGTACCCCTGTAACCCCCATATTTTTATTATTGTGCCCTTACATTATTATTGTTAGGTCCACTAGGGTTACATTGTGGCCCCACTAGGATTACATTGTAACCCCATGGACTCTTATATATAGAAAGGAGGTTTTTTCATTCATATCATCTAATAATTTTTCATTCATGTAATGTATTGGAGGTTGACCCCTCAAAGTTTCTTATTTATAAGGTGTTGATATCTCTTTTCTTCTATTTTTCGAGTTGGTTTCACAACACGTAGGCTTGCTTACTGTAAATCCTATTCTAAACTTCTCCTAACACACTTCATCCTTAGCACACTTGAATTCACTAAAACTCCCTAGAACACACTCTTATTCAAAACTTTCGATGCATTTTTATGTATTTATCCCTTAATATTCCTTGACACTCACTAACACTCTAGTTCAGCATATAGTGACATTGTTCGACATGTGTTAGCATGCCTTTTCATTCCTTTGCATGCCCTCACAACTACCCTTAATTTGCAAATTGGGAACCCAACCAAGCCCTCGCTTGACTATGAGAGCTTGAACAAGTTATAGTTACTAAAACTAGACTATGTTGTTGAATTTTGTAGCTTGGGAGGTACTCCACAAGCCTAGTGAGATGGGTTTGTGTGAGTTTGGTCACAAAAGGATTTGTGCGAAAAGAATCCAAGAAAAGGGATTTTAGACCCAAGATGAGGTTTAAAATCTAAAATAAAATTAAAAATGAAAATTAATATTTCCTAAGGTTTAATTTGATAAAACCCGTAAGTTCTAGTGGTTTGCTAAGAGTTCTAGGAAAAACTATTTAAGGAATCATTAGGATGAACTAAAGAACATAAAGTGAGAATGATCTCATTTGATCAAGGGGTGAAGAGAGATCTAGTCCTAAAGAGGCTATGATCATTAGCATGTCTAGTATTCATTAAGATGCATCATTATGCTTTGGCATGGCTTAATATTAAATTTATTTTAGATCAATTATTGGAAAGTAGAAGAGATGTAACAAAGGATGATTTGGTACTTAGAATGCACTAACACTTGGCACTTGACACTTATTTCCCCCTAGTGTTGGTGTGCATAGCATGCCCCTCCTAGAAAATGTAAATTTATGACTTATTAACCCTATGATGTGTTCATTTAATTGTAGTTTAACTTGTTTCTCCTTTTTTGTTGCCTTGATAGTCCTTAACATGTATTGTCGCAGCCTTGCACATCTTACCATGCCTTAGAACTCAACACATCTTGGCATATTTGACATCCCTTAAAACTATATGGAACGTACTAGACTTCCCTATCATGCCTTGCCACTCATGCCCTCACAAATAGCCTTACATTTTTTCACAACTTTGGAACCCAATCAAGTCCTTAGCTACTGCATTTCATGTGTCATTGGTCTGCTTCAGCCGTAACAACTCGATTAGTTGCACCTACTACAAGTAGATTGTTCCTTGTTCACCTAAGAACTGCCTATAGATCATCTTAGGCCACTCATGTCCAAGCTTAAATTTTCCCACTCAAGAACTTACCAAGACAAGGATCACATATAGCCGTGGCCATAAAACTACTAATCAACATAGCTTACATATGCAATATTTAACATGTATGTCCAGTTCATATAAACATTAGAGAATTAACTGAGATTTATCAAGAACCACAAGATATAAGTCGACAGAAGATGAGTGCCCCATTCAAAATTATACACAAAAATGTAGAATATGCAATTGTCTAAAATAGTTTAAAACATGAGCATTCAGCCAATGTGTGCCACACGTCATATAAAAAGAATAGCTAAAGGAAAAATAGTTTTGTGCCTAACACAAAGTCTCCCTTTGTTTAAAAATTATTTGTCAATCCCCTTATCACAAAAGTATGCTTGCCTCTTGGAAATCCTATTATGAACTTATCTTAACACACTTCATCCTTGACATACTTGAATTTAGTGACACTCCCTTGCACACATTCTTATTTTTTCATTTCCATGCATTTTGACCTGCTTCTCCCATGTAATGCCTCGATACTCCTTAACACTCCTTAACATGCATTGACATTGTCCAGCATGTGTTAGCATGCCTTTTCATTCCTGGGCATGCCCTAACCCTCCCTAGTTATCATGCCCTCACAACTACCCTCACTTAATTTTCAACTTGGGAACCAAAGCAATTCCTTGCTTGACAATAGGAGCTTGACAAAGTTATGATTACTACAACTAGACTATTTTGTTGAATTTTTTAGCGTGGGAGGTACTCCACGAGCCTAGTGAGATGGGCTTCTGTGATTTTGGCCACAAAAGGCTTTGTGGGAAAATAACCCAAGCGAAGAGGATTTTGACTCAAGATGGGGTTTAAAATATAAAATAAAATTAAAAAGAAAAAATAATATTTCATAAGGTCTAAGTAAATAAATTTTATAAGTTCTAGAGAATTTTTAAGATGCCTAGCTAGGAAAAGCTATTTAAGGAGTGTAGTATTCCCAAATGGGAAAAGCAGGAATATAGTGCAAAATGCTGGAATAACAGTGTTGAACATCATATAAAAGAAAGAGGCCAATATGGATGCCTTATAGTCATTATAACAACAACAAAATATGCATAATAAATGGTCCATAAAATGTACAACAAGATATAACAAGCCTCCAATGGACAAAACCCTCAAAGAGAGGTGTTGGTACTATATAAAAATGTCAGAGACACTGCTACAATGCATTTTTAAAAGAACTACTACAAAAAATGAGTACAAAAAATATGTGGGGCCAATATATGCCACAACAAATTCAAAAATAAATATATGGGCTCTATACAACCTCCAAAAAAGAACCGAAAAGGATATCTGGGAAAAACACCCAATAATACAATGTGAGTTGCAGCCCTATGGCTAAAAGTGTGCTGTAACAAATGACTGAAGAGTAAATGTCTGAATCTGATATAAGAATCAATGTGCTCTACTCCAATGAATCCTCTGAATGAAAGGTTGGTCCCTTCACTATATAAATCACCTCCCAAATCACCTATTGCAGAAACTCGTGCAACTCTTGCCTAAAATAACACAGATCCAGACTGATATTGCGCTGTAGGGGATAAATATGCTATGGACTAATACCAAATGTGTCAATGAAGCTCCAGGGCCTCCTTTAATAGCCTCCAAAGAGAAATGAACCTCCCTCTAATGAGATGTAGCTCAGAAATCTCCCAAATCAAACCTCCACACTTCTGCCCTGCAACATAACACAAAATCCTCAACAGGAACTGCGCTATATATTATGACTCAAGCTTTGGAAAAATGCTTGATAGTGGAATGTAGTACAAAATCTTCCAAGGAGTATCTCAAGGAAAGAGGTGGGATTCTCTATCAGTAACACCCAATGCTAAACAACACTTGCAATCTTAGCTAAACAACCAAAGAAAGCTATATTGTCTAAACAGACTGTATATCAAAACATAAACATATCATAAGCTTCATAATATGGCTGCAATACTCTTCCTTTTATAAGAAATGAGCTCCCAAAACCTAAGCCCCATTAATTAATGACACTAATTCCATGCAAAGAGTCTCCATCTAAAACTGCATTGTCCCTCATTAAATGGCACTACTCCATGACAATGCTATTGATTTGGTCAAATTTGAGCTAGTCAAGGTGTTCTAGCCCATTTTCACACCTAAGGGTGTTCAATTAAGAGGCTAATATGTCTTCTTATCACATTGTAATTGATTTATTCATTATTAAGGAGACTTATGGACCTCCAATATCCTCTTATTCATAAAACATGAAGGCAAAACAAAAATTGATATTCCAACTAGCTCATGGCTAATTGAGAATATTACAGTCCTCCCTTCCCAAATGTTGCTTGTCCTCAACCAACTAACAAGGTGAGTGTTGCAACTTTTCTCCTCCATAATTGGTGACACCGTCATGTGATAAGATTCCCTCATAATCTAATTTTCCCCCAATCCATCTGTCCATGAAATGCTCCTCCAAAGTTCTCATGAGATGCAAATGCTTCATCCCAGAAGGAAGCAATAGATCCAATGAAACAAGCATGGTTTGCCCAATTTTCTCCCTGAAACATGTAGCATAGTGAACATGGAGAATCTCTCTCCCAAAGGGCACTTCCAATCCTTCCCTCCTCCCTCCAATCATTCCCATAAAAATAATAAGAACATCATCAATGTATAGGATCACAACCAAGTACATATAAATAGAAATATGCAAGAATGGAGGTGTTTCATAGTCACACATGTGGAACCAGCATAGTATATCTCGTGACTGCATCAGATAGTGATATGGTGAGTGATTTCCCCACCACTTACTTATTTCTCAAGTCTTCTCACAATTTCTAAAAAGGTGTGAAATTTTTGGTGCCTTTGGAGTGCACCTAGAATGATACAACATCTCCCTATATCCTCCAAGGGTGTGGCCATGTTTAGAAATGTTTATGGCCCAAATTTGGCCATGAATTTTATATGTAAAATTTCTCCTCATTGGAGAAATGGCCTGCATATACATGGTAAAGGAATGCAAATATTCATCAAATGAAACATCATGTACATAAACATGTTCCTTAGCATAGTTTCTGCTCATACAAATGGAGTGGTCCGTAGATAGATCCCCTCTCATTCCAAAAGAGGAAAGAGGTGGTTGTGATAACTCCTCCATATATTTATGTATCTCTTCGATCTCCACATGGTCCATACATATTTTCAAATTCTGATATAGTTACTTTTCAAATCCTTCCCAAATGTAGCTCTCCATGATAGTGTTGTAAGCTCTCATAGAATACGTATGGTTGAAGATAAAATCTTCATGAGCTCTTTGTAGTAACTTCTCCTTGAGCTTGGAAGATATAGATAAGAAGATCCTACCATGATATTATATGACTTCATCTTGGACTGTATAGCCCTCCTTTTGAAGCTGGTCATCAAGTATCATGCATGCAAAAAGATCCTTGGAATAATCCACCAACAGTTGTGATTTCCAATATGGATCTATCCTCTATAGTGACAACGTTGGTGATCTATCGCAAAGAACATATTTCATATGGATGCCCTTCTCTTTGACATGTCTCATGCCAAAGGTACATATTGGAAGGCTTTTATCCTTCCCATGTTGCTACTCCCACATCGCAGAATCTAAAATGAGAGTGGGTAATGCTGATGTTGGGAGAATGTCTTCCTCCTTCTTGAGTCAACCCAAGACTCTCAGCATTATATCATGGCCTCCTAATGCTCCCATTCCTCCTGGATCTATTAATGGTGCATCATGATGTGAGACATGACTCACCAAATCTGGATCAGGTGGCCTCCCAGGTAGTTTGCCATAAAACATTGATGACTCATGGGCCTATCTCATATGCATAATAGATGGGACTGTTAGGTCCTTGCTTCCAGTGCGCAAATCCATATTTTTTTTCTGTGTGGAATTTGTATGTGAGGGATATGTGTGAATTCCCTTAAACATCTAAGTCTTACCACTCTTTCTATTCACCCATTCCATATCCAAAGTCTCCCAATATGTAGTGACCTTCCCCAAAGTAATCAACCACTACACACCCAATATCACATTGGTGTTGGGTATGTCAACCACAAAGAAGTGATCACTCAGTATATATGTCACCATCGTGACAAATAAGGATGGAACATAATGCATGCACTACATAGTTCTATCTCCTCAGACCAAAATAGAAAATCCCTCAAAATCATCAATGGGTATTGCCCTCCTCTGCACTAGTTGGGAATCAATACAATTGTGGGTAGCCCCTCTGTCAATCAAAATAGAAACCCTTTGATATAATATGGAACCTCAAACCCTCATGGTCAAGTACTTGGACACTCCTCTCAATGATGCAAGAGCCCCTCCAATTAGAGCAAATGCCCCATTCCCATCTCCTGATGGTGTTGGATCATCTCCTGTTGTGTCAGCGTTGTGACCTCTTTCTGGTTCCTCTTATTCTTCCTCCTCATCATTTGAGAAGACCTCTATGTATTGTGCCTTTCCTAATGCACATCTATGTCCAGGTGCCCATGATTCTTGGCATGTGAAGAAAATATTCCTCATCCTCAAATCTCTTCAGACATCATCATCAAGAGGTTTTTTTTATTTTGGCTCTCTTTTGAGAAGGAGCCTTCTCATATTTTCCCTTTGATAGAAAAGAGGGCTTTTTCTAAAATGTTTCCTTTTCTTTTGGCAAGGCATCTTGTAGATATCTAACCCTCTCAATGGAATCTTGAGGGGTAGTTGGCTTGGTAGACTTAACCAACCCATGAAGAGGTTCTTCTAATCGATCAATGAATATATATACAATTATTGTTGTAGATAAATCAGGAACCATAATATAAAGTTTTAAGAACTTATAAATATAAGTTTCTGGATTACCTGATTGTTTGAGCTTTACTAGCCTCATGAATGGTGCCTCGAGATATCTTATATCAAACTCCTCCACCAACCCCCTTGTGAACTTTGATTATGTATTCACGTTGGCATGACCTAATGTAGACAAGCCATGGAACCACCAATCATGTGCTTCACCCTAAAGGTGCAGTGTTGCTATCTTAATGGCCTCCATCTCCGATACTTTGTTCAGCTGCAAGTAGATGTCAAGCTTCTGTACCCGTGATTTGGGAGTGCATTTATATGACCCATCAAAGTTGGCTAAGAAAAATCTGCCCATAGTGCGGTGTAGATCATGATTATGAATGAATCCTCCACCTCTATTGTGATGGTTGGTTCTCCTCTTGTCCTTGATGTGACAAAATTCTTGAAAACTCATGTTTTCCTTGAATCTCTGAGATTGAGACTCATACTCCATGAAATATTCTTCAATATTTTCCATCCTCAACTCCTTTATTTCTCTAGCAATGTATTGCATGGTCCCTTCTCCTCATCTTCTCCTAATAAAGGGGTTTTACCCTTGTCTTATTTATCATTTCTATAGTCAAACTTCCGGTTCATTCTTCTGAGATGCCTTCTCTCTCTATCAGTGATAGGATCTCCTTATTCTGATGACATATTGGCTTTTCAATATGCACAGGTTGTGCCAAGATTATACTCTAATACCACTGTAATATTCCCAAATGGGAAAAGAAGGAATATAGTGCAAAATGTTGGAATAACAGTGTTAAACATCATATAAAATAAAGAGGGCAATACGGAGACCTTCTAATCATTATAAAAGTAGAAAAATATGCATAATAAATGGGTCATAAAATGTACAAGAAGATATAACAAGTCTCCAATAGACAAAAACCTCAAAGAGATGTGCTGCTACTATATCAAAATGTCTGAGACACTACTACAACGCAGTTTTAAAATCACTGCTACAGCAAATGAGTAAAAAAAATATGTGGGGTTGGTATATGCCACAATAGATGAAAAAATAAATATTTGGGCTCTATACAACCTCCAGAAAAGAACCCAAAAGGGTCTTTGGGGAAAACACCCAATAATACAATGTGAGCTCCAGCCCTAGGGATGAAAGTATGGTGCAACAAAGAATGAAGAGTAAATGGATGAAGCTTATACAAGAATGAAATTTCTCTCCTCCAATGCATCCTTTGGATGAAATGATGGCCCCCTCACTAGAGAAGTCACCTCCCAAATCAACTACTGCAGAAACCCCTACAACTCCTCCCTAAAATAACACAAATCTATACTAATAATACACTGTAGGGGATAAATATGCTATGGCCTGATGCCAAATATGTCAATGAATCTCTAGGGCCTTATTTACTATCCTCCAAAGATAAAGGAACCTCCCTCCAATTATATCTACCTCATAAATCTCCCAAATCAAACCTCCACACTTCTTCCCTGCAACACAACACAAAATTCTCAACAGGAACTGAGTTGTATATTATGACTGAAGCATTGGCCAAATTCCTGATAGTGGAATGTAATGAAAAATATTCCAATATACCTCTTAAGGAAAGAGGTGGATTCTCGATTAGGAACACCCAGTGCTAAAAAACACTTGCAATCTTAGCTAAATAGCCAAAGAAAGCAATATTGTCTAAACAAACCATATATCAGAACATAAAATTATCATAAGCTACATAATATGGCTTCCATTTTGTTCCTTTTATAAGAAATTAGCTCCCAAACCCTAAGCCCCATTCATTAATGACACTACTTCCATGCAAAGAGTCTCCATCTAAAACTGCATTGTCCCTCATTAAATGCCACTACTCCATGACAACGTTGTTGATTTGGTCAAAGTTGACCCAGTCAAGGTGTTCTAGCCCCTTTCCACACCTAAGGGTGCTCAATTAAGCTACCAGGATGTCTTTTTTTCACATTGGCATTTATTTAGTTATTATTAAGGAGACTTATGGACCTCCATTATCCTTTTATTCATAAAAAAAGAAAACAAAACAAAAGTTAATATTCCAACTAGCTCATGGCTAGTTGGGAATATTAGAAGGAGGCCTTAGTATGAAGGCAAGAAAATCGAGTGAGAAGGAGCTCATTTGACCAAGGAGGCCATGATAGATGTATTCCTAAATTAGGTGGAGTTAGAAGGTTGAGTAAAGCTTAGGTAAAGGGAGGCCATGATCGTCCACCAAGAGTAAGATCATCAATTGAGGGTTCAGAATAATGTCACATACCTTAATGGGTTTGAGGTAGGAAGTAGGATGGAATATTGTTGGTTCTCTTATGGAAGACCATGCTCTAGAGAGGTCTTAGTGGTGTTTCTATGTGAAGGCCAATTCAAATTTTGAAATAGTAAAGAGGGTTGTGTAATATTGCGAAAATTTATCTCTTAGATAAATGGAATATTATAGATTGTTTTTCCACTAGATAGGTGAATAAGTGGATAGGGAGGCCTATAAATATCCTTAGAAACAATAAAACACATCAAGTGTGAAAGGATATCATCTAAGTAGCTAAATAAAGCACCTTTGAATGTGAACAGGGGATGGAGCATGTTGAATAGATCAACTTTGAGAAAATCAACAACGTTGAAACGGAGGAGTGGACATCTAATGAGGTACAATGCAGTTTTGGTTGGAGACATCTTACATGGAGGTAGTGGCACTAATGGATGGGGCACAAGTTGAGGAAGCTCACCAATTTTATAATGAAGGCCAAGGCAGCCATATGAGATTATTGATTATTGATTTGTGGTCTACATGACTTCTTGCATTCTTCAGCTATTTAGTTGAGCTTGCAGTGTTGTTTAGCACAGGGTGTTCCTGAGCAGGAATCCCACCTCTTCCCTTGAGTTAGCCTCTTGGAATATTATTGTAATATCATTCCCACACATTTGAAATTATTTCCAATATACAAAATTCAGCTACAACATAGTGTCTGTTCAGATTTGTGTTGTGTTGCAGGGTGTTGCAGTGGAGGGTTGAGAAACACACTTTCTGAGCTAGTTTTTCAGAGGAGGAAGCATTCTTCCCTTTGGGAGATCATAAAGGAAGGTATATGAGAATATTTCAGATCTTTGGCATCAGGAAAATATATTACATCTAGTGATAGCGCATTTTGAGTTAGGAATTGCGTTATTTCGGAGGGCGCTCTCAGAGGAGGATTTATTGGCTCTTTTAGAGTGTTTTCTTTTAGGTGAAGGGTTCAACCTTTCATTGGAGGATACCTTTTGAGGAGATATACATCAGATCCATATTATTTCAGCCTTCTATTTCATGGGCTTCAGTTGTAGTGACTCTTCAGTCCTAGGGCTGTAGATCACCATTTGTATTTGATTTTATCTCCATAAACCCTTTCTAGGTATTCTTGGAAAAGTGTTGTATAGCCTTATTCTTCATGTATATTATCTTGTGAGGCTAACATCAATCCCATTGTATCATTATATAGTCCTAGCAAGAATTATTTCATAATATACTATGCTGTAGCTATATCTCTGATAATCGTATGGTAGCAACATCTCACTTTTGAGAGTGTTTATGCATTGGAGGCTTGTGTGATCACATTCGATGATTGGTGCCTCATTGTTTTGTACTTATTTGCTTCATATATGATCAATAAAATGGATCCATGTTGGTCTCATGGTTTCCTATGTTAAATATTTGCTATTTCTTTCATTTTATGAGTTGTATTGCTACTTTTTCCATTTGGGAATACTACAGTGGTATCAGAGCATAACCTTGGCTCAGCCTGTGGATTCAGCCAATATGTCACCATAAGGAGAAGCTTCTCATAGGAAGATAAGATTTAAATAAGGGAAAAATACATGACTCCAGTATTTGGAGGAAGGGAGGAAGAGGAGCTCCCAAAGCTTCTTTTTCAAACTATGCAGAGCATCAACGAAGAGATCAAGAAGATGAGAAGGGAGAGTTGTAGGAAATCTCCAAGGGGGTTTGAATATGAAGAAAACCCTAGAGTTTTACATGATGTGTGTGAGCATTCAGCCACATAATCTGATACACAACGCATTTTTATGCCCATATTCACAGCAAGAGATATGGAGGAAGAAGATGCACCAAAGGAGGAGACTTTGAGTGACTATCTTTAGGAGTATGAATCTCAATCTTGGAGATTCAAGGAGCACTTGAACTTCCAAGGGTTTTACCAACTCAAGGAGAATATAAGGCCCATCAATCAAAATCGAAGCTGAAGAGGTAGACTCTTTCTACCAATTTTTTATGGGTCATCTAAATGCACAACCAAGGATTGGATAGAGCAGCTAGACTCACACTTGCAGCTACATCAAGTTTCAGAAAAGGAAGACCTTAGGATAGCAGTGTTGAATCTTGAAGGTAAGGCTTATACTTGGTGGTTTTATAAATTTTCTTCATTTAATCATGAAAATATAGCTACTTATGCAACATTCACTAAGACATTAGTGAAGAAATTTTATGAAAAACAATTTGAAACATATTTGATTGAGCTAGCCAAACCTAAACATTCAAAACCTTTGCATAAGTTGGAAAGATCCATTATACCAACTCCACTCCAGAGGGAGATAGAAACATGTATGATACCTTTCCAAGGGCAAGATTCCCATTGCAGGAAGAGATTTCTTCTCAAAAGGAAGACATGCAGATTCCTCCTTCAAGGGAATACCAAGATCTAGGGTCTCTCATTGTTGATGAGGTGTTCTCAAATATTAATGAGGAGGAAGAGCAGGGAGGATGTAACAACGTTGTCACTTTAGGAGGAGAGCCATCACCACATGGAGATTGGCATGAATCTATTTCTTCAATTAGAGAATCTTTTGCATGTTTGCAAAAATCTCCCAAGGAGCGGCATGTGACAGTAGTGATGAGCATTAATACCTTGATAAAACAAGGAGAAGAAAAGGTGGATCGACATCAAAGGATGGGGAGAATACACCCTTGTTTATTTTAGGAGGTTTATATAAAGAATAAGGAGATGCTTTGCGTAGTGAATGGAAAGAAAAATCATTCCACTCACCTATACAATCTACTTCAAACTTTGATATCTCATTACATGGAGGCATTCCACCTGGGAGGCCACCATATCAGGAAATGAGAGACATGTCACAATAGGTTTCACCACTCATTGATCCCGAAGGGGTGAGAACCTTGGGAGTATTTGGTAGAACACAGAGAATCTTGGGTAGGCTGAGGGAGGAGGGACAAATTCTCCCAATATCATCATTACCCACTCTTATAAGCTATTCTACGTTGGGATAATATTTTTTTGGGATGGAGGATGGCACCATCATGGTGCAAGGATACCACTCCATCGCATTGGAGAACCGAAGGATACTTCCGCATACGAGGGAATATTCCCCATTTTGTAGAGGATGGTGGGCACTCATGCATGCATTGGCCAAACTTAGGAGATTTTGGATAGGTGATAGATTCCTATGGAAGACTAGCCTCCAAAAGCTTCAACCTTCACTTGAGAATGAGCTGCTACAATAGGGGTAGCAGGAACATTGTAGCAGCATACTGATGCTTGAATTTGGCATAGGAGATGTCAAGGAAGAGGGCAGCCCCATGATAGGGGCTAGACAATATAGATCAGCAACGCTATCATTAGGGAGTTTAGATCGTTATTGGAGATCCCAACTATTGGTGGAATACTCCAAGGATCTCCTTACATGTAGGATACTTGATGACTAGTTTTCAGACGTGAGATATAGAGTGAGAGATGGGGTCATCTTTTATCAGGGTAGGATCTTCTTGACTAGAGACTCAAAGCTCAAGGATAAACTACTACATGTAGCCTATGAGATCTTTCTCTCCAATCCCACTGGTTTCATTAGATCATACCATACTATCTTGGAGGGATTCATGTGGGAAGACTTCAAAGAGGAGATGCACTATCATATGAGGAAGTGCATAGGTTTTTTGAAGCTTGAGGAGAAACACAACTCTTGGGAAGAGTTATCATCACCACCTCCCTACCCATTGGGTGTGAGAGGGAGCTCATCCATGAGCTACCTCACTATATTGAACCAAGTGTATGGTAAGGATTGTATTTTTGAGCATCATGATATGATTAATATATACTTGCATTTTCTTACCATGCATGTGCAGGGAATTTCTCCAAGAGGGGGCACTCTTTCTTATTGGTTTCATGGGCTACTTGGGGCCATGAGAAGTGATGAGGTTGGCCACTCCATAGAATATTTTGTGGAGATGATGCATTCTTCATGGTGTGCTTCATTGAAACCAAACATCATACACCTTCTCCAAGAATGCGAGCAGAATGGAGCAACAAACAAATGGTGGGGAAAAAACTTGTTATGTCATATTCTATTGCAGTTAGGAGAAAAGGTGCATTTTTTTCACTTGAGGGACCATTTCCCTTCCCCAGTAATATACATGGCAACTAGCATGACTTTTATTTTGATCCCATATGTTGATGATGTTCTTTTGTTTGTTGGGAACATGATTGGATGGAAGGCACATTGGTTAGTTGTGTCCATTGGGAATGGAATTTCCCAAAATTTTTATGCTTCATGCTTCAAGGGGAGTATGGGAGATTATGGCCAGTACAGTAGATCACTTGTTTCCCTATGAGGTGAATCATATGATTGTTTGGAGCATTTTGGAGATGTCTCTCATAAACAATTGGTAGGAACTTTTCGATGAATTACCATGTTGGAAGGTGATTCATTTCATTTGGATGATAGCATGGAGATGGGATTCTCTCATTGGGAATGCGATCCTCCATGTTTGTCATTACCCCTAACTTGAGGAGGCCATTGGACAGCAAGAAGGTTTCCATATAGACCTTCCATTCTCTCATGATGGGAGCCATTTGGTTTATCCACCAAAGGCCAACTTGCACATTTGGGAGGAACCATTGGGAGTAGAATTGTTGTAGAATATTTGAAGCAATGGCGGAGACTATTTGATGAGGAGGCTACCAGAGGAGGAGGAGGGGAGAATTTTTCTCAACCCTTATATTTTCTTGAGGACAAGCAACATTTCGAAGGGAAGGAGTGTAATATTCCAAAAATTTAGCTCTTAGCTAAATATAAGATTATATATTGTTTTGTCACTAGATAGGTGAATAAGTGGGTAGGGAGGCCCATAAATCTCCTTAGAAATAATAAAACACTTCAAGCGTGAGAGGAGACCATCTAAGAAGCTAAATAAAGCACTTTTGAGTGTGAACAGGGGATGGAGCATGTTGAATAGGTCAAGTTTGACCAAATCAACAATGTTGTTATGGAGAAGTGGACATTTAATGAGGGACAACATAGTTTTGGATGGAGACATATTGCATGGAGGGAGTGGCACTAATAGATGGGGCCCAAGGTAAGGAATCTCACTAATTTTATAAGGAAGGGCAAGGCAGCCATATGAGATTATTGATTATTGATTTGTGGTCTGCATGACTTCTTGCATTCTTCAACTGTTCAGTTGAGCTTGTAGTGTTGTTTAGCATAGGGTGTTTCCGAGTGGGAATCCCATCTCTTCCCTTGAGGTAGCCTCTTGGAAGAGTATTTTTCAATAATTCCCACACTTTCGTCATTTTGGCCAAGCTTCAGTCTTCAGCTACAGCACAGTGTCTGTTCAGATTTGTGTTGTGTTGCCGGGTGCTGTAGTGGAGGGTTGAGAAACCCACTTTCTGAGCTAGTTTTTCAAAGGTTAAAGAATTATTCTATTTGGGAGATCAGAAAGGAAGGTCTATGAGCATATTTCAGATATTTGGAATCATCCCAAGCTATTACATTGAGTGACAGTGCAGTTTTAGTTATGAATTGTGTTATTTTTTAGGGCAGGCTTAGAAGAGGATCTATTGGCTCTTTTAGAGTGTTTTATTTTAGGTGAAGGTTTTAGCCTTTCATTGGAGGATACCTTTGGAGGAGATATAAATAAGATCCATATTATTTTATTCTTCTATTTGATGGGGTTCAGTTGCAGTGACTCTTTAGTCGTAGGGCTGTAGATCACCATTTGTATTTGAGTGTATCTCCGGAAACCCTTTCTGGGTATTCTCAGAAAAGTGTTGTATAGCCTTATTCTTCATGTATATTATCTTTTGAGGCTAACATCAGTCCCATTGTATAATTATATAGTACTAGCAATAGTTATTTCATCATAGACTACGCTGTAGCAGTATCTCCAACAATTGTATGGCAGCAACATCTCACTTTTGAGAGTGCTTATGTATTGGATGCTTGTGTGATCACATTCTATGATTGGTGCCTCATTTTTTTGTACTTATTTTCTGCATATATGATAAATAAAATGGCTCCGTATTGGTCGACTGGTTTCATGTGTTAAATATTTTCAATTACTTTCATTTTACGAGCTGTATTGCTGCTTTTCCCATTTGGGAATATTACAGGTTGAGACCCTACCTTGTGGTGGTTACTACGTTGCAATGTTTGTGATAAGTACCAACCCAAATGGAGGAGGGTATGCAATATAATTTTGGGCCATAACATAAGTAGTCACAGGTGTAATAATGGCTGAGGTAAACGTAGTTTGAGGGTTGTAGATATCTAAAGTTCAAGTCAAGATTCAGTCAAAGAAACACCCATAATCTATGGATCCATATGAGCTAGGTCAATTCTCTTATGGAGGAAAGAGTTACCATTTTTTCTATGGGTGGATATGGTTTTCTATGAAGAAATTAAAATAGAAGTATAATTGCCTATATAGGGAGGTTTCCTAGCATGTTAAATCTATAAGTTATTCCATTAAGACTATGGAAAATGTGCATAAAATAATAGGGGTTGTGACCCGTAGAGAGAGGTTTATCTCTGAAATATATACCAAAAATTTGGAATATGGTTTGCAGAAGTATGTGAAGAGATAGAAAATCCAAAGGAAGGTGGAGCCTGAGTAGAAGATGGAGCAAAAGAAGTGTGCCATATGAGGAATCGATTGACATGAAGAGGAGTTTATTTTGGTGGAATTTCCATAGAGTTTTGGAAAAAGATCTGAAGCAGCCTATAAATAGTTAGTCAATGGAATGTTAATGGATGATTTGTGACCCTAGTTCAGTCATATACAAATTGTTAGAAGGATGATAAAATGAGTAGTTCGGATTTGTTCATAGACTGGAAAACAAAGAAATTGGTACACAATAATAGTGATTTTGGGAGGACTCAATTCACTATAAGGTGGTATATTTGAAGAGCCATAGATGAGGGTAGTGTTGTGGGCACTAGATAATTGAACTAATTTACTATGGTTGGGAAAATTGATGGAAGTCTAATTACAATTGGAGAGTTGTTAGGTTATTGCCAAAGAAGAGCTCTAATTCATGTACTTGTGAAGGAAAACAAGACTGGTAGAAGGGTAGGTGTATTGGGCCTAAGGATGTGCAGAATTTGATGGACTAAATTAGCAGTCAGGTGGGCTAACCGACTAGCCCTAGTTCATTTTATTGTAGATGATTGGGTCATTGAGAAGAAGGGAAACCTCCATATCCCTAGACTTTTCATCTGGGAGCAGTAGTATGGAAAAAATGGGCAGATGAAAGAGTTGTTCACAATGAAGTGGTGAACAACTGATATAAAACCTTAAGTGTTGCAGAAATTGAAGGAAAAAAGAGATAGATAGAGGGAAAAGTTTTTTAAGATGATTTTAGTAACATCAAGAAGTTGATTTCATTAATAGAGACAGATTGAGGAGTTACGTAATTAGAGGTAAGATGACCTGCTAGATGTGTTCAGGACATCTAGATTGAAAGGGCTATGTGTGGCCACCATCAAAAAGTGGTTCAAGTGTTGTACTATTTAAGGTAGATTGGTTTTCAAAGGACTAAAACCAAGCCCTATTTTTTTTCGTTTTATCAGTGTGATTGTAAAGGGACATCATCCTTGGTACAAGAGCTCTAGCCTATTCTATTATAGTTTGCAATTTAACGAAGAACAGTTTGAAAATTTTTAAAATTTTCATGTGCACTAGTTGATTCCCTGATGTGTGTAGATTATGTTATGAAAAGTAGATGTTTTTTGGCTCTTGAGTGTGTTTGCATCAAATATTCTAAGACCAGACTCAAATTCTCATGTGTTGTGGAAATTCAACATATGCCTTTTTCACCTAAGAACTACATGTAACTCATCTTAGATTACTAATTTCCAATATCAACTGATCCTACTTAACAAGTTACCAAGACAATGCTCATCATATCCAACTGTGGTGGTAAAACAACTAAGCAACATAGTTTACATCTTGAAATGCCATAACACCTGACATGTATTAAATACCTTCGCATTATGTGGCATGTGTTATAATCCCCTACATTCTTTGACATGATTTTATACTCCCTAACACACCATATCACTTCCTAACACACATTTTTAGTTTAACATACCTTGGAATTACCTAGCATATAACCTTGTCACTCCCTCCTAAACACACCTAGAACTCATTGACACTCCCTATCACACACTCTTTTTCATTCATTTCCATGGATTTTGATCTAGTGCTTCCTTTTGTTTACTCAAAACTCCCTAACACTCCCTAGCATGCATTGGCACACCCTAACACCTGGCACATCTTGGCATGTCACCCTAACACTCTAGCATTACTTGGCACTACCTAGCATACATTGTCACTCTCTCACTATCACACCTAGAGATCATTGAAACTCCCATTCAAAAACTCATATTCATTCATTTAAATGCAATTTTATGTAGCGTTCCCTTGTGTTTCCATAGCATTCCTTAACATTCCTTGGCACATGTTGGTACACCCTAGCAACTAGGGAATATTGGCATTTCACTTTGCCATCTAGCATGCCTTAACACTACCTAGCATACCTTGTCACTCCATCCTTAGCACACCTGGAAGTCACTAAACTTCCAATCACAAACTCTTATTTTTTCATTTCCATGCAGTTTGACATAGTGCTCCCTTATGTTTCCCTAGCACTCCTAGTTAACACGTCCTTGCACGCGTTGGCACATCTTGGCCGCATGGCACCCTAGAAATCTATTATTCCTTAGCACTATCAAGCATGACTTGCCATTCCTCCTTATCACACTTGTAACTCATTGAAACTCCTTTTCACACACTCTCATTCATTCATTTCCATGCATTATGACATAATTCTCCCTTGTGTTTCTCTAACACGCCCTAACACTCCTTGGCACACATTCACACACCCTCGAACTTGGCACATCTTGGCATTCTTTCCTAGCACTCTATCATGCCTTGGAATTTTTTAGCATCCGTTATCACTCCCACCTTATCACACCTAGAATTTTCTAACACTCCCTATCACACACTCTTATTCATTAATTTCCATGGAATTGAAACTAGTCTTTCATTATGTTTCCCTAGAACTCCCTAGCATGCATTGGTGCCAAACCCTACCACCTAGCACATATTGCAATGCCTAACATGCATTGGAACTTTCTATCATGTGTTATCACTTCCTAGGATTCCCTACACAACTTGGCACTCCCTAGTTTTCATTCCATCATTGATGACCTTACTTCTTTTGTGACTTGGGAACCCAACCAAGTCATTGAAAACATAGTGTTGTTTCTAGCACAAAGTCTCCCTTTGTGTGAAATTTATTCATCCATCGCCTTATTGAAATCATAGACTTGCCTCCTTCAAATCCTATTATGAAATCCTCCTAACACACTTCATCCATGGGACACCTGTAATTCACTGACACTCCCCGACAAACACTCTTATTCATTCGTTTCCATGCACTTTTTACTAGTTCTCCCTTGGGATTCCATAACACTCCCAAACACTCCTCATCATGCATTAACACCAAACGGAATGTGTTATCACACCTTTTAATTGATTTGGATTCCCTGACACTCCTTAATTTTCATGTCCTCATAACTACCCTTATTTGTTTTTAGACTTGGGAACCTAACCAAGTCCTACCTCGACTACAACAACTTCACCAAGTTTAATTTACTACAACTATACTATGCCTTGTTCACCTAGGAATGATTTATAACTAATATTAGGGTACTCATGGCCAATATTAATGCATCCCACTTAAGCAGTTACCAATTCAAGGCTCACGTCCAATCATGGCCATAAAACAACTAAGCAACATAGTTTACATCTTGAAATGCCATAACACCTTAAATGTCTAACAATCCCTTGGCACTATGTGGCATGTGCTAGCATCCCTTGAATTCCTTGACATGTTTTGGAACTACCAAACACACCCTACCATTCCCTGACATACCCTAGAACTCTAGCATGCCTTGGAATTTCCTAGCACATAACCTTGTCATTCCCTCCTTAGCAGAGTTGGAACTCACTGACACTCCCTATCACACACTCTATATTCATTCATTTCCATGCATTTTGAACTAGCTCTCCCTTATGTTTCCGTGGTACTACCTAACACTTCCTAACACACATTGGCATAGCCTAGAACTTTGCACATCTTGGCATGTCACCCTCACACTCTAGCATTCCTTAGCACTACCTAACATACATTGTCACTCCCTCCTTGGCAGACCTATAATTTTCTAAAAATCCCTATCACACACTCTATATTCATTCATTTCCATGCATTTTCAACCAGTTCTCCCTTATGTTTCCATGGTACTCCCTAACACTTCCTAACACACATTCGCATAGCCTAGAACTTTGCACATCCTGGCATGTCACCCTCACACTCTAGCATTCGTTAGCACTACCTAACATACATTGTCACTCCCTCCTTTGCAGACCTAGAATTTTCTAACAATCCCTCTCACACACTTTTATTCATTCATTTCCATGCATCTTAAACTATTTCTCCCTTTTTTTCCCTAAAACTCCATAATATTCCCTAACATGCATTGGCACACCCTAGCACTTGGCACATCTTGGCATGTTTCCCTAACCTCTAGCATACCATTAGAGGAATTTTAAGGTCTAAAATGGGCCCCTAAGAAAAATGTGCAAAAAAAATAAACTTTATAAGAACCAATAGGATTCAATATGATGATGTCAAAAATGGGGGATGATTTTCCATTTTTGAAGTAAAGAAGTAAAAATATTAAAAAATAATAAAATAATAAAACTACTTTTTCAACTTATCTCTCTAATTTTTTACTCAAGTTTCAAGTGAGAGTATGTGTTGGATGAAAATATTAATTATGCATCCAATGAGTACCCATGTTGCATACTTTTGATGATTCATGCTACACGAAAAATGAAAAATACATGAAAAATGTGTTTACAATCACATTTTTAATGTATTTCTCATTTTTCATGTAGCAGTGCCCATTGAAAGTATGCAACATGGGTACTCCTTGGATGGGAAATAAAATTATGCATCCAAAAATTGTTTCCGCTTGAAATTTGAGTAAACCCATAAGGAGATAAGTTGAAAATATGTGTTGAAAAAATAGTTTTTCCTTTTTTCCCTCTAACATTTAATGATGTAAACAAATTTTATTTTATTATTTCTACTATTATTTTATAACTTGCTTAGGAAGCCCATTCTAGACCTCAAAATTACCCTAATTCTTAGCGTTGCCTAGCATACCTTGTCACTCCCTCCTTGGCACACGTGGAACTTACGAAAATTTCCTATCACAGTAACTTAGTTGTTCATTTTCATGCATTATTTTCACCTAGTGCTCCCTTTTGTGTCCCTAGGACTCCCTAACACTTCCTAGCATGTGTTGGCACACCATAGAACTTGGCACATCTTGGTCACATGCCACTCTGGCATAATAGCATTACTTGACACTGCCTAGCATATGATGTCACTCCCTCCTCGGCATACTTATAACTCATTGACACTCCCTGTCACACACTCTTATTAATTCATTTATATGCATTTTTACATAGTTCTCCCTTACCTTTCCCTGGAACTTGCTAAAACTCAACACACATTATAACTTGGCACATATTGGTATGATTCCCTAGCACTCTAGCATGCCTTGGAAATATCTAGCATATCTTGTCTGTCCATCCTTCGAAAAATTGTAACTCCATAGCATGCCCTATAACTCCCTGGCACATATTGTCTCTTGGCACTTAGCGGCACTTAAAAATTCTTGGCATGTGTTTGGATGCCCTGGAATTCCTTATCATGGTTTAAGATAAAAATTTTCTGAGATCAATTATTCACAATTAAGAGAGAAGTAATAGAGGATGATTTGGCACTTAAGACATGCTAAAACTTGGTCCTTGGCATGTATTGGAGCTAGTGTTGGTATGCCTAGCATTCCCCTCTTGAAAAGGTAAGTTTTATCATTGGAAAATAGGACAAGAAAAGATGACATTATTAAATGTCAGGAAAAGGGATTTACAGGGCTGAGGCACAGTATAGAATCTGAAGTATTTAAAAATATCTAAGGCATAAGAGAAAAATCAAATTGCACACTGAAGGAACCAGAAAAATGCACATTTCCGCAAAATTTTCTTCGATAAGCACGTATTTGGGAGGATTTCCCTCAAAAATCCGTGCTATCCATAGAGTGGCGGAAGTCAGTTTTTTAGACCACAAGGCACACTCCAGGACATTGATCCCACACTTGAGGCCACCTAAGGACAAACTCCCTAGCCTCCTTAGGACCTAAAGGGACCACACAATGGAATAAATGTGGCACACAATGGAATCACTCTCCTCTCTTGGGTCACCATCCATCAATGTACCAAGAGAGGGAAGGAGAGTTTGAATTCTCCTATAAAATTCCACCAAGAGATAAACAATAGGAGAACGCATTGTTATGCTTGCCATAATTTCCCCAAGTAATCGAGAAGTGCGTGATCTGGATCAAAGATAGAGGGGATTCAGGTTTTGACCATCCAACAACTCCAGTCCGCCAGAGTAGAGAGAGGGATAATTTGTGCCAAGGTAACTCGGAAGTAAAAACATCCTTGCATCTGGAGTTAGAACTCTCTAGTTCTAAGGGCCCCTTGGAAAGTGGGTAAAAGTTTCATCCTTCATCCCTACCAGCACTCAATAAGAGGGGACTTAAGTGCCACCATTTGGATTATTGAATTTTTTTTAATATATTTAGAGATTTTGTATTATTTGTTTTGGTTTAGTTTCTATGTTTGAATATGCATGCTATTTCACTATTTAGTATGTTTATGTCTTAGAATGTTCCCTAACTTTCTTGACTCCCTTTATTTTCTTCCTGTGACCAAGAAATTAAGAGGGAAAATCCACTCCTCTTAAGCAGGCGTGATTTGGTACATTTGTGCACCAAACACACACACACAAGATTGGGGACTCCACTAACTTTTATTTCCAAGTTAATGTGGTTGTGACTTTTTGCAAAGACGTGTTTCTTTGCGATGGAGTTGGGCTCAAACTGCCCTCTTTCTCTTCTTCACTACCTGATTCACCCTCGGTGACAGGTTGAAGCTGAAGAGCTCCCAAAAATTACTTTGTAGGAAAACTACACAGTTTTTTTACATACAGGCACGCGACAGTGTGCGTCTTTAGCAGTGACCCGTGAGAGGCCTTCGCGCCTCTCTTAGCCTTTTGCGCACGGAAACCAAAAGTAGTATTTTTATACTATTTCCATTTATTTCTTGCTTGTAAAGTGTCTGATAGCCAATAATAAATCTTCCAGCACTGGTTGAGGTGTCCCGCAACTTGTTAAAGCTCACTTTTAGCTGTGTTTTAGTAGTTTAGGTGTCAGTTTTATTTCAAGTTTATTTTCGCAAGGCTAACACATAGTTTAAGTAGGAGGAAAATTAGCTTGCATTTTGAAATAATTTATGTTTTATGAATTTAGGCACTGAAAAACACTTAGATAATTAGCCAAAGTAAGTGGCCCAGGTCCATGCCCATTTAGCTAAATATTTTTCATTTTTCTAGTGTATAAGTCATTAGTTCAATTTATTCTTTTGCACTAGGATTCGGGACTAGGATCGAATTGTCTATAGAAAGCAAGTAATCTCTACTACATTTGTACCTTCGAGTGATCCTAGGAAAGCATATGAACACTCTCTATTGATAACTCACCATCTCCCTATAGTTAATCATTTATAATAACTAGAAAACATTAGAAGCAGCCCATATCCGCACATGTTTTTATTTTGAGCAAGGAACAACCGAACATAGTTTAAATAGGGGATTTTGAAAAGGATCATCACATATCCACACATTCAAACTATGTTCTTTTCCACCTTTTTCTCACACACATTCACACCCTAATTAAATTAAATACACCTAAAAATAACTTAACCAAACTAACTAAGCTCTCCCCATAGGAGCCACAAGACAATTTATAGTTTAAGTTAGGACAAAGGGGGTAGGCATCCAATAAGACGCCTTGGTTAGTCTACATCTTGAAACATAGAAGTTGACTATTTAGGGAAATTTCAAATCCGTTTATCCACCCACATCAAAGAAAACATGAGCACATTAGAGACCCAATTCAGAGGGGGTTAGGCTTAGGCCCAGTGCGTGTGTTATTATTCGAGGCTACCTGACCCGTCTAATAATCAGTACTGGTAGCTGAACTACCAAGAAGCCCAAGAGGATGAACATGCTTAGTGGCCAAAATTAGGGCATCCTTCCCTATAGGTGATGGTGTAGGCAACACTAGATCCTCTACCCTTACCTTCGTTGATTTTCTTCGCTTGATTGGGGGTCTCGCCAGTTCTTTTGGGATGTTGTGCCAGCATTCGCAAGATATCTTCTCAAGGCCTAGTTACATTTGAGCATGTGAGGAAAATTAGGTCTTCTAGGATTTTAGTATCATACGCAAACAACAAAAAACCATAATTTTTGATTGACTTATCACATAGGAATAATCTAAAGGGAGAATTTATCTTGTATTTTCGCTTTGTTTTATGTATGCAATTGAATTTTTTCTTTGATTATAATCCCTATCCACCTAAATAGTTCCAAAAACATACCTATTTGGTGCTAGAATGGACCCAACAAGTCCTCGTCGATCTAGATATCTTTTGGCCCTCCCCCCATTACTGGGAGGGGTTCCAGGTCTTTCGCCATTTAGCCGTCAAAGACAAAACACTTCCACCCTTATTGGTTCATCCTTTATTGGGGCATAATTAGTTGGGAGCCCTAGCCAGTCTCCCAATGCCACACCCGTGAACATCCCTACAAGGTCACCGCAAACCACTCCTCCCACAACCCCTAGCAGGTAGAGGAGTGATACCCATTCGGGAAGCCAGGTGAACCCACAACAGGGTATGTCGTAGACAAAACCTATTCCTAACCAGAACATTATGTTCTCACAAGTTGCAATGATTACAAACTCGTAGTCACCTTTTCTAGCTTCGTTAAATCTACTAGATTTAACCAAGTTGACAAACGACCCCATTACACACAACCCCACATGGCCTCCCATGCCCACGAAGCTCCCTTCGGAAATTCCAAATTTCGAAAGAAAGCAAGCGGAAGACCCCAAAAATCATGTAATGAATTTCCACCTATGGTGTTCGTTGAACAAAATCATTGACGATAATATTCAACTAAGACTATTTCAGCGAACCATACCCAGAATCGCAACGAAATGGTATGTGGAGCATCCCTTTAATACACATGGAACCTTTAGCGCCCTCGCTACTATGTTCCTGGAATATTTTCAGCTACCCATCCACCACGATTCTGGAATGGAATTATTGATCCACTTTAGGCAAACACCCACCATCCATATCTTAGACCATCTCCACAAATGGCGGTGGCATCATAGTTTGTGCAAAGCCAAACTCGATGATCGAGTTTTGTTAGACCTATTCTTGAAAACTCTCACTGCATGTATTTCAAAGGATGTGGTGCAAAAAAATCCCATATCCTAAGAGGACAACATCATTAAGGCCCAATAGCTCAAGTTGATCTATACACAGTCAGGGTATATTTACAATACCTTGCCTAATGCCTCACGCCTTCAAACTTACAAAGAATTGTCAGGCGTGTCGAACTCCGTAGATGGTTTAATTGGGTCATTGATGCAAGATCACCTAAGCAGCAATGTTCCATACATTGGTTACGCATATGATTCTACCCAGAACATACCGTAACCTGGCTACCAAATTCATCCTACGGATCTGCAAAATTTGACCAGTAGGGCATCAACGTACCACCATCAACATAGAGGAACCTACCCTCCATCTAAGGTGACCTAGTACGCAGCTAGACATGCTGACGGAAGAGCTTCCCCGCAACAGCCATTTATAATCCAGGGGAAAGGGCAACAATATGCCCAATCCCCAACACAAAACCCACCCATACAGAATAATGCACAGGTGAACTATGTGCAACCTTCCCAAGCCCAATCGGCCAACCATACGATCAGGAGAATCCAAATTATCCTCCTAAAATGGCTAAGAAAAAGGGAAAAAACAAGCCTAAAGGAAATCCTTCACAGGGGGCAACAATGAACAACACCCTCCACGATATCAAGTTGGAGGCAACTCCAACCGAAATCCAAACTAGGAACCAAGCAACCCCTAAAGGCAGAACAAGAGGGAAAATCTTTGGACGAACCACTGTTTTTCAATCTATGGTGAGTACAGCCATTACACTCACCAAATTCCTAACCTCGCTGAACTGAGGAAGCTGCAGAGTAACCGTGGAAAAGGGGGATCCTCCCAGGAGACAACAGTCACGTAGAATCCTTTCCCCCATTAAGGGAAAGTTAGCACGCAACAACAAACTCCCAACGATTCTGGAAAAAACATCCCCGAAATCTACATGACTAGAAAAGAAATGTTTTTTCAGACATGGAATCGAAATTACGACACCCCACCAGACACCAATTCATCAGGAGCTAGTAAAAGTGACCAAAATCACCTTTGACCATATCAAAGATGCCTATTGAACCTTTACCAAAAATGGCTAAGGGACCAACTAGGCAGGCAGGAAACCATTCCAAAGAAGCCCATAACTATAGCATTGTGGATTATCTAGCTCAATCTCCTATTGCTATGTCAACTTTGGAGGTATCACAATCATGCCCAAAGCAAAGGAAAGCTTTACTTCCTGCATTAGGTGCCATCGACCCTGTCTATTTGTGCTTGATGGCTTTTGATTTAGATAAATCCACCCCTGGGCTTCCCTCGATGGTCGCCTTTCAGATATGAGTGTTAGTTCAAAACATCATTATTCACTGATCTATCATTGACAAGGGTGCATCCACATGCATCATGTCAAAGAACGTATAGCAGAAGTTAGGATCTCTCGAACTAAAGCCATCAAACATCACGCTTAGAGCATACGATGGATGCCCTTCAACTCTCGTCGGTCTCTACCAAAATGTTCTGGTCTACTTAGCTGAAAATACAGTCCTTATAGACATTGAATTCTTCGATGCCCAACTCGATTACAATATACTTCTTGGCCAGAGTTATATGTATGCCATGTAAGCCATAGCCTCTACATCTTCTGAGCTATGATTTTCCCCCATGAGGACCGTGTCGTTACTTTCAACCAATTGACACACATCAGAAAGCGAACCCTAAAAAATATCGATGTCATTATAACCTACGTAGAAACATATTCCGAGACGCTTACATAGTACCAGGAATATGGCCCTGGCCAGTTCAAAACACCATATATCCTTGGGTCATTCCTTGGAGATCCCCCTGTTATACCTAAGTCATCACCTGATGTCAGAGGGGCTTCAGTGCGCATGATTCCCTTATCAAGCTCCAAAGCTACTGAAGACATGAAGACGAGTAGTAATGACATTGATTCCTTGACCACAAGAGCCTCTCTATCCTACGTCACCTGCCAAACTCCTTTCCTCCTCCCCCCAGCTAGTTTTGTGTCAGAGCAAGTCATGGCCATGGTGGTCCTACCAGAATTATCATTTACAATACCAATTTGGCACCTAGTCCCACCTACCACAATGGGAGTCACACACATAACCTCTAGAGGGTTAATCCCTCTCAATCCTGAGCAAACCCCAACTGTTTAGGAGATTATCTCAAACATTTCTTCAAAGGAAATTCCCATCGCAAAGAAGGTGGTTACGACTAAGAAAACCACTAGAAGAGGAAATAAGGTGGAGAATCCCACCAAGCCATGAGAATCACGATGCTGCACAATATGTGACATGGTAGGCCACCCTACCCACATCTACCCAGATCTGGATGAATTAAAACGGCTCCTTAGCTATGCAGTAGACATCGCAGCACCAGGTTCTCATAAAAAGGAACCTGTCACCAAAAGTCAAGGCAAAGAACTGCGTAAAAATCACGCATGTGCTATCTGCTACAGTTATGGACACTATACCCATCATTCCCTAGATATTTCATGATATAGGGATGCCTTACATTCCATCGAGAAATCCTATCAAGAGGATCACTCCACCTAGTCATCTGGAGATGAAACTTACATTATTCTATACATGTAGGAGGAACGAAAATCATCAGAGAGACTCCCAACCATTCCCCCTCACCCTATCGAACGTTGTGTACTCTATGATGAACACAACCATTTCATCATCGATTTCCCTACTCTGGAAATGTTTCAATGATGGTATCTAGTCCATGTAGTGTATCGCGCTGACCCAGATACATAGTATTGATGTCAAATATGGGGTGGCAATCATCCTTTATGATATTGTCACTATATCCCTAGATTCTGTGCAGTGATATATTGTATGCAATCAATTATAGTTCGCCTCTCCCGAGAAGATGCCTATAACTCCAAATCTATGAACAGCTTGAAAAATGAAGAAGATGTGACTAGTAGATCCATCCTCTATTTTTTAGATGAAAAGCGACCAATTGGGGAACCCTTAGCTACTCGCATCTTCCCTCTGCAGAGAATACCAACGTGTACATTGTGTAAAATACCCAATCATTGTGAGGATCTTCTCAACCAATATGGAAGGTAGAATGCCCCCAGGAAATCTAG
Organism: Pinus albicaulis; assembly: GCA_034641835.2. Taxonomy (NCBI): domain Eukaryota; kingdom Viridiplantae; phylum Streptophyta; class Pinopsida; order Pinales; family Pinaceae; genus Pinus; species Pinus albicaulis. The sequence goes on from CM076582.1 coordinate 1,563,829,618, forward strand.
TCCATACCGAAGTCACCATGAGAGGCAAATTGGGAAGGCCCGCCAACCAAGAATGACCCAGGTTCAACCTAGGATAACATGCAGAATACGGGACCTGATCGGCCATTGGGTCAACCAGTGCAAAGAACTGAAGCACCTTGCTAACAGTTTCCGCACAGCCTCTTCTCTCACGCAAATAATTATCCCTAACCAAGAGAATATCACGCATAGCTATTGCTATATTTGCTCACAGTTTCATCATACAATAAAATGCAAGCATCTCCCAAAGCTTAGAGTAGTAAGAGTAGCGTTAATTATACACTCCCCAAAAGAGTTAGAAATACCCAAGCCAAAAAGTTGGAAATGGAAGCAGAAGACCTCATCTTCTACATCGGATCCTTTTCGAGTGTCCACATCTGGGACGAAGAGTAATGTTGATTCCCACACAATATACTCAGTTGGCACAATGGTACCATGCACCATTTTCACTGGCCATAACCATGAATTAGAGGCATGCTCAATAATGGAAACATTCAAGCACCTCTGCACTAGACACAATTTCCATGCATAAGAGAGTGACCATCCTAACGAGGGACCCATCCTTTCTCTAATGCAAGCTCCCATTAGAGAGATTCTCCCCCCACCAAACGCCGATGACATGATACACCATATATGTTTCATATCATCATATAATGGAACCAGGACTCAGGCCGCCCACACATCTTACGTTTCCAATCGTATTCCCATCGTGAAAAATGAGGGCACCCTATGCTTTTGCATATATTTCTGTGATATCCTGAATTTATATGTCGCCATCGAACTCCTTGATGATACCCATCCTCTAGAACAGGATTTAGTACAACTATAATTCGTCGACAAAAGCTGACAACAATTGCTACAAGACAGGGAGGCCCAGAATAAATGGGTAAAAGCATCGTTCGATTGCCAGATCAACCCTCACTCATTGACTGAGGGAGAGCTAGTCCTCAACTACGATGTCGCAAAAGAAGCCCTAGGGCCAAGAAAGTTTGAAACTTTTTGGAAAGGACCCTACATCATAAAACATTGCCTCGTCAAGGGAGCATACATCTTGACTGATCCGGACAGAAAATTCCTCAGTAACCCCATCAACGACCTTTATCTCAAGAAATTATACCCATAAGGGCCGAAAGGCCCACCCTTAGAGTCAACGTACACGTACCCAAACACTTTAAATTTTTTATGAAAAGAGTTGTCAAAAAATGTGCTCTAGTGTCATAATGGATTACCATCCCAACCCTTCCTTCGGATTTGCCAATGCAGCATCACGAGGGTCTCAAAGTTTAGCTGCAGCCACCTGGGTTATCTATCACCTTCACCAATCACAATCTGCACCAATGGTGTTTTTATCGGCTTAGAAACAAACAGTAAGGCAGAATATGATGCCTTCATTGGATTTATGTGTGATGCCCTCAATCACAGAATATGCGATATACATATATACCTCGATTCCCAGTTTGTAGTGTCGTAGCTAAACCAAGCATTTGAGATAAGGGATTCACATATGCTTAGAAAATACTTGCGTGAAAAAATATTAAGCTTAGAATTTGACTTCATTACATCCACACATATACCAAGGAGTCATAACCAAACAGTTGATCACATAGCTAAAAATATTATAAACTAGAATGCACCTCAGATAAACCATCATATATAAAAAACAAAAGCATAAAAAATATATATATCCATCAGTATAGCATAATCGATAAACAAAAGCAGGGGGCACACCATGTAAAGCCGTAAAAGATATCTCTCGCATATATACCAAAAATGTATGTGTCTGAGTACAAAAAATAGTGTCTCTAACCCATAAGTCATCCCAAAATTTACACAAGTACAAGTCGAAAAAAATAGGGGAAGCATCCTCATAATGTGTGCTTTCCCCGTGTACAATAAGACTCTAGGGTCGTGCTCCCCCAACTGGGGCACTTGGACCAACAACCACTCTCGGTACCAATACTAGAGCCGTCGTCAAAATGGAGATCTCTGCCCGACGTAAAATTGGCCGATAGCCCCTCTCCTATGCCATCAAGGTATTCAGCCACGCATCCTCGAGGCCATCTACGAAACCTCGGGTAGGCATCCCCTGGGTAAAGCAGTCTACTTGACCCCATGCATCGTCTAGCACCCGAGCCCTGACCTCTAGAGAAACGACCTACTCTGTCAACTTAACTACATGAGCCTCTACCGCATCGACACAAGCTCACTCAGCAGTAGTATTGGTAGCAGCCAAGCCGCTACCCTCCCCCTAGGGGCCAGTCCCTCTGCCCGATGCTCCACCTAGACGCTACGCGGGAGCTCCTCCCTGTCCCCCGTGAGCTCCTCTAGGTCGTTGAATCAGATGGTGTCCCACCAACACAACCATAGGACGTCTGACCTTGAAAATATCTGCAAGAGTGACCAAGACTATGTCAATTTCATCATAATACACATAAAACATAAATACACAAGTAAATGTAGAAAATGAAAAAACATACCTGTCGGCCCCCAAGCATATCCAGCAGGAAGACCCACGTATGGGTCTCCCCGTAAGTCCATCACCGCATAATGTAATGGCACGAAAATCTAAGGACTGGCCTCAAACCAAGCCTTTGTGGTGGCATTCCAATAATGCCCCACCGTACCTCCACCTCCACGTGGCATCACAGGCGTCCACCTCCTCATGCGAGGCTCCTGTGGCCCCCTAGCTGGCATTGCCACCATACGTCTCAGCAGCACCACCCACTCATACATGATGTTGCATAGGATGCTAGCATAATTGAACAACTTTGATCCATCATCTACCTTTGAATGTTGCGCCAACATACCATCATAGCAAAAATGGGAAAAGTAAAAAAATTTCCCGGCCCTCAGCCGGTGCAAGACATGGATCTGTTGTCTCGATGCCCAATGAGGAGTAGACAACCCCACCAATGGCACAATGGCCACCAGAGCACACCGCTCAGCCAAATCAGTCACAGTAGAAATCGCTATGTACCCCTCCAATAGGGTTGCCCCGCCACAATGGCCTGCTACAAACCACTCAAGATCCACTCTCCTAGAGGGAAGTGGATAACGAAGTGCCTCACCTTTAGGCTGCAACCCAGTAACAAAATAGATATCTGTCTCGGGACAGATAAAAATGTCGCACCCCCATCTACAACACCATCACATTGCACCACTTATTACAGCATCGGATCACGTAGCATAGAAGACGATCATGTGATCATAGTAGGTCATTCTCCATAAACTTGAGAAGACCCCAAAGCATCAGTTGTTGGCGTGCATTGGCATAAATAGCCAAAGTGGCCTAGAGATGAAGCCAATCCCTCTCCCTCCACAACATCCTCTCATCAAAACAAGGACACATCAGCCATGCTGAAAACACTAAAAAATAGACAAAATTTCCCAAAAGTTTTGCAAAAAAATAGCTTCGGTCCTCCGCGCGCCTGTTCCTCAGACAAGTGCAAGGAGAGCACATTTTTCCTTCTCAAAAACATGCCAAAGACATGCCCAAATCTAGGATAGGCCTGATAAATGTACGCAAAACCTTATTTTCGCTCGCAAGTTGCACGCCTATACCTTGATCACCATCGCGATCAAGGAAAAAACTGGCCTAAGATCTGTACAAACCCATCTTGTATGGACCCTGGAAATAACACACTGAAAAAATTTAAATACAGGATGTCATGGAGCCTACCTCGCTAAAAAATCGCTAGTCCCAGGTACTCAGGCTGACTACAAAGACAAGAACTACTCCATAGAAGCCTTTGATCTCTCAAAACCTTGAATGCTCAATAGACACAAATGAAATGAATTAAGCCATATTCACTTATATGTCGCCCTTTTCCGAAAATTTGGAGGACCATAATGAGAGCTCAGAAGGCCCAATTACGGAACTGAAAGCAGCACTATGATCAGCACTCCATAATGCCCAAGGGAGGTGCCACACATTTGCACCCCCGAAAAAATCATTTTTCAGTGCCGACAGGTATGCCCTCTCTCATCTTCTTTTTAAAGCACATGTCTTTCAATAATATTTTAATAAAGAATATGCTTTCACTTGGGGTATTTGTTTTTGTAGGTAGTGTGGAAACAATCCACCACTCCATCCACTGAAAGTTCTAGAGTAGGTATCATTCTACCCTCATCATGACAGAGTCCCAAAAAAACTATGCATATTCTGACATCATTTCTCCATCATAAAATAACCATAGGTTCCAAGCACCCGACTATGTATATCATCACCCCACTTTTGCACATGATAAACATCCTCGTTGGTCAGTAGAACCTCCCCTCCATAGCACCTGTCATCCAAAGTAGACCATATATCTCAAAAAATAGTGACACCATGGCCATACCACTTTAGTCTGAGAAGCACATCATGCCCATTCACCCTCCATGCACCAGGTGAAGTTTTACCATATCAAAATAAAACCCCTTTCCCAGATGACCAATTTTTGCAAGCAGACTGAAAGCACACTACCACGCCTAGTATTTGGCCTACCATACCTCCATCAGCGTAGCCCATATGCGACATTTTCCACCTGCTTCATCAATCTCACACATGAGGCCAACCAATGGGGCCCCCACCCTTAGCAAAAACACCTTCCTCACATCATCACTGAGCAAACACTTTCATGTTTTGGGGCACCCGTCTCTGTGTTTTGTAAAATCCAAAACCCATTATTTTATTTTTTTGGAAAGTGTACAAAGACCGAAAATGGTGCACCATGTCCCCCACCCACCCATCCATTTTTTCACCCATATAAATAGTCCCTGGTCACCCTTGGTCGGAGTATCACACCCTCACGCATAAGCTACAATGAAATTCATAACCAATATATACCCACCCTGGATGTCCTACTGACTCCAGGCATTTCCCCATCAGAAATAGTTATGACTGCAGCCAAGCTGCTTTTTATACTCCAACCTTGGGCCACTAAATCCTCATCATCAATTTTCAGACACCCCTTACCATAATTCCTATGTTAAACCCATCACATCTAGGATCTTGATCCCTTGTATCAATGACTCTCTCGTTCAGTTGTGGATTCCCTTTTGTCGACATCAACACCTCTTTTCTGAAAAGGAAGCGGTACGTTAGATCACCCCTCTCCACAAAAGCGATATCCTTGGATGGAACTATGGGAGACATCGTTGCCCACAGATGTCATCGATCCTCCTGACATTCTACTACAACACAATATTTCATCTCAAGATGGTAGCGTAACTTACAACCATTGCACTTTTATCAAATTCGTCGAAGACCCATGCCTTTATAAGCGTCTCTTTCAACAATGCTTATACAGGAATTTCCTAGCCATACACCTATGTGTACAATGCGCGTTTATATTCCATACCTATTTTTACGCATATGGGTACCAAATTCCACCTATTTTCAAAGAAAAAACTCCACTCAGGGCGTCAGCAGTTGTCATCATCAACCAACAATTCACTACCATAGTAGTGACACAGGCAAAATCTGTGTATTTCAAATAGATTTTTTTAGCTAGCCAAAGCATCACGAGCACGGGACATGCCCGCCTCATAGAAAATTTGTATATATTGTATTATACCATTGGTTGCAGGGATCCCACAGGACATGGTCGCTTTTCAACTTGGTGTAAGTTGTCTCCAACTCCGTGCTACATGCAAGTCTCTCTCTCTGTGCATAGTACACAGAAAATAAACTATAATGTATTTTGGCAATACAGTTCTTCCTAGACCTCACACATTACAGGGCAACTATGGTCACTGGAAAATCGGACAAACAAAGAAGACATTATTAAATGTCAGGCAGAAGGATTTATAGGGTTGAGGCACATTAGAGAATCTGAAGTATTTAAAAATAACTAAAATAACTAAGGTCTAACAGGAAAATCAAATTGTGCACTAAAGGAACTAGCAAAATGCGCCTATGCACGTACTTTTCTTTGATAAGTGTGCCTTTGTGTGACTTTCCCTCTGTTAAGGTCCTATAATAATAGGGATCATAATTTTGAATTGACTATGTTAAAGTCTTGTAATATTGTACACACTTTTATTTCTGCAAAATGTTTTCCCATATTAAAAAATGTAAAGAGCATGATGTCCTAAAAGAAAAATCAAAGGACTAAAAGAAAAATATCAAAAAGAAAATAAAGTATGAACCCCACATAAAAAGAGATAAAAATAGATCATGAAAGTGTGCACATTCAAATTCCACTACTTTAGTTACTTTTGCAAAATAAAATTGTGTGCAACTTGTCAAAAATGCCACAATTCATGATGGTCAAACAACTTACTCTTAACTGATTCATGCATTTAAATTTAAAATTACTGATAGATAGAGAAAAACAATCTAGCCAAACCACTTAATCTTGGCAGATCATTAGTTAGGTAGAGAATACAAGTGAGCTCATTAGTTTTATCAAAGCCATTGGAATTCATAAGGTTAGAATTAGATAGTTTTTTTATACAAGAAAAATAAAATGGTCAGCAAGCTCAAATTCACCCAATAAATGAATAAACAATGTTAGGGTAAATCATGGGTATGCAGAAGTACTTTCACAAGGCATGAAAAGCATCAGTTGGTCATTTCATATCACTAATATCCCCCAAAATCTCCTTCCCCTTTCTTAAAACCATTTTTCCACTTGCTAAAACGCATTTTCCCTTGTAAAAATATTCCTTTCCATTCATTTAAACATTTTCCCCTTACTTTACTCATTTTCCCTTACTAAAACCCTTTTCCCTAGTTAAAATCCATTTTCGTGTGAAAAAGTAAATTCCTTTACTAACTCCCCTTTTCATTAAAATACACCCCAAAACCCACTTATCCGAAGTTTTTTGATTAAATATATCGGGTCCCACTGTAACAATCCTTTCCCGAAAATTATTTTTTAAACTCATCCCTAGTGTATTTTAAAATCCCGCACATGTATTAATCATGTGTTTAACTTTATTATATTAACTCCCACATACATACACATTTACCCCATATTACATTAGCTCCTATTTAATTATATTTCTCTAGACCCCTTATGTTAATTTAATATATAGTTTTGTTTTATTAAAAGCCCTCCCATTATAATAATCCTGGGTCCCACTTCTATTTTGAACCCATCGCATGACTCATCCAGGGACCCGCTTCTCAAAACCCCTGCTATTCGTCCTTTTTCCCAATCGTCATTCATCAAATCCAATGGCCAATAGAACCTTTCGCCCCCCCCGATTGCCCGAAATTTAACACCATTGGGGGGTTGCGAAATGGGTGGTTTCACACCCCCCCCCCCCCCCACATTTTATCGCACTCCTCAGCAGAATACCACAAACCCGCTTTTTATCATGTGAAAACCGTCGGGTTGTTTTCTGCCCATTTCTATGATACTTCCCATATTTGAATTTAACCCCACGCAATAAGATTAACCATTGTTGGTTAAAAACAATAAAGTTTGCTCTTTACCGTTAATTAACCATTTCTATTCAAATTTTGGGTACACAAAGCCTTGCCATCGTATTTTCTAGTTAAAACAACCTTTGTCGACTTATGTTGAAGTAAATCTTGACCAGAATTCACCCTTACTACTACCAGAACTGTTGCCGACTCTGATTGGAAGCTTTATAAGACCATTGAAGCATATTTTTCTTCCAGAACCTCTACTACCGCCACAACCTTTCCAAAGATCGAATTAAAACTTCATTTCCAGGTATTCCTAAGTGTTGAAAGCCATTTCTTAAGACAAAAGGTAATAAATTTATCAATTGAACCAATTAAATAGCTTCCCAAGGAATTGTGACGGTCAATCGCCTACAACCTCCTATTGTCGATGATGAACATACCCCCTTTGCAGACAAAGACTTCAAAATCATTGACCGAGTTACTGATTTAAACTTCCTTGAGCTCCACTGCTGGAGCCATGATAAATTCATGGACTGGGCTGAGGATATCAACCTTTGGGAATCAAATTTTCGTAAATATATCTTCCCACAGACCTTCCAATTTCCTGAAATCATCCAACTCTATTAAAATTACGAGAATTTTTAGGTCTGAAATGGGCCTTCTTAGGAAATTATAAAATAATAGTGGAAATAATAAAATAAGTTTTGATTACATCATCAAATTTTAGAAGGAAAAAAGAAAAAACTATTTTTTCAATTCATATTTTCAACTTATCTCCCAAATTTTTTACTCAAATTTTGAGCAGGAGTACTCATTGGATGAAAAATTTGATTTCTCATCCAAGGAGTACCGATGTTGCATAATTTTGATGGATCGTGCTACATGAAAAATGAGAAATACATGAAAAGCGTGATTTCAATCATGTTTTTCATGTATTTCACATTTTTCATGTAGCAAAGTCCATCAAAAGTATGCAACATGGGTACTCCTTGGATGAGGAATGAAATTTCGCATCCAGCGAGTATTCTTGCTCGAAATTTGAGTAGAAATTTTGGAAGATAAGTTGAAAATATGAATTGAAAAAGTAGTTTTATTATTTTATTATTTTTTTATGTTTGTACCATTTTACTTTAAAAATGGTGAATTATCCCCCATGGTTGAGATCATAATCTTGAATCCTATTGTTTCTTATAAACTTTATTTTTGTTGTACATTTTTCTTAGGAGGCCCAATTTGGACCTCAAAATTCCCCTAATGGTTAATTATTTGCCAATGAAAGAGCCCTAGGAACCCACAACAATGAAATTTTGTTCACTAGTACTGCAAAATCAATAAACTAGATGTTGCAAATCCAACCCAAGCCTGATGAAGCCCCATTTTCAATTGAAATCCTCACCGAGTTATATCTAAATATGGACTTTCCAAAGAGGTTTCAAATCTTTCAAACCTTCTTGCCTTCATCAGTTGAAACCCCAAAGAGTAACCCTCCTTATTCAGCTTCAATTTTTTCAGAGAGAACAAGACAAGTTTTCACAATGTTGTCTTGTATTCTAGGGTACTTTACAAGTGAGTATGTAGATGCTTAATTCCTAGGTTTTCTGTCCATTATCTACCCAAGACATCATCCAACAATTACATTTAACTTTGCTAAATAATTATCAGATTCCATCTATGAGCAATTGGTTAAATTACCTTAGGAGGGAGTGTTTACGTATTCATCAGTGTTATTTTATTTATTCTTGTACTTCCAATCTGAAAGGTTTGAAGTTAGCCTTCAAAAACTGGTCACTAAGGGTAATCCCCAATCAATTGTTTTCTAGACTTCCTTAATTAGGAAAGATTCCACAGATTTCACATACAAAGACTTCATTGATTCATTTATTCATCAAGTTGTCAACATCCTAAGAAGTAGCAGTGAACCTAGGATCAATGAATAAAAAAATAAAGTATTGCAGTTGTCAGAACATAGTAGGACAAGAGATTGATATTTATACCAGAACCACACTGAAATTAGGGTGTATGGATGTCAACTTACTCCATACAAGCTACCCAAATAGCTCCCAATGAGGTTATTTGCACTAGAATATATCAGGAAGATCCTAAATTCACATGAGGTTAATTTTCTGTCTACAAAGAATAAAAATCAGTCTAAAAAAAGAACCAGCTTGTTCCTTTCATTTGTAATAACAGGAATGCTGGTAAACACGCATAAAAGTGTTTACAGGAATTCTAGTATAATGAGAGTTTCAAATGTCAGTATGATCCTTTAGGATTTGTCAGCAAACTAAGAATCAACTTTAAATTAACCCCTTTTGTCCATGATTCCAAACCAGATATTGGGAAGTACTCCAACTAGTCAGAGTGGTTGTAGAATACTTTGAAAGAGGTGGCGAAACCCGTTGAGACAAGTTTTGTCCTGCAGAATCTAGCCCTACAAGATAGGAATTCCAAGAGACCAAGAGAAGAAGGTTCATATTTATCTCAAACCACTACTCATACTAAATTCAAACTAATGTAAAAGAATAAGCCTAAATTAAATCGTGTAAATGAAAATGAACAAGTTGAGACAATTGAAATTATTGATACAAACACAATGGTTAAAGAAAATGCACCTCCAATAGTTTTAGAGGAAACTCCACAGCCTTCAACCTCTAATACTCAAACTATTAAGAAGCAACACAGTGTTGAGATCTCTTCATCAAAAAAACCAATAGAAAAATAACAGGACATAATGGAGAAGTATAAAGAAATCAAACTCAATAATGAGGCATTGAAAGCTATCACCTATGCCGAATATTGGAAACAGACACCTAGTGACTAAAATAGGTTACTTTCTGCCTTTGATTACAAGACTAGGAAGATGCAGATGGCCTTCTTACAGCCAATAGTGAAGGCTCCAAAGTCATCAACAGACTATAGAATAACAACATTTGAAGTTCAAGCCAAATATCTACATCCAATTGATCAAATTGAGATCCATAAGCAAGCTAGCGAAATTTTATATTCTACTATAACCAACAAAGCTATGAGTGTCTAGAAATTATAAAATTCACTGGAGAATATCAAAGCTCAGTTAAAGCTAGAGAAGGCTTCCTCACAAGCCAAGGATAATATAATAAAAAAACTTGAGGAATTGGTCATAGAGATAGGATATGATCCCAAAAATGTCAAAGCAGTTGAAGAACTCATTAAGAAAAAGAATGCAGACATTGTTGCATTGAAGAAGTAATTGGAATTACCTCCCACTAAAAATCCAAAAGAAAAATAAGTTTTAGAAAATGAAGGAAAAAAATATGAAAAGATGAATCTCATCATTCAGTTGATAGCTCAACTGAAAGACATGGAGAATAAGATGGATAGATTAGTGTAGGAGAAGAATACCAACATGGAAGCAATTCCTGTCACTACTATTCCTACAGTTAATACAACAGTTCCCTCTACTTCATTAGCTCCATTGGCAACAATAGTTCCAATGACTACAAAAATTTCAATGACAGTAGCTACTACACCAGCTACAGCAACAACTCACCCCAGTGATGAAGCAGGAAAATTGGTTAAAGCTATTCAAGACATGTCAATAAATACTACTAAAATTAATACACTGAAAGCACAGGTAAAGAATCTTGAACATGAAAATAAATTGGCACAAATGAGGCATACGACTGAAGCACAAAATTCAAGTAGATTGACTAACAAAGTTCATAAGTTAGAAAGAGAGTTGACATTGGCAGAACCTTTGGCCCAAGCCAAGCAACAATTATGGGCCAATATCATTAACTATGTTAATGATATTTGGGCATCCATCCAAGTTATCTTGGAGAAAAAATACTTGATTAAAGAGGCTACTAAATCCATCTAGAAGGTCAAAGAAGAACTTGACAAAAAAGAAGAAGAAGCTACAGAGACAATTAAGTTTTTAAACTCTAAGAACAAGCATGAGTTAGAAGAAATTGGAGTAAGTGACAGAAATGAAACAATTCTAGAGGTTAAAAAGGTAATTTCAAAAAGAAACTTAATGGTACATATTGAAGACATGTACCAAGATATGGAGGTAGCAATAACTAGATTTATTGTCAAATTTGATGTTTTGAGGCAGAAAGGTCTGCCTAATCCTCTGGTCATCAATGAAAAATTAATGAAGTAGGAAGACTATGAAAAGAAGATCATAGAAATGGCCAAAGAACAGTCCAAAAATTCATCTATGAAAGGAATTCCAATAGGGAAGATACTCTATCAAATATTTGAAAATCCGTTTTACCTCCAACATGAGGTAAATCACCTCTTGGTGAACAAACCTACTTTCACCAAGTACACTGAAGAAAATGAAATTTACATAAGGATGGTGAAGATTAAAATCCGAGATGAAGATACTTGGGAAAATTTATATGATTTACTATGATGGTGAAAAGCAAAAGTAGGTAACAGAGCAGTCAATGTTAAAGAGTATCAGGGCATTTAGATAAAAGTGAAAAACAGAGTTTACAAATCAATCTGGTTAAAGGTGAAAGCATAACAGTTTAAATTTAAAAGACATATTTAAATGAAAAGGTAAAACCTATGACAACCAACATGAAAATGCAGGCAACGTACAACAAAAAAAAGAGATAAAACAACAAAATATCAGTAAAGTAAAAAACAATCCAAATAAAGATGGACAACTAGCATTTAGTCTCCTGGGTGTCTCTATCTTCTTGCATGAAGATATTTTATTTTTCCTTGAATAATTCCTAAAAACAGTTTAGGATATTTTGTATTAGTTTTTATATAAATACTTTAGAAATTAGAAGTATTAGTGTGGATTCCTAAACATTTCTATAGTTGTAATTGATCAGAATACCTAAGGGTTCATTGTACAATTTGCAAGTTAGCAAACTTGACAAGAAATAAAGGCATTACATTATAGGATTCATGTGTTGGGCCACTTCAATGAAGTACATTTCAATTGATAAATGTTATTTCTCTTAGGTATTCCATTAAACTTGTATGTTTTCCAAATTTAAGTGTTATAACAGGAATATTATTGCAGAAATTGTTTAAGTACACTATGTTCTGAAGTGTTATTAATTTTAACATTTTCTTCTGATATCTAAATATGAGAATCCTTAATTTCTCTCCCATATCAATTGACTTCTTTCTCCTTCCTTCATAATTTTGTTTTAAGGAATCCTTAACTGCTCCTTGATCCCAATTGAAAACCACTTCACCAATCAACCTTTATAGATTTGATCTTGCTCAGCTACCCTGCCCTATTAACACTTCATTTAGAACTTGATTCTTGCTCTGTTTTCTTGAAAATTTGACTCCATATCCCAATGGAAAGGTATAGAATACAACTATCCATATAAATCAGTAATTCCACCAAACCAAAAAATTCAAAACCCAAACAACCTTTCATAACTAGCCTGAAATAAAATAAAAACAACAAATTTAAATCATGAATAGAGAGCCCTCTATAATCATTAGGAAGGCTAGATCATGATCTCAAAAGTAGGTTTGTGGTTACCTCTAAAATTTATTTAACAATCATAAAAACCATAGGAAATTATTGGAGTGATAACATACTAACGACCATAATGGGGAAATCAGTCCTTTGTTTTGAATAAATCCTAAAGGAAATACTTTTCCTCATATTTTCACCTTAAGTTTTATTTAGTGTTGTTAGAAATTTTCATTGGAAATTAATATTCTAGCTTCCAAAAGAATATACTATACCAGGTCTCATCCTGATCCACAACCTGCTATAATTGTGGATGATCTTGACAAAATTTTAAAGAAAAAAAAAAATAGAAAGTCTAGGGAATACTAGTCAATTAATAAAAGAAAATTCACTCCCTAAAGAACTATCAAGTTTACAAGATATTGAATTTGGTTTATCATGTTAGACACGGTCCTGTCAGTCCCTGGTCATAATCAAATTCTCCAAAGTTCATTTCCCGCCACTGGCAATCATTAAATGCCATTTTGATCAAAAGAGTCATTTTAATTCTTGAGTCCAGGGTTTTGTCTTCAGAAGTGCTTCAATAACATGTGCAAGCCAGAGGAAGTTTCAGTGAGTTTCTATTTCAGGATGGTTATCAATGCGAGATTGATTCTTCTTCAAAACCCTGTTTTGAAGAAGAAATTTTCAAGTTTGTTTATGTAAATAAGCTGCCATGCTACCAGTGTACTCCTCAGAGATCGAAAGGTTTACCATGTATCGTGACTGAGATGCCAAAGTTAAAGACTTGTTTTGAAATGCCCTTATTTGGATAAAATCAAATTTATTAGCACCTGCAGCAAGAAATTTTGCTAAGTTTCAAAACATGAACTTTCTCATATTGTTCGAGTAATGGTATGTTGGGCAAACTTCCTAATTTGCATAAACTTGAGAGTTTACAGAGACAGGGAAAGATCAGGCAAAATAATTAGATGTTTTGGTAGATGGGCTCAAGAATAATGCAAACAAATTTGCAAAATGAACAGCACAAGTTTTCTGGCAGAATTATAAAGTTGGGTTATGTGTTTTAAATTCACCCTCGTGATCACATCAGCCACGTTAATTTAGTATTCAAAGGATAAAATCCAGCATTTCGATTGCATGTAGCAGTATTTCAGTATTGATGGATGTAGGTGGCAGAACTTACCTTGTTAAAGGGGCATCACAATTGATGGATTGGGTGCAAAGTGCTTCACTACCTATGAAAGCGATGTTCTGTTTGCACTTCATTTTATGATTGATTGTGATATTGAATATGCTGGTCGAAAAGGGCATTTTCCAGAACCCAATCCTATTATCCAGATTGCCAATTTAGTTACATTGTAAAGAGAAGATCGCCCATTTGTACAAAATGTAATGACCTTAAAGTCATGCTCTCCAATTGTTGGGGTTGACGTAATGTCATTTGATAATGAAAGGGAAGTGTTGCTTGCATGGAGGGATTCTATTCACGAAGTTGACCCCGATCTGGTCATTGGTTACATTATGTGCAAGTTTGACTTGCCATATCTTTGAGCCGGTGTTTTAGAAGATTTCAACAGGAGTCCATTAAACCTATCGGAGCTGCCCAAACAGAAACGAGCATCCAAAGGCAAAATTGAAGTTCGACAGGGCAAAATCCGAGTTTAAAAGATGTGTCTGTGTGTTTAAATAGGTGGCGCGCTACTCATATAGAGCGCGCTACGCATATAACCTCCACAGCCTGTGTAAATTGACAAGTGCACTACGCATATGGAGCGCGCTATGCGTTGGGTAAGAGTGCTACGCATATAGTCAACAGGGCATAGGCCTTTTAAGACAGAAAAACATGGCTTTATTTCTAATAAAGTGATTCGATCACCTGACATTTTATTAGAGACATGTTTAAATGATACTGAGGAGAAGGATGCCTCAAAGAAATCATTTCTCACCTCAGAAGCAAAGAAAATTTTCAATTTGTAGGCCCAACAGATGGTTCCGTTAGCTGAATTACTTCACAATGTTTATATTCCAGGCTTCAGGTTTCTGCCTACAAGAAAGAATTTCAAGCTTTATTAGCATATAATTTTTGGTATGCAGGAGCGATCTTATCCAAGGGACTAAACAGAATGTTGGCAGCATTGTTTGGAGGACTATTAGCTATAGGGACAAGCTACGTTGCAGATCATGTTGGACACAGCTCTAAAACAATTGTAATTGGGACTGCTGTGTTTTTAATATGTGCAGCAGCGACATTTGCACTGTTTCTTCCCAAAATCAAGGCCAGATATGATTATGGAGTTCTCATATTCATTCTCAGCTTCAGTTTCATGGCAATTTCTGGATATCGCGTTGACAACTTGTTTGAGGTTGCTTATAAACGACTAGGTACCATAATCCTTGGATCATTTAGCAGCACAGGTTGAGAATGAGTATGGGATGTCTAATTTCATCCCTATTCTTATAGGGGACAAAAAAATTTGTTCCGAGTTTCAAATGCTCGAGCAGGAAGTTCTGAAATCCGGATTCTGCTGCGGAAGTAATCATGGAATTGCTATCGAAAGTTCCGGTTCTGATATTTGTGAGCAAAATTTGGTGAAGAGATAGAGTATCTTGGAGTTACTTGTAGACATAGGTTGGGTTCGCAAGGATCCCGATCCTAATGAAGAAAAAGTATCAGTGAATTGTTTGCACATACAAAGGCTGAATTCCTTGTTCAGTTACTTAATAAATGGCGACTTCCTTGCTATCACGGAGAAAGTTTTTCATTCACCTAAAGTTGTTAAAATGTTAAGGCAAGCATATGGAAAGTCAAATGAGGTTAATGGTGCTGACTTGAAGTTGCTTTAGAATTATGATTGAACATGCATGGCAATCCCTTAGGAAAAAGTGCACTACTGATTTCCAGTTGTTCCTCGATAACGGATTACTGCAAGATTTTCCTCCTCCATTGACAATTGCAACATTATCTTGCAACCATGTAACCCTCTCCGGGCACAGTTGTCATCATGAGCTGGAATTGGCAGAATTTTAGTTTAAAGTCTATTTTTATTAAAATCTGTTTTATTCAAATGACAAATGTAACGTGGCAGTCAGAGATCGAAAGGCTAATTTGAAATGAAGATATTCATCACAACAGAAGAACAGGATTCGTATTCCTATTTATGACTTCAGTTAGTAATACAAATGGGTCTGCGCTCCAGTTTTTAGTCTTTTAGTTAGTCATTAGAGAATTTCAAAGAGAAGGTTGTTCTCTTTTCTATTTTTAACTTCAGTTGAAACAACTCCTCATTTTGGATCGATTTGTTTTCAAACATGAGAGTTTATTTATTGTATTGCAAATGATTTGTAAAGGGGAGAGTTATGGCAGAGGTGTGAGGAGAAATTAGAGTTTCATTGTACAGTTTTTGACAGAGAAATAATTAAATGGCGCAGCTCTGATTTGTAAGATTCTTGTGGTGTGAAAGTTTAGCATATGTTTTTCTTCTGTTTCATATGTCTTTGTAATGTTTCGTAGTTTCATTCATTATCATTTCCGGTTGAATGATTTACAGTAAGGGAGGTAGAACCCAATGTATTTTCTCTGCCTCGAAAGAGTGTTTCAGTATTTGTGTAATTTTCTTCTGTCTGAAAGGGATTCATTGTTAAATGCCCTTTTCATCTTTCTTAAGCAGTCTTTACATTCCATTTAATTTCAAATCAATTGTTAAACTTCACTCCTACCTTGCCTTATGGAATAATATGTGCCTTTGATTAAATCTCTGCTCACGTTGTTCTTGATCCCACACTGCCCAGAACATTCATCCATTTATCAAAAACCCCTTGCCTATCTATTTACTAGCCTAAAATCAGTTCCCATTTTAAGTCATCTCAGCCCCTTTGAAGATCCTTTTCCGAGATAGACCCAGAGAGAGCCCTCTCCTATCCTCGTAGGGCTAGCTACAAGGCTGAGCGTGGTTTGATGTAGCCTTGAGTTTTACCTTATTTCAGCCTAAGGTAGATTTGAGCGCTAACATAGTGGCGACCATACTGGGGACGTCCTCCTCGGTAAAGGATAACAAAGTTCAGATCCGATTGCTGATGGTGAATAGCAGTCAAACACCACAAGGCTGAAATCATTCATCGGTGACTTCATTCACTGAAAAATCCAGAAATCAATGCTTCATGGTGATTTCACTGTAGGCAGATCAGTAGCTTCAGAATTGTCAAGATGGACCGGATCACGAGAAGATATGCTCCCATGAGCCGAGACCACATTCCAGGTTTTCCGAATAAGATGCCCAAGGCAGATTGGTCAAGGAATCTGCCTACGTTTAACGATGATGGTAAGAAAGATGCTGCTTTACATCTGATTAGATTTCACATGCATATTCGCAAGTTGAAGGTGGCTTTTCCTGAAGATTGTTTAATGAAGATATTCTTAGCCACTCTGGAAGGTGAAGCCCAATCTTGGTATGAAAATTTGCCGCCAGCATGTATTTACTGTTTAAAGGATTTTCATGCTTTGTTCATTGAAAGATATCAAACATCTTATCCATCGTTAAATTTAGTTCATGACTGTTGCAAACATGCTTCTACTTTTATTGAAAGCCTTGAGAAATATTATGAAGATGATAATTTCATGAATGATGAGATCATGGAGGCTCTGTACGAGAATCCATTTCAGCAAAATGAAGAGAACCTGAAGGATACCCATCAAAATGCTCAGGAAATTTTGCAGCAAAATCAAGATCAACAGGTTGAAGAGTGCCATATGGCTGAAAATGATGAAAGGGAGAATGACATTTCATATCTGCCCATAGAAGAAGACAACATGCAGATTGCAGATTGTGATAATGTCCAGTCAGCTACTTCAGATTCAGATTCAGATCATGATGACCAAGCATATCTTGTGCTGAAGCCCATCAAAGAGAACTCTGCTGTTGAAATCATCTGGAATGCAGGAGACACAGTAATGGATCCAAATGTTCTCAGTCATACTGTCAGTCCATCATTAGAACACAACCTTCATGAAGAAGCAATCCAGTCAGTTCATGAAAAACAAAATGAGATCTTTGTGCAAGTAAGTGATAAATCTCCTTTCAATAACTCAGTAATAAATGATAGTTTGAATGCCTTGTCATATGAAGATAATTACTGTTTAAGCAGAAGAAAACAAAAAGCATTGTCTCCTTTGTCTGAAGATGAGATAGATCTACTTTTGAAAGGTCTTGTTACAGCCCAAGCTACAGCAGATTTGCAGTGCACACATAGTCAGGAAAGTGTTGGTGAAACTTCTTCCTCTTTTGAAAAAGATGATTGTCTTGTAATCAGTTTTGTAGATCAGCAAACAGATAATTTTTTCTTTCACAAAGAGGATAACGTTGTCATGTTCGATAATCTTGAAGATTGTTTTTTGTTTAAAAATGACCTAGATTATGAAGTTGAGGAATATATGCCAAAATTTCTCACGGTCAAGGAACATACAGCTAACACTCAGATGACAGATACCTCTCTGTGCATTTCTATCCCTCAGAAATCAATTGTCCTTTCAGATCAGAATGGAGTGAATACTTGTATTTTTGCAGCTGGATCTCCAGATAAGCCAGTGCTTCAAGATTTTCAATACCCCTTCAGCATTCTTCTGCAAACATTAGAAAGGATAAATATTTTCTGGTTCATTATCATAAGCTTTGGTTTCAGTGGTTATTTTGAGTTGCCTACAGGTTCATCATTCCGCCTGCTCAAAGAGAGTAAGAGCAGAAATTTGGGGTGTAGCCATCTACTGGATTGGTTACATTGGAAGGCACACTACACATGATTGTACATATCACATCAATATGTAGGTGGTTGTCATCATGATTTGAAATCTTGATGGACTGCTCCCTTTTTCAAAAAGCTTTGTAAATACTTTTTCTAGTTAAGTCAGTCATGAGTTATTCGTCGAGTCAGTTTTCAGTCATTTCAGTCAGTTTTCAGTTAATAAATTAATCGTGTCGATTTCTTGCAATAATGATTCCATCGCCCAATGGATGGAGGCACTGTCTTCTCTCCCAAAGATCTGCAGATTCTTGGTACCTCCAAGAAGCGGCAGCTTCCATCCCCATTGGAGCCAATGTTAGACACGGTCCTGTCAGTCCCTGGTCATAATCAAATTCTCCAAAGTTCATTTCCCGCCACTGGAAATCATTAAATGCCATTTTGATCAAAAGAGTCATTTTAATTCTTGAGTCCAGGGTTTTGTCTTTAGAAGTGCTTCAATAACATGTGCAATCCAGAGGAAGTTTCAGTGAGTTTCTATTTCAAGATGGTTATCAATGCGAGATTGATTCTTCTTCAAAACCCTGTTTTGAAGAAGAAATTTTTAGGTTTGTTTATGTAAATAAGCTGCCATGCTACCAGTGTACTCCTTAGAGATCGAAAGGTTTACCATGTATCGTGACTGAGATGCCAAAGTTAAAAACTTGTTTTGAAATGCCCTGATTTGGATAAAATCAAATTTATTAGCACCTGCAGCAAGAACTTTTGATAAGTTTCAAAACATGAACTTTCTCATATTGTTCGAGTAATGGTATGTTGGGCAAACTTCCTGATTTGCATAAACTTGAGATTTTACAGAGACAGGGAAAAATCAGGCAACATAATTAGATGTTTTGGTAGATGGGCTCAAGAATAATGCAAACAAATCTGCAAAATGAACAGCACAAGTTTTCTGGCAGAATTATAAAGTTGGGTTATGTGTTTTAAATTCACCCTCGTGATCACATCAGCCACGTTAATTTAGTATTCAAAGGATAAAATCCAGCATTTCGATTGCATGTAGCAGTATTTCAGTATTGATGGATGTAGGTAGCAGAACTTACCTTGTTAAAGGCGCATCACAATTGATGGATTGGGCGCAAAGTGCTTCACCACCTATGAAAGTGATGTTCTGTTTGCACTTCATTTTATGATTGATTGTGATATTGAATATGCTGGTCGAAAATGGCATTTTCCAGAGCCCAATCCTGTTATCCAGATTGCCAATTTAGTTACATTGTAAAGAGAAGATCGCCCATTTGTACAAAATGTAATGACCTTAAAGTCATGCTCTCCAATTGTTGGGGTTGACGTAATGTCATTTGATAATGAAAGGGAAGTGTTGCTTGCATGGAGGGATTCTATTCACGAAGTTGACCCCGATCTGGTCATTGGTTAAATTATGTGCAAGTTTGACTTGCCATATCTTTGAGCCGGTGTTTTAGAAGATTTCAACAGGAGTCCATTAAACATATCGGAGCTGCCCAAACAAAAACGAGCATCCAAAGGCAAAATTGAAGTTCGACAGGGCGAAATCTGAGTTTAAAAGACGTGTCTGTGTGTTTAAAGAGGTGGCGCGCTACTCATATACAGCGCGCTACGCATATAACCTCCCCAGCCTGTGTAAATTGACAAGTGCGCTACGCATATGGAGCGCGCTACGCGTTGGGTAAGAGTGCTACGCATATAGTCAATAGGGCATAGGCCTTTTAAGAAAGAAAAACATGGCTTTATTTCTAATAAAGTGATTTGATCACCTGACATTTTATTAGAGACATGTTTAAATGATACCGAGGAGAAGGATTCTTCAAAGCAATCATTTCTCACCTCAGAAGCAAAGAACATTTTCAATTTGCAGGCCCAACAGATGGTTCTGTTAGCTGAATTACTTCGCAATGTTTATATTCCAGGCTTCAGGTTTCTGCCTACAAGAAAGAATTTCAAGCTTTATTAGCATATAATTTTTGGTATGCAGGAGCGATCTTATCCAAGGGACTAAACAGAATGTTGGCAACATTGTTTGGGGGACTATTAGCTGTAGGGACAAGCTACGTTGCAGATCATGTTGGACACAGCTCTGAAACAATTGTAATTGGGACTGCTGTGTTTTTAATATGTGCAGCAGCGACATTTGCATGGTTTCTTCCCAAAATCAAGGCCAGATATGATTATGGAGTTCTCATATTCATTCTCAGCTTCAGTTTCATGGCAATTTCTGGATATCACGTTGACAACTTGTTTGAGGTTGCTTATAAACGACTAGGTACCATAATCCTTGGATCATTTAGCAGCATAGGTTGAGAATGAGTATGGGATATCTAATTTCATCCCTATTCTTATAGGGGACAAACAAATTTGTTCCGAGTTTCAAATGCTCGAGCAGGAAGTTCTGAAATCCAGATTCTGCTGCAGAAGTAATCATGGACTTGCTATCGAAAGTTCCGGTTCTGATATTTGTGAGCAAAATTTGGTGAAGAGACAGAGTATCTTGGAGTTACTTGTAGACATAGGTTGGGTTCGCAAGGATCCCGATCCTAATGAAGAAAAAGTATCAGTGAATTGTTTGCACATACAAAGGTTGAATTCCTTGTTCAGTTACTTAATAAATGGCGACTTCCTTGCTATCACGGAGAAAGTTTTTCATTCACCTAAAGTTATTAAAATGTTAAGGAAAGCATATGGAAAGTCAAATGAGGTTAATGGTGCTGACTTGAAGTTGCTTCAGAATTATGATTGAACATGCATGGCAATCCCTTAGGAAAAAGCGCACTACCAATTTCCAGTTGTTCCTCGATAACGGATTACTGCAAGATTTTCCTCCTCGATTGACAATTGCAACATTATCTTGCAACCATGCAACCCTCTCCGGGCACAGTTGTCATCATGAGCTGGAATTGGCAGAATTTTAGTTTAAAGGTTATTTTTATTAAAATCCGTTTTATTCAAATGACAAATGTAACGTGGCAGTCATAGATCGAAAGGCTAATTTGAAATGAAGATATTCATCACAGCAGAAGAATAGGATTCGTATTCCTATTTATGACTTCAGTTAGTAATACAAATGGGTCTGCGCTCCAGTTTTTAGTCTTTTAGTTAGTCATTAGAGAATTTCAAGGAGAAGGCTGTTCTCTTTTCTATTTTTAACTTCAGTTGAAACAACTCCTCATTTTGGATCGATCTGTTTTCAAACATGAGAGTTTATTTATTGTATTGCAAATGATTTGTAAAGGGGAGAGTTCTCGCAGAGGTGTGAGGAGAAATTAGAGTTTCATTGTACATTTTTTGACAAAGAAATAATTAAATGGCGCAGCTCTGATTTGTAAGATTCTTGTTGTGTGAAAGTTTAGCATATGTTTTTCTTCTGTTTCATATGTCTTTGTAATGTTTCGTAGTTTCATTCATTATCATTTCCAGCTGAATGCTTTACAGTAAGGGAGGTAGAACCCAATGTATTTTCTCTGCCTCGAAAGAGCATTTCAGTATTTGTGTAATTTTCTTCTGTCTGAAAGGGATTCATTGTTAAATGCCCTTTTCATCTTTCTTAAGCAGTCTTTACATTCCATTTAATTTCAAACGACCGTTAAAACTTACCTCCTACCTCGCTCATGGAATAATATGTGCCTTTTATTATATCTTCGCTCACATCAAGCTTCGACCGTAACACCCGCCCAATATCCATCCATGTTTATCAAAAACCCTTTCTTCTCTATTTACTAGCTTCAAATTGAAGTTTCATTTGTCATCTCAGCCCCTTGAAGATCCTTTGCCGAGATAGACCCAGAGAGAGCCCTCTCCTGTCCTCGTAGGGCTAGCTACGAGGCTGAGCGTGGTTTGATGTAGCCTTGAGTTTTACCTTATTTCAACCTAAGGTAGATTTGAGCGCTAACATATCATTTGAACACTCTTTGTTTAGAACTAAGTCTGAAAATTCAATCTATGATAGTGTAATAGATCCTAATTTCATTCAATGTCTTGAAACAGAGAAGGAGACTATTTCACTTGATTCAGATCAACAAGCTTTAGAACCTTTTGATAAACTTGATGCTTTGACTGCAACTTTGATTAAAGATATTGATGAAGCCTATTTTCAACATTCTATTGAATTAGATGCTTTATCTTCTTATACCCCTAAGCCTTCTACCATTCCTTTAGAGTCTGTAAATTCATATTTATTTAGTACCACATCATCTATTATTTCCACTACACTTCATTCCACATAATCATTCATCCCCAAGCTTCCTCTTCAACCTATAGTTTTATTTCCGTCTCCAAACACTTCAAGTTCATATTCTAGCACTTGTGCTACATCTTCGAGTACTTCAACCACATTTCCAAGCACATCTTCTAGCATCCCAACTACATCCTCAAGTGTTCCAACTTCATCTGCAAGCACTTCAACCTCCTTTCACAGTACTTCAAGCTCATCTCCAAGTACTACCACTTTACCTCCTTGCCAAGCTAGAATATTAGCCATGGCAGCCATATATGCCCCTTTGGTCTTACCAGGTCAATTACATTACATGCCACAAGTCTATCATAGTAAAATCTTTCAGTTTAATGGTACTCTCCAATATACTGCACAACATGTAAAAAAATGACTGACTACTTTGAATTACACGAAATAGATGAAGCTGATTTTCAAATGAGACTATTTGCACAAACATTAGCTAGAGAAGTAAAGAAATGGTTTAAAGGTTTACCTATTGGTCATATTGCTGATTTATAAGCTTTCCATAGATTTTTTATCAATAGATGGGATAAAAAGAAGAATCCTTTACAAATATTGTCTGAATATGAAAACATAAGAAGAGCACCTAATGAATCTGTTCAAGAATATTGTACTAGGTTCAATAGTATTTATAATGAAATTCCTGCCAATATTAAACCTCCACCAGACTTGGCTTTAATCAAATTCCCAGATGGTTTTGATACTGTTATGTCATACCAAATTAGAGAAAGAAACCCTGAAACATTAGATCAGATGCAAAATAATGCAGTTAGTGTAGAGGCAAATTTGTTAGCTAGAAGAGCTAGAATGGGAAATGAAAGAAGAGTAACTATTAAGGATGAACCATCCACATCATATAATAAAATAGATAGTTTGGCTAAAATCATGGAGAGAGTAATGGATAGATTAGAAATTATGGAAAGAAAAACACAATGAGATAATGAACAAGGTCCTCAAATTAGAAATCCTAATTTTAGGAAGAATCCCAATGGAAAATCTAGAGAAACAACACCAAATCAACAAATAAGACCACCTTTCGAAGAGAACTATGTTGAAAGTTCTCACCAAAATGATGAAGACCAGGAAACCCAGATTAACTTAATGGGCATTAATGATGATGATATTATTTTTCATACACATGAAGAACATGAATTATACATGCTGCAACAATTACAGTTAGAATCGAGAGAGTCTTTTGATTATAAACAAGGCTATGATTCTGCAATATATGAATTCCACAAACAATATAGCCTTAGAATTAAGAAAAACATAGAAGCCCCTAGTAAGAAAAATGTCCAAACTCAAACCAAGAAAATAGTAGAAGCTCCTATGAGCAATTTTTTATGAATCCCCCCTACGGAAACCTAGAAAAATTCAAGCCCAAAGATTGTAGACATAACAGATACTTCTATTCAAACTACGATTGCTGCTAAAAACACCACCACTACCCAAATTGTTCCTAATAAGAAATTTGAAAGTAAAACAGTGGAAACACAAACCAAAATACCAAATGTAGAGAAAAAAAACAAAGGTACACAAGCTGAAAATACCAGTTAGGAAAAACTTAAACACCATTTAACATCCAAGTTGAGTTAGCCAAATTGAAAATACCAGTTCCTTTAATAGAACTAGTAAATAATGATTCGTACAAAGCCCAAATCACCAAAACATTGAATATAGGTGAAGGAGAAGAATCTGTTAATCTAAATGATGATTAGCCAAAACTACTGTTTGGCCCTAAAGTTAATGGTAAACATCAACAAGGAGGTGTCCCTCAATTTTACATTAGTTCGAACATTCATGAGAAAATTTTACAAAATACAATGTTAGATTCTGGAGCATCCCATAACTTAATGGCAAAAATTGTCATGGAAAAACTGAATTTAGGAAATACTAGACCATACAAAGATTTGTTTTCCTTTGATTCTAACCAGGTTAAATGTCTTAGCATGATAAAAGGTTTGTGTGTTACACTAGTCCAATACCTAGCTAAAAGTATGATCATGGATATTGTAGTTGTTGGTATCCCTCCAAAGTATGGAATGCTGTTATCTCGCTCATGGGGAGCAAGACTACAATGATCACTACAATTAGACATGTCAGTATTTGGTCAGCCTAAAAATATTTACAGGGAGACTTTAATGAAATCCATGGTTAGTAGTGCAGAAAATCTCCAAAATTATCCTATTTATTCTCTACATTCTGATATGTATTCTTTCATTTTATGTAATTGATACACTAGAAAAGATAAACACACAACAGTAGAACAAAAACATAAAGAAGTTGAGAATGAAAATATATTTCATGAATCAGACTCGGTGGTGGTAACTCCAACACTGCAGGGTCAGGCACTGTATATCTATACCTATGTTTTTTGTAATCTCCCCTTGGCCCAGTTGGACAACTCTTTTTTGGTATGGAATTTTTGGAATGATGGAACTACCGGATTGGATCAACTACTGCCAGCACTGATGAAAGCGTGCGTGTTAACTGCTTTATTTCATGCTACCTGCCTTATACTAGCTATCTAATGCCCCAAGCATAGCATTGGATGATTGGATAAGGGCTTCACATAGAGCTACATGGACTTCGCGATACAGTACCAGCTTTACATTACCACTAGGAACTTCTGGGTACCACATATTCTCTTCTGGAACTTAGATTTCAATGGTTCTATAAACAGATTAGGAGCAGGTGTAGGAGTTTGGATTGAAAACATGGAAAATAATCATTCTGAAGTTCATGCCTTTAGGTTAAACCTTAAATGTACAAATAACATTCCAGAGTATGAAGCTTTAATCGTAGGACTCCAAATTGTGAGAAAACTAGGATCCAAGAGAGTCTCTATCATGGGAGATGGAGAATTAATCATAAAACAAATTAAAGGAGAGTATCTTGTGAACAATTCTAGATTGAGCCAATACAGAGAAATTGTTATAGAATTGATAAAATGTCTTCTTGAAACTAACTTTTCTGTTATTTCAAGGAAACAAAATATCCAGGCACACAGTTTGGCTACTTTTTCCAGCACATGCAGATTTCCTTTTCAGTTGAATCACCAGAACATTGCAGAGGTAAGACATAGGCCCATTATTCCAGAAAACTTGAAATATTGGCAGATATTTTCTCAAGATTCTCAAATCTACAATTTTATGAATGTTGAGGGAGAATTTCAAAACCGTAACATAGATACTGATTGTACAGTAGATTACACTATAAATAATGAGATTGATATTAGTGATGTGGATAAAATAGGAGCCACTAAATTCACTAGAGCAGAAATAGATAGGCTAGAAACTGTAGAAATAGAAGAAATAGATAATTATGAATCAAAGATTTTAAACCTTAAAAATAACCTTTTCCTAAGGGATTAGCCTCATAAGAAGATATTTTTGATTCAAATGATGTAGCTAGAAAACCAAAAATGGAGCCTTTAATATCAGACATGTAATAATGTTAAATAGGAATTGAAGAAAAACCCAAGCTTGTCAAATTATCCAGAGCATTACCTCCAACTAAAAAGATAAAATACATAAGTCTGTTTAAATAATTTGAAGATGTAATTGCCTGGAGTTATGAAGACCTTAAATATTATGACACATCATTCAACATAAAATACCCATCAAATAAGATCATAAACCATTTAAACAAAATATTAGGAGAATAAATCCAGTTCTTATGTGATTGATTGAAAAATAAGTAAAAAGGATGTATGAGGAAAAAATCATAGCACCTATCAGATATTCTGATTGGGTTTCAAAATTAGTTCCCACTAGGAAGAAAACAAGGGAAATCGGACTTTGTGTTGATTTATGGAACTTAAACGAAGTGTCATTAAAATATAATTATCCTCTCCCCAAAATGGACTATATTTTAAAGAGGGTATTTGGATCATCAAGAATGTCATTGCTTGATGGATTTTATGGATACAATCATATCCTAGTTCAACTGGAAGATCAAGAAAAGACATCATTTTCAACTCCTTGGAGGACTTTCATGTATTTTAAAATGCCTTTTGGATTGATGAATGTAGGAGCTAACTTTGAAAGAGTTATGGACATAGCTTTTTCCAAAGCGATTCATGACTTTTTAGTCATTTATCTAGATGAAATAACAGTATTCTCAAAAATAGACAATGAACATCTAGATCATTTGAGAAGAGTTTTTATTAAATGCATAAAATTTGTTATTTCATTGAATCCTAAAAAAGCACTCTTTGGACTAGAAGAAGGTAAACTCTTAGGACTTATAATTTCAAAACAAGGAATTAGAATAGTTCCTGCTAGAATAGAGACAATTTTGAACATAAGTCATCCTAGAAACATCAAAGAATTGCATGCATTTTTAGGTAAAATTAATTTTCTTAAAAGATTTATTTCTAATTTAGCAGAACTAATCAAATAATTGAATAACATGTTAAAGAAAGATTCATCAGTTAAATGTACAGTAGAGGCTAAACAATATTTTGAGGCAATCAAAGAAGCTCTGACTAAAACACCTGTCGTAATAAGTCCAAATTTCCAAAAATATTTTATAGTTTTTCCTTTTGCTTCAAAACAAACTATTGCAGTAGTCTTGCTGCAAAATAATGATCATGGTTATGAACAACCCATTGCTTCTTTTCAGCAAATCCTTATGAAATGCCACACTAAAGTACAACATAATGGAAAATTAAGAACTTGATTTAGTAAAGGCTAATAAATATTTTAGAGTGTACATCTTGTATTCACATATAATTTCATATGCTCCAAATTCAATAGTAAAAGACATTTTGAATCAGAATGGGCCTGATGGAAAGAGATGAAAATGGATTGCCACTATATTGGAATATGACATTGAGATAAAGCCCACACAACTGATTAAAGGCCAAGGTTTAGCCAAAATCATGGCTGAATCAAACTGTCAGGTCTTACATATTAATTTCATTGCTCAACTAGATGATCATGAAGAGATGTCGACTCCATAGATCAGTGAAGCTTTCATTGACTCATCTTGGTATGCAATATATCATATTTGTTTTACTAAATCTACAAGCTCCTCCTAGTTTATCTAGAACTAAAGCTATATTTCTGAAAATGCAAACAATGAAGTATTGTATCATAGATAATGCTTTGTTTTGGAAATATCATGTTGGTATACTACTGAACTGTTTATTGAAAGATGAAGTTGATAAATTAAAGTAGGAGTTTCATGCATGTGACTCTGGAAGACACCTCTACTGAAAAAAGACTGCCAATAAAAATATTGAGGGAAAGTTTTTACTGGCCCACTCTTTTTGCAGATGTCAGAAAGTATGTGACCTCCTGTCACAAGTGTCGAATATTTGAAGGGAAGAAGAAACTATTACCATTACCCCTCAAACCAATATTTGTTGAAACACCATTTTAACAATGGGGTTTAGTCTTCATTGGTGAAATTCACCCACCCTCCTCAGCCCAGCATAAATGGATATTAACAATGACTAATTGTTTCACCAAGTGGATAGAAGCCATTCCTTCTAGACATGCCACTGATTCTATCATAATTTCATTCTTTGAAAATAATATCCTTTGTAGATTTGGATGCCCTCAGAATCTCATTACTGATAATGCAGCTGCCTTCAAATCCAAGAAAATGATAGACTTTTGTAACAAATACCATATCAATGATGGCCATTCCACTGCCTATTACCCTCGAGGTAATGGACATGCATAATATTCCAAAAAAAGGCTAGTAAATATCATCAAGAAACTGTTAGAAGACAACAAGAAGTCCTGGAACAAAAGGTTAGTTAATGCCTTATGGGTAGAAAAAATAACTACCAAAAATTCTATTGGTACATCTCCCTATCAATTGGTATGTGGGATGGATGTTGTTTTTCCATCCTCATTGGGAGTGCCAGTGATGAAAATGATTCAAGAGCTGCAGGTAGAACCAAATGATATCTAGAGAAGGATAAATAAGACTATTCATTTGCAGCAAACAAGGGAAGAGATTTACATCAAATCACAAGTGATCCAAGATAAAATAAAAAATACATTTGATAAGAAAACCAAATCTGATGATTTTTACATAGTTGAAAAAGTACTCAAATGGGATTCCATAAGAGAAGAAAAAGGTAAACATGGTAAATTTGACTTGCTATGGAAACGCCCCTATATCATTTATGGTTACAGAGGCAACAATGCATTCTTATTAAAGGAAATAGATGGAACAGATCTATGAGGAGGACCAGTCAATGGTAGGATGTTGAAGCATTACATTTCCCAAGATTAACAGTAGTTAATTTGCTTAATTTTCTCATTGTACATATCATTGCAATGTTTAGATTGGATTGGATGTTTTTCGTGCAAAGTTGAAGCGTGAAGAGAAGGCCTTAAGCTTTGTGTTGTGGAAGTAAATCCCCTCTGCGGACAGAGGCGATCCCTACTAGCCCAGACCAGGTCTAGCAACAATCATTCATGCTATAGCACAGGTTCCTAATTGCAATTAAACTAACTAGCGATGAAGGCTTACCTGGGATCCAACGTTGCTTCTTGTAGAAGAGGTAGCGCTCCCGTTCCTTAGCCCTGGCAAATCACGATCCCCACGATCTCCGTGATGGACACCTGCACATGCGAGAAAAAAAACAAACGCAAGCGTAAAATCTAGTAGATGCAACTATATGTCAGTCAGAAAGGACATAACTCATTATTATAAACAACAACAAGAGTGGAACCATAACCAATAGTCGTTTATTATTAACCAATCAAAGGAAAATTACAACCAAGTTCTGACGTTGAATTCTCCTTCGGAGGGTCGCCAGTAGAACACGTCTTGAAAATCCTTTCAAGGATGGGACAAACCTCTCTCTTCGGATCTTGACAATAGTCTCCTTGCTTGAATTTGGCCTTAGGGGAATAATCGAGGCTTTTGCAGCATAAGGCTCTTGAGAATTTGGGAACTTGAAGACTAGCTTGCCATGGAGATGGGTAAGCTTTTATAGATGGAGGAAGGGGAGTTGGGATCCCTATAATCATGGTATTGGCCCTATCATCAAGGAAGCTTCCATGAGAGGTGGAAAACTACTTCCTCTCTATGGAAATCCGTAGCCAAACCTCCCAACTCAAGATAGATAGTAGTCCAGGAATTTGTTAGGACGAAACTTCCGCCATTTATTTTTAAAAAACACTTTTTAAATTGGCTGGCACGAGTGCAACTCTGGGACAGAGCGCCAATTGGCGCGACCTCTTTGACGGATTTTCCCCATTCGTGCGGGTACTGAACTGGCTACCCGCGCCAATGCAAAAAGGGCCATTTTTAGGGTTTTTCACGAGGAGATTTCTTCAGGTGGATGAAAGTACATGTTTAGGGGAATGCCATGAAATTGTTTTCAAGTTATGTCACTGCTCACAGGTCACAAAATGAGCCCTCCAATGTGCGAGATGGGGATTGCAGGGATGGTGACAAAATACTATGTAACAGATGCCCCCTAAAGCATGAGGCCCGAGAGAGAGAGGGGTGAAATGATTTACAAGAACGTGTCCAACTAAAAACTCCGTCGTTGGAAAACCCGCGTGAAGAAGTACAACTGATGTCTCAAATACATGATATATATGTGGTATGGGCACAGCCATCCATAACAGAGTATACAATTATCCAGATCCAAGGAATGGATGCAGCCATCCAGTGGGGATCGATAAATAGACTCAGGTATGGTCGCAGCCATCCAGTAATTGAGTCATGTAAATAATCATAATAATCCACAAACTCGCAGCCTGGATTACAACAGACACAATCCAGGGTCTTACGCTCCATCTCAATCTGAACAGAGCACAAGTTCAAGCATGCGAATAAGTGAGCTGAAGTCGAGCATGCAAGAACATCGTCTGATTACCAACTAATGATGAAAGTTGTTAACAGACATGAGAGGTACCACCAATAATGACAATGGCCCTCAAGGTACTATAGGTACAATCTACAGCATGTGAATCAATGAGCTGGCATCGAACACCTGTAGAATCACTCGATCGGAGGCCAATGATGAAAACCTCGGGTCGAATGCGAAGAACCTGCCATTGAGGTATGCAAGGTCCAAGGCACCAGAAGGGAGTCTCTAGATCAGCTTCCTGGATAATGAGCTGAAGTCGATAGGAAGTGACCTTGATCGAAGGTGGGCTATAGTGTTTCCCACATCATCGACGTGAGACAGAGGAACATAGTGTTTTTGTGAATCATGATCAGATGAGAATCAGAGGAAGGTTGATACTTGCAGAGGTCAACTTCTCTTGAACATATCGGCGACACGACAGTGGATTTGGAAGTATTTGACATCAAAAGATCAAAGGTCATGATGACGAGACAAAGAGCAAATGAGAGGTCAAAATGGATCACCCAAACCCATGGAGGCAAGTGAAAATCGAGATGAGATGTCCCCAACCCGACACGAATGCAGACAAGTGCCATGTTCAAGAGTGACATACTGCCGACATGACAATGATGTTAGTTCCATTTTCCCCACCATTTCGCTGAGTACCTCTTTATTTTTACACAAGCTTGAAGAGGATACCATATGCTTGTCATATAAGCCCATCCTAGTACATTTAACGAGCCCTAGGAAGGAGGAACTCAGATAACGTCATTACGACTGAATCCAATGTCATCAGGGTTTAACGAGTCTGACAAAGGAAGAACTCAACGTCTTTTCATATTTAGAGAGTTTGAAAAGACAGCAGAAAAGTAAACTCCAAAGGTCCCTTTTCGTAAATAGTTCCTCAGATCCGAAAAGGTAGAAAAATTTGTCTGAGAAAACCTCCTAGACGCGATAGGCTAGGGTATTCCTTTTTCATAAATAATCTATCCCAGCCCGAAAAAGGGGTAAACGTATACTAGGTAGATGTCGTTTCATGTCCACTTTAACGAGATCGAAACGACAAGGAACTCGAAAATCTTTTCATGTTTAGAGAGTCAGAAAAGAGCTGAAATATGACTCCACCTAGAGGAACGAGTGGCATAAAGGGTAGCTACTGGTTCTGGTAATGGTGGAACTACTCAAAACAAGTAAAGGTTAAGAGGCTGGCTAACAAGACCACTCATCGCAGCAGTTCCTCAGGAACGGGTAAAACAGCGAAGTGAAGGCATATGATTGGCCAAGCAGATAATGACAATGGAGTGAGAAAACCAAGGCTCATCTGGCAAAAACAGGCTGATAAAATGGCAATCACAAGAGGTAAATGGGAATGGTTTCATTTTTACACAAGCTTGAAATCAGGAAACTTTGCTTGAAGTTGGTTTCATTTTTACACAAGCTTGAAACAAAGATCAACTATGATTGAAACCGGTTTCATTTTTACACAAGCTTGAAACGGAAATAAACTATTCTTGAAAAAGTAAGCATGCCCCCAGCATGGTGACTCAATTCGAGGTACATGCCCCCCAAGCTTCAATCCATATGAAAGGCAGATGGAGTGAAGGTTCAAATTACGAGACCAAGAGAAAGACTGGACTGGGATTTTATGAGAACTTAACAAAGACTCGAATTGAACGGGAACGTGTTTCATTTTTTTAACAAGGTTGACACATTAAAAGAACTATCCTTAAGACACCTTGTTTCATGGTTTAAGGAGCTTGACACAAGAAAATGAACTATGCTCCGACAAACCTCGTTTCATTTTTTAAGGAGCTTGACACAAGACAAGAAACTATGCTCTGACCAGACTTGGTTTCATTTTTTAAGGAGCTTGACACAGGAAAACAACCATGCTCTAACAGACTTCATCATAATGAACAAGAAGTCATCGCTTCCAAGAGTTCCAATCCTGATGGAAGGAAAACATCCTGGAAGTCAGGACCCAATGCCCCCAGCACCTGATGCACGATGGCACTATCACTGAGTACAGGCACAGGGTAGGTAGCCACATAGTTGACCTGCGGTGGGGCAGATACAATGGGTGGATAGAAGCTAGGAAGGGATGATGTCGGGCCAGTTGCCACATCAGGACCAAAGAACAAAATCTGATCAATGGTCACGATCCGTTCTTCATGTGGAAAACAGACCACACGAAAAAGGGAGGAGACAAGCGCTCCCATGGCATAGGTGTAATCATGCCCCAAGAGTAGATTGAAATCCAAGGGGCTTAGAACAACCATCATGTCCATATGGATAGTTTTACCTCCCAAAGTAACAGGTAACCTTGGAAGGATCACTAACAATTGATTCGTTCTTTTGTTAAATGCCAACAGATTCTGCGTAATAGGTGCAAGCGGCGGCGAACCGAAATCTTGCTAGGTAGTTGAGGATAGAACACTAACAGATGCGCCTTCATCTATAATGGTGTTGGGTATGACCAGACCAAAAGCCTGTACTGTGATCTCGAAAGGCACATAAGACAGAAGGTGGTATCCTGCAAATTGATTCCAATCAAAGGAAGCGATCAAACTACTCGAAGGGGTTACCATTGAATCGAGATGGTCTTCCCCTGGTGTTATGGAAGAAGGAGCATCCTCCACGACTTCCATCACGGAGTCAGGAAGAGTAACCTTTGGGACCTCCATCATGGGAGGTGAAGGAGCTTCTTCTTAAGGGACGGGGACAAGAGAATCTTTCTCCAAGTCTGAAGAATCTGAAGAAACTAGAAGGACATGAGGGGTGTGAGATCCACTCTCAACGGAAAGGACCTGGCATACCGTGGATGGAGCCAGCTCAACCGATCCCATGACCAATGGTTGGTCGGGGATGGATTCCTGAATTTGGATTTCCGGGGGAGTGGGATCGATCAAAGATGACTCTTGACCAATCGTGGCATCAGCTGGTGGAGGACTCAAAGATAGCTTCTAGTAACCAGGTAGAAGGCATGGTGCGGAAGCAGTTGCATTGTCCAAGAATCTTTTGGCTTTATCCATATATGGACAAAGGTGAATGGCATGGTGCCCTTCACACAACTTACAGGGATTGGTGAGCTTAACCTGCTTCTTAGGAGCCTTACCAGCACCAGTTGAAGACGTGCCCCCAACTTGACTCTCAGAGGCCAACGGCAACGGTGGGTGACCGTCGGACCATTCTTCGACGACCTTGGGAATGCCTGGGCAGTCTCGAAGAAGATGGTCTCCCGTGCACAACATGCAAGGGAACTTGAATTTTCGTGGAGGGCTGGGAGGTTTATCAAGAGGAGATGTTTCGGAGGCAGTAGTTGTAGCCTTAGCCTCTCTCTTATCTGACTTCTTCTTCTTTATCTTCTTCTTCTTCTTCTTAGCCACATGGTTACTCGAATCCAGAATTTCACTAGGCGAAGAAGAGGAGGAGGATGTGGAAACAGGCGAAGAAGGGGAGAGGTCCACCTTGGAATCAACATGATGCTGTTCAGGTGAAGGAACTGATTGAACAGTAGTTGAGACATTCGGAACCAAAGAGGTTGAAAAAAACCAAACAGGCAACCTAACAGTTAACCCAGGAAGGGAAAACGTTGCCATGTAAGGAGCACCAACATTCCCAAAAGGAGGAAAAGGACCAGGATTCCCATCGGAGGGGATTCCTTGGTTGGTGAACTCCAGAAAATTTTCCATCAGAAACGATCTTTAGAACAACATCCTAAGGAAACTAACTTTAACTAGGAATATTTCGTGGGTAGTTAATTTTTAAAACATTGAAACAAAACTCTACTGTTTCATCTTTTAAGAGTCAAGAAACAGGAAAAAGGTGACTCTATCGCTTTCAGATTGGAAACAAGCATTAAAGGACAAGCGCTTGATGACCTTTTCAAATTTAATGAGTCAGAAAAGATCAAAATGACTGCTCGGGAATGCTAGGCAAAGGGTGTACCAAATAAATGTGAACTGCAATATACACCTTTGTTTCAAAATGAAAGAGAAATCAACCAAGGACTTAACGTACATGCAGGCAATCTCCCCCAATGCTGTGTTCGGTGTATCATGGGTATAGGGCGGCAGACTTATTTTCCTATGGATAAAGGATAGAAACCTAGTGGGGTCTCCCTTTATATATGCGATGGTATGGGGAGTACAAGTCCGTACTAGTGCTGTCTAAAGCCAAGAGGCGAACGACAGCTACTAGGTTTAATGACGCCGGAACACGTCTCTAACCTAGACCTCTAAATGTTTGTTAATGTTTCAATGCTTCCTTAGGTAAATTGAATAAATTTTAATGTTGATCTTCAATTATGTCTCAATTTCAAGGCCCTACCATATGTCATATGACAATCTCCTGTATGCAGCTATATGAGAAAAGAAAACTTTCAATTCGATGAATGCTATCTAGTTAAGGGAAGAGCTTCAAACAATGATGCGACATAAAACAACACTGCAAACAAAATCTTTTCCAAACTAGATGAATTTCAGTATCCAAAAGTAATTTCAAACATTCAACGATGCAAATAATGCAATGTAATCTATGCAAAATCCTCTTTTTTCGAAAACTATGCAATTGTAATATATGCACAATTTCCTTTTCTTTTCAAATGATAGGAATGCACTCAATGCATTTTTCGATGAAATGAGAATCTACTTAATGCACGCTTTTAATGAAAGAGAATGCACTCAAAGTGATTTCTAGTTTTCAATCATTAAACAATGTAATCTAAGTTCAATGATGGATCTCAAAAAATACATTTCAATGCAATGTGATCTAATGCATTTTAATGAAAAGAAAACTATGAGACGAAAACTAAAATAACACAAATCTTCTTAATGAAGGATGAATGCGGAAGAGATGTAAACAAACACTAAGAATGCAATCGTTGTTTCAAACACTTTGTCACGAAATCCCTCAAAAGGCGACAAGACATATGAGGTCAAACACAAAGAGGACTTCCAAAGCAAGAGATCAAAACAAGGCATTCATTCCCTTTTACATCAAGAAATCATGGAAATAAGACATTCCAAAAAATGAGCAATATAATCTATGCTCATACAGGGAAAAGACCATAAGGGAAAGACACACTGGTGAAGGATTTAGGGAAAAAATCTCAATTTTCATACACCCTGAAATTGGCACGACTTGTACATTGACAACTAGCGCCAATGCCTGAAAATGAAAAAAAAAAAGAATTTCTCCCAACCAAGACCAGACTCACCACTTCAAGCAGAATCTCCAAGAATCAAATGAACCATGTGATCTAGGCTCAAAGCGAGATAGACACAGATCAAACTCAGAAAGCTCAAAACAGAGTAAACCCTAGTACCTTATAGGATTGGCGTGACTGTAAGACTTAAACTAGCGCCATAATAGAATTGGCGGGGGTAATACACTAGCAACTTGCGCCAATGGGCGCGACTGTCAAGCTGAAAAGCACGCCAGTCAAGTTTACCAGTCAAAAATAAAAAAGAGAAATCCAACAAGCAGGCCAGTGACAATCAAGCTATCCAAAAGCCAAATTCATAGAAAGATCTAGCCCAAAGAGCTTATCAAGCAAGCAGAATCAAGAATCAACCGAAAAGACAAGACAAAGCTCCAAGTGTTTAGTTTACAAAATAAACCGGAGATTGACTGAAGCAACTTTGATCTACTTCGCAATTACAGAGAAAAATCATTTCGAAGGCTATCTGGCCAACTTCAGGCTCCATCTATAGCTCATAAAACGAATGACAACAAGCTAACGATCCCCAGCAGAGTCCCCAATTTGTTGTGGAGGTAAATCCCCTCTGCGGACAGAGGTGATCCCTACTAGTCCAGACCGGGTCTAGCAACAATCATTCACGCTATAGCGCAGGTTCCTAATTGCAATTAAACCAACTAGCGATGAAGGCTTACCTGGGATCCAACGATGTTGCTTGTAGAAGAGGTAGCGCTCCCGTTCCTTAGCCCTGGCAGATCATGATCCCCACGATCTCCGTGATGGACACCTGCACATGCGAGAAACAAAAAAAAACGCAAGTGTAAAATCCAGTAGATGCAACTATATGTCAGTCAGAAAGGACATAACTCATTATTATAAACAACAACAAAAGTGTAACCATAACCAATAGTCGTTTATTATTAATCAATCAAAGGAAAATTACAACCAAGTTCTGATGCTGAATTCTCCTTCGGAGGGTCGCCAGCAGAACACGTCTCGAAAATCATGTCAAGGATGGGACAAACCTCTCTCTTCAGATCTTGACAACAGTCTCCTTGCTTGAATTTGGCCTTAGGGGAATAATCGAGGCTCTTGCAGCATAAGGCTCTTGAGAATTTGGGAACTTGAAGACTAGCTTGCCATGGAGATGGGTAAGCTTTTATAGATGGAGGAAGGGGATTTTGGATCCCTATAATCATGGGATTGGCCCTATCATCAACGAAGCTTCCATGATAGGTGGCAAACCACTTCCTCTCTATGGAAATCCATAGCCAAACCTCCCAACTCAAGATAGATAGTAGTCCAGGAATTTTTTAGGACAAAACTTCTACCATTTATTTTAAAAAAACACTCCTTAAATTGGCTGGCGCGAGTGCAACTCTAGGATAGAGCACCAATTGGCGCGACCTATTTGAAGAATTTTCCCCATTGGCGTGGGTACTGAACTGGCTACCCGCGCCAATGAAAAAAGGGCCATTTTTCGGGTTTTTCACAAGGAGATGTCTTTAGGGGGATGAAAGTACATGTTCAAGGGAATGCCATGAAAGTATTTTCAAGTTATGTCACTGCTCACAGGTCAAAAAATGAGCCCTCCAATGTGCGAGATGGGGATTGCAGGGATGGTGACAAATTACTATGTAACACTTTGAAAGATATAACATCATATGAGTGAATAAAAGAAAGTTCAGAAAGAAGTTACAAGGCAAGCAAAGTCAAAGTTCAAAGGCCACTGATCTTAAAGTTCTTGACATCTCACCAGGAGATGTCATCCCCATGTGGAGCCATTGTTAGGGTCCTATAATAATAGGGATCATAATTTTGAATTGAAAATGTTAAAGTCTTGTAATATTGTACATACTTTTTCTTTATCCATAACGTTTTCCCATATTAAAAAATCTAAAGAGGGTGAAGTGCTAAAATAAAACTCATAGGACTAAAAGAAAAGGATCAAAAAGAAAATAAGTATGAACCCCACACAAAAAAAGATAAAAATAGATCATGAAAGTGTGCACATTCAAATGCCACTACTTTAGTTTCTTTCGCAAAATAAAATTGTGTGCATATTGTCAAAAATGCCACAATTCATGATGGTCAAACAACTTAATCTTGACTCATTCATGCATTTAAATTTCAAAGTATTGATAAATAGAGAAAAAATATCTAGCCAAACCATTTAATACTGGCAGATCAGTAGTTAGGTAGAGAATAAAAATGATCTCATCAGTTTAATCTGAGCCATTGGAAGTCACAAGGTTAGAATTAGATAGTTTTCTTATAGAATAAAAATAAAAGGGTCAGCAAGATCAAATGCACCCAATAAATAAAGAAAAAATGTCAGGGTAAATGATGGGTAGGCAAAATTACTTTCTCAAGGCATGGAAAGCATTAATTGGTCATTTCATATCACTTATAATACCCCCCAAAATCCCCTTCCCCTTGCTTAAAACCGTTTTTCCACTTGAAAAAAGGCATTTTCCCTTGTAAAAATATATGTTTCCCTTCATTTAAACCTTTTCCACTTACTTCACTCATTTTTCCTTACTAAAACCCATTTCCCTAGTTAAAATCCATTTTCATTTGAAAAAATAAATTCCTTTACTAACTCCCCTTTTCATTAAAATACACCACAAAACCCACTCATTCGAAGTTTTTTGTTTAAATATATCAGGTCCCACTATAATAATCCTTCCCCGAATGTTATTTTTTAAAATCATCCCTAGTGTATTTTAAAATCACGCACATGTATTAATCCTGTGTTTAACTTTTTTATGTTAACTCCTGCATACATACAAATTTATCCCATATTACATTAACTCTCGTTTAATTATATTTCCCCAAACCCCTTATGTTAATTTAATATATAGTTTTGTTTTATTAAAATCCCTCCCATTATTTTTAATCTCGAGTCCCACTTATATGTTAAACCAATCCCATGACTCATCTCGGGACCCGCTTATCAAAACCCTCGCTATTCATCCATCAGCCCAATATTCATTCATAAAATCCAATGGCTAATGGAACATTTCGCATCCCTGGCTGCTCGACATTTAACACCATTGGGGGGTTGCGAGATGGGTGGATTCGCACCACCGCCCCCCTACTATGTGGCAAACCCACATCTTATCACACTCCTCAGCAGAATACCACCAACCCACTTTTTTCCATGTGAAAACCACCGGGCTATTTTCCGCCCATTGCTATGACACCGCCCAAATTTTAATTTCACCCCGTGCAATAAGATTAACCAATTTTGGTTAAAAGAAATAAAGTCCACTCTTTATCATTAGTTAACCATTCCTATTCAAATTTTTCATACACAAATCCTTGCTGACCTATTTTTGAGGTAAAGAAACATTTTTCAACTTATGTTGAAGTAAATATTAACCAGAATTCACCCCTACTACTACCAAAAACTATTGTTGACTCTAACTGGAAGATTTATAAGAACATTGAAGCTTATTTTGTTACCAGAACCTCTATTGTGGCCATAACCTTTCCAAAGATCGATTTAAAAATTCATTTCCAGGTATTCCTAAGCGTTGAAAGCCATTTCCTAAGACAACGAGTAATAAATTAATCAATTGAACCAATTAAATGGCTTCCCAAGGTATTGTGAGAGTCAATCCCCTGCAACCTCCTGTTTTTGATGTTGAACATACCCACCTTGTAGAAAAATACTTCAAAATCAATGACCAAGTCACTGATTTCAACCTCCTTGAGCTCCACTACTAGAGCCATGATAAATTCATAGTCCAGGATGATGATATCCACCTTTGGGAATAAAAGTTTCCTAAATATATCTTCCCATAGACCTTCCAATTTCCTAAAATCATCAAAATCTGTCAAGTTAATTATTTTCACAATGAAAGAGCACTAATAACCCACACCAAATAAATTTTGTTCACCATTACTATAGAATCGATAAGCTATATGTTGCAAATCCAACCCAAGCCTGATGAAGCCCCTTTGTCAATTGAAATACTCACTGAGTTATATCTAAAGCTGGACATTCCAAAGAGGTTTCAAATATTCCAAACCTTCTTGCCTTCATCAGTTGAAACCCCAAAGAGTAACCCTCCTTATTCAGATTCAATTTTTTTAGAGACAACAAGATAGATTTTCACAATGTTGTCTTCTATTCTAGGATAATTTATAGATGTGTACGTAGATGCTTCAGTCCTAGGTTTTCTATACTTTTTCTGCCCAGGACAGCCTCCAGCAATTACATTTGATGTTGTTCAATACTTATCAGATTCCATCCATGAGAAATTGGTTAAATTAGCTGAGGAGGAAATGTTTAAGTTTTCATCAGTGATATTTCATTTATTCTTGTACTTCCAATCTGAAAGGTTTGCAGTTGGCCTTCAAAAACTGGACACTAAATGTAATCCCTAATTAGTTGTTTTCTGGAATTCCTTAATTAGGAAAGATTCCACAGAGTTCACATACAAATATTTCATTGATTCATTTATTCATCCATTTTTTAACATGCTAAGCAGTAGTAGTGAAGCTAGGATCAATGAAGAAATAAAGAAAGTATTGCAGTTCTCAGAACACAGTAGGATAGGAGATTGATATTTATACTAGAACCACACTGAAATTAGGGTGTATGGTTGTCCACTCACTCCATACAAGCTGCCCAAATACCTCCCAATGAGGTTATTTTCACTATAATATAATAGGCACATCCTAAATTTAGATGAGGTTAATTTTTTGTCTGCAAAGAAGAAAAAGTAGTTTAAACTAAAGAACCGGCTTGGTCCTTTCATTTGTAATAATAGGAATTCTGGTTGTAATAATAGGAATAGGCATAAAAGTGTTTACAGGAATTCAAGTTCAGTGATATTTTTAAATGGTAGTATGATCCTTTAGGAGTTATCAGCAAACTAAGGGTCAAATTTAAATTAAATCCTTTTTTCCATAATTCCAAACTAGAGATTGAGAAGTACTCTAACTAGTCAGAGTGGTTGGACAATACTTTGAAAGAGGTGGAGAAACCAGTTGAGACAAGTTTTGTCCTGCAAACTCTAGCCCTACAAGATAGAAATTCCAAGAGACTAAGAGAATAAGGTTCATATTTAGCTCAGACCACTACTGATACTAAATTCCAACTTATGTAAAGGAAGAAGCCTAAATTAAACCCTATAAATGAAAAATTTGAGACAATCGAAATTATTGATAGAGACACAATGGTTAAATAAAATGCACCTCCAGCAGTTACATAGGAAACTCACCAACCTTCAAAATGTAATACTCAGATTATTCAGAAGCAACACAGTGTTGAGGTCTCTTCATAAAAAAAACTAGTAGAAAAAGAGCAGGACATAATGTAGAAGTATAAAGAAATCAAACTCGGGAATGAAGTATTGAAAGCTATCAAATATGCCCAATATTGGAAACATACACCTAGTGACCATAACAGGTTACTTTCTGCCTTTGATTACAAGACCGGGAAGATGCATATGACCTTCTTGCAACCAACAGTGAAGGCTCCAAAATCATCAGCAGACTATAGAAAAACAAGATTTGAAGTTCAAGCAAAATATCTACATCCAATTGATCAATTTGTGGTCCATAATCAAGCTGGTGAAATGCTATATTCTAATATGACCAACAAATCTATGAGTGTGCAAAAATTACAAAATTATCTAGAGAGTATCAAAGCTCAGTTAAAACTAGAGAAGGTTTCCTCACAAGCCAAGGAAAATAGAATCAAAACACTTGAAGAATTGGTCATAGAGATAGGATATGATCCCAAAAATGTCAAAGTAGACAAATAAATCATCAAGAAAAATAATGCAGACATTGCTGAATTGAAGAAGCAGTTGAAATTACCTCCCACTGAACATCCACAAGAAAAAGAAGTTTTATAAAATGAAGGAAAGAAATATGAAATGATGAATCTCATCATTCAATTGACAGCTCAACTGAAAGATATGGAGAATGAGATGGATAAATTAGTGCAGGAGAAGAAGGAAAACATGCAAGTGATTCCTGTCACTACTATTCCTACAGTTACTACAACAGTTTCGTCTACTTCATCAACTCCATTGGCAACAACAGTTCCAATGACTACAGCAATTTCAACAACAAAAACTACAACATCATCTACAGTAGAAACTCATCCCAGTGATGAAGTAGGTAAATTGGTTAAAGCTATGTAAGACATGTCAATACGGACAACTGAAATTAATAGATTGAAAGAATAGGTAAAGAATCTTGAAGATGAAAAGAAATTGGCACAAATAAGGAATACAACTGAATCACAGAAGTCAAGTAGATTGACAGACAGAGTTCAGAAGTTAGAAAGAGAGTTGACATTGGTAGAACCTTTGGCCCAAGCCAAGCAACAATTATGGGCCAATATCATTAACTTTCTTAATGATATTTGGCCATCCATTCAAGTTATCTTTGAGAAGAAAGACTTGATTAAAGAGGCTAATGAAGCCATCTAGAAGGTCAAAGAAGAAAATGACAAATAACAAGAAGAAGCTATAGAGATAATTAAGTTTCTAAAGTCTAAGAACAAGCACGAGTTAGAAGAAATTGGAGTAAGTGACAAAAATGAAACAATTCTAGAGGTTAAATAGGTAATTTCAAAAAGAAACTTAATGGTACAGCTTGAAGAGAAGTGCTAAGCTATGGAGTTAGAAATAACCAGATTTATGGTGAAATTTGATGTTTTGAGGTGGAAAGGTTTACCTGATCCTTTGGTCATCAGTGATAGATTAATGAAGCAAGAAGACTATGAAAAGAAGATCAAAGAAATGGCCAAAGAACAGTCCAACAATTCATCTTTGAAAGGAATTCCAACAGGGAAGGTACTCTATAAGATATTTGAAAATATTTTTTACCTCCAGCATGAGGTAAATCATCTCTTTTTGAACAAACCTACTTTCACCAAGTACACTAAAGCAGATGAAATTTGCAGAAGGATGGTGAATATTAAAATCCGAGATGAAGATAATTGGGAAAAGTTATATGATTTATTATGATGGTGAAAAGTAAAATCGGGTAATAGAGAAGTCAATGTTAAAAAGTATTAGAGAATTCAAATAAAAATGACAAATAGAGTTTATAGATCAATCAAGTTAAATGTGAAAGAAAAATAGTTTAAAGTTAAAAAAAAGAGTTAAAAGAAAAGGTAAATCCTATGACAACCAATGTGAAAATGCAGCCAACATACAACAACAAGAAAGGAGATAAAGAAACAAAATATCAGTAAAGTAAATAGCAATATAAATAAACATGAACAACTATCATTTAGTCTTCGAGGTGTCTCTATATTCTTGCATGAAGAAAATTCTTTTTCCTTGAATAATTCCTAAAAACAGTTTAGGATATTTTGTATTAGTTTTTGTATAAATACTTTAGAAATTTGAAGTATTAGTGTGGATTCCTGAACATTTCTATAGTTGTAATTGATCAAAATACCTAAGGGTTCATTTTACAATTTGCAAGTCAGTAGACTGGATAAGTAATAAAGGCATTTCATTACAAGATTCATGTGTTGAGCCACTTCAGTGAAGTACATTTCAATTGTTAAATGTTATTTCTCTTAATTATTTCATTAAACTTGTATGTTTTCCAAATTTAAATGTTATAACAGGAATATTATTGCAGAAATTGTTTAAGAACACTCTGTTCTAAACTATTATTCATTTTAATGTTTTCTTCTGATATCTACATCTGAGAATCCTTAATTTCTCTCACATCTCGATTGAGCTCTTTCTTCTTCCTTCATAATTCTGGTTTAAGGAATCCTTAACTTCTCTTTGATCTTGATTAAAAGCTACTTCACCAATCAGCCTTTATAGATCTAATCTTGCTCATCAACCATGCCCTGTGAACACTTCCTTTAGAACTTGATTCTTGCTTTGTTTTCTTGAAAATTTGACTCCATAGCCCAATGGAAAAGTAGAGATGACAACTATCCATCTATATCGATAATTCCACCAAACCAAACAAATCAAAAGCTAATCAATATTTCATAACTAGCCTAAAATCGACTAGAAACAACAAAGTTAAATTAAAAAGAGAGAGCCCTCTTTG
This sequence comes from Pinus albicaulis, assembly GCA_034641835.2. Classification (NCBI taxonomy): domain Eukaryota; kingdom Viridiplantae; phylum Streptophyta; class Pinopsida; order Pinales; family Pinaceae; genus Pinus; species Pinus albicaulis. The sequence goes on from CM076582.1 coordinate 1,563,873,519, forward strand.
AGCATTAGTAAGGCTAGATCATGATCTCAAAAGTAGGTTTGTGGTTACCTCTAAAATTTCTTTAACAATCATAAAAACCCTAGGAAATTATTGGAGTGATAACACCCTCAAAAAGCCGTGCAGTCCTCAGAGTGGTGGAAGTCACTTTACGAGATGACAAGGCACACTGCAGGACATTGATCCCACACTTGGGGCCACCTAAGGACATCTGCCCTAGCCTCCTTATGACCTCAAGGGAGAACATAATGGAATAAATGTGGCACAAAATGGAATCACCCTCCTCTATTTGGTCACCATCCATAAATGTAACAAGAGAGGGAATGAGGGTTTGAATTCTCCTATAAAATGCCACTAAGATATGAACAGTAGGAGAACACACTGTTATGCTAGCCAAAATTTCCCCAAGCAATCCAACAATGTGTGATCCGAAGCAGAGATAGAGGGGACTTAGTTGTTGGCCATCCAACAACTCCAGTCCACTAGAGTAGAGAGAGGGAGACTTTGCGCCAAGGTAGCTCGAAAGTACAGATATCCTTGCATTGGGACTTAGAACTCCCTAGTTCTAAGGGCCCCTTGACAAGTGGGTAAAATTTTCATCCTTCATTCCTACCATCACTCAATAAGAGGGGACATAAGTGCCACAGTTTTGATTATTGAAGTTGTTTGAATCTATTTACATCTTTTGTATTAATTGTTTTACTTTATTTTTCATGTTTCAATATTCATGCTATTCACTATTTTGTATGTTTATTTCTTAGCATGTTTCCTAACTTGCTTGAATCACTTTATTGTCTGTGTGTGACCAAGAACATAAGAGGGAAAAACCACTCTGCTTAAGTAGGTGTGATTTGGTACGTTCGTGCACAAAACACACACACACAATAAGGTCTTGAATTATTAACCCTCATATGTGTTCATTTATTTGCATTTTAACTTGGTGTTCCCTTTTGTCACCTGAAACTCCTTGATATGCATTCTCATACCCTAACACCCGACACATATTTTCATGCCTTAACACATGGAATGTCTTGGTATGCCTGACATGCATTGGCATGCCTTGGCACTATTTCTCACTTTTTTGGACACCCTGGCACTTCTTGAAATGCCATAGCATTCACTATCATACATTTTCACTCCCCCCTTGGCATGCTTGACACTCGCGGACACCCCCAACACACCCTATTATTCATTCATTTTCATTCATTTTCACTCAATGATTTATTTTTTATGGGGTGCATGTCTAGAAAGAGTTCCTTCAAGAGAATAAAAAAATGATCTCACCATTAGTGACATAAATAATTGCGAGATTATACTTGAATGAGATTAGGAAACTATAAAAGATATTTTACGAATGACATTTTTAGGTTTTTTTTATTGTGTGGGAATGGTAAGAAGTGAGTGGTCAATACGGTGTGTAAATGCTTATAATACCTTGTCACTCCCTCCTTGGGATGACAACTAGCACTCATTTCCACTCCCTGACATACCCTCATATTCATTCAATTCCATGAATTTTGACCTAGTTCTCCCTTGTGTTGTCCTAGTACTCCCTAACACTCCTCAATATGCATTGGAAATCTCTACTTAGCACTTTTTGACATGCCCCTGCCACTTCATAGCATGCTTAACACTCTCTGACACACATTTCCACCTGGAAAATGTTAGCCCTTGGAATGTCTTAGCATGTCTAACATGCATTACGATGACTTGGTATGATTTGGCATGGTTTAATTTTGATGTTATTTGAGATCAGTTACTGGAAAATATATGAGAAGCAATAGAGGAATATTTTCACATAGAACACACTAACACATGGCACTTAGCACCTATTCGCACCTAGTGTTGGTGTGCCTATCATGCCTCTCATGAAAAAGGTAAATTGATGACTTATTAGCCCTCTTATATGTTCATATCCTTGTAGTTTAACTTCTTTCTCCATTTTTTTCCTTGACCATCCCTGACACACATTGTCACACCCTTGCACATATTGGAATGCCTTAACACTTGGAAAATCTTAGCATGTTTGGCATGCCTTCACACTATCTATCTCATATTATAATTCCCAAGCACGCCTTGGCACTCCCTAGTTGTCATAACCTCATAGATAGCCTTACTTTTTTTGCAACTTGGGAACCCAAGAAAGTCATTAGAAAAACAATTTTGTACCTAGCCCAAAGTCTCACTTTATCTGAAATTACTTTTTCCACACCTTATCAAAACCATAGGCTTCCCTCTTGCAAGTCCTATTATGAAATTATCCTAAGACAATTCATCCTTTGAACACCCTAAATTCACAGACACTCCTTGGAACACACTCTTATTCATTCATTACGAATAATTTTGACCTAATTCTCCATTGTGCTCCCCTAGAAATCCCTAACACTCCTCAACATGCATTGACATTGTCTTCCATGTGTTAGCACACATTTTCATTCATTGGCATGCCTTAGCAGTTCTCAGTTATCATGCCCTATTGGCTTGAGGGGTCCTGACCAAGGTTCGGATGTTCAGGGTTTACCAACAAACCCCTATACTACTGGCCCTTTCGGTAGTGACCTGCTTGCGCCAACCAAAGTCTCACCCGAAGTAGTATGGGTGGGTGTTGGAACTAGGTTTCCCCACCCTGGGAGAGGGTATGTAACTAAAGTAGAGCTACGTTCCACCTTATAGTGACCAAATCTTGTATTATAGAGCCTATGTCTACAGATTTCCTTCGCATCCATGTGCGCAACAGTAATGATACTCGCAGTAATCAACAGATCATGAACTCATAGAAAGATAACGCAGCTATTCCAGATATTCTTGCATGAAATGAAACAAAACAAATATAGATCGCATCATAGATACGTAACACAAGCATGTTCACAACTTAACTCCATAATATAGCAACATATATTAAGTAACCAAACATCATAGATTCATATCACAGTAATTCCAGTGGATTTAGATATTCAACAATACTTCTGCATTCATTAATCCTTCATATCTTCTTCCAATACCCCAAAACCTAAACTGCGGACAAAGCAGCAGGGTCTGCACACAACGGGACAGAGGCCCTCCGTGCACACAGTAGCAGGAGTCCTTACCCAACAACCCTAACCAGATCTATCAAATCACATTTAGCATCAATCTCTTTTCATTCTTAGTATGTCCTACAACTCAAAAAGGTTCAACTACTTATACTATTTTAGCCTACGCATCCAATGCTCTGCAAACCGTGGTTTGCGGACTCTTGGTCTACCCTTGACCCATTTACAATGCATTAGGGGCTTTGACCCACCCCAAAACCCCTACGTTAGAATAAATATAATAAAAAATATAAAAAATGGACCAGTTTCGTAGCTTGAAAGAGACCATGTTCCAATAGTCCCCCAACACAATCTTCTGACTCATCCTGAGTCACTACAATGGTAGTTTCTCCACCTGCGCGCATAGTGTAGTGAAGGCGACGATTAGTGGAGGCAACACCTCATGACTCTGAGTAGTGGCGCTCTACGCAAGGTCCACAAGCCTTTGGGATGTTGGTCCTTCATTTGCCATGGTGACGTTGTACAATGTCTGGTTTATTCGCGTGACTGCATCATCTGCATCTTGTGAGAGTTAGAGGGCTGTCGCAGCCCATGGCTTCAATCGTTCCTCGATGACGTGCTTCTTGCACTAGAGTTTCTCAATATGATCCTAGAGAGTGCTGCTGGTCCTCAAATGTGCTAACTTTTGTGCAGGAACGAAGGTGGGCAATGTATCCTTGACCTGTGCGAAAGCTTCTTCCCGCTGTCATAAGTCCTGATTGATCATTCGGAGGACTAGATTGAACTGGACCATGGTCCAGAGCTGCATGGCCGACTCTAGCAACTGGGAACCTTGAGAAATATTCCTTGTGATAGTGTTCATAGCTTCGGTCACTAGCGTAGCGCTTTGGGCTCGTACCTCCAGCAGGGTGGTAGGCTGCAATGTGGCCTGTAAGTCGAAGATTTGCTTCTCCAACTATGCCTTAATTACCTACATTTCTATCCAAGATGCTTTTAATGTTGCAACCATACTTTCTACCTTGGCTCGAGGTGTACTTGCGGTCGGGATCCCATCCATAACCTTCGCGCAGAGCTGGTGGATCACTGTTTCAAGCTCCACCTATCGCGATATAGCGAGGGAATTTTTTGCGTTTTTCCACGCGATGGCCCGCTTGGCCACACCGAGCTATTTATGAACATCTAGGTATCGATGGTGGATCTCTCGGATCATGGTGGTGTGGAGACCCTCTAATGCCTTGCTGGGTAAATTAGCCAAATCCAATTTTATCCCTGTATCTACTTGGAGATGGGTTCCTACAAGGGCAGTGCTAGGCAAAGAGCAGAGATGGCTTGCTTTCGGTGCTAGCACTGTACTGCTGATTGCCAAGGGAGCCCGTCTCTGAATTACGCTGGTCTATAGTGTATCTACCTTCCATTAGAGGGCATGGAGCTCGGTCTGAAAGGAGTTAATTTCAACCTTTTGTTTCTCCTCTATGGCTGCCCATCTATCCTCTGTAGCTAGTGTAATTCATCTGTGATTTTCTCGAGGTCGTCAGTTAGTGTGACCGTCGCATCATATTCTTGGCGTTGGGTGCGCTGCCTTTTTTGAGGCCCTTTTTCAAGCTCGCCTAGCCGCTTTGTATTTTGGAGGGAGGTTGTATCTTCGTTATTCGTCCCTTTCACACTCAGTTCCAGCTGCGGACCAACCCTGGCATCCTTATCAGCGATTTTTGGCAGTTGTGAGTCCCTTTCCGCGGCTGCATCCAAGCCCCTCTCGCTCATACCTGTGGTTTCCTTGGGGTCGATAAGGTGGTTCACTCCTATTGTGCAGGTCACTTCGGTGCTATTTTCGCTAGGTATGAAGCCACTCCTCTATGCGGGGAGTCAGAGTGCAATTATCCTATTGATTTCTTCGTCCCCCGACCCAATCATGACTTCCTCAAGTCCGGGCTCTGTAGGTACCAAAGCTTCCGTGGGACTAGGAGCTATTATTTTAGTGGGAAAAGGGACTTTCGATTCTAGTGGCCTATTGGTAGTGGCAGTGGGTTTCTTTGCCATGAACAAGATGCTACAGGCCCAGAGAATTGTGCAGCATAGAGAAAATACATATGGGTTACGGAAGTGATACGAAACCTTTTTCCGAGCTAGCTTGCCTACTTTATAGTGCCTATGGCCGTCCAAGGGTAGGGTATATATCACTTGGAATTTACCATCAAGTAAATGGTAAAAAATCTCAAATGAATCACCCCATTAATTATCAGTCGGCCGCTCCACTCAACGGTAGCTTCTCCTCTTTACCAAATTTTATTGTTCCAACTATCACTTCTCACTCCATATGTGCACTCGGCATACCTGCTGAGCTTGGACTAAACACCCGTGCCTCTTGCGCATCCTCCCCCAACATAGGCTTGTTCCTTAGCTACCTCAAAACCAGAGACATTTTTTTCTGATAGGTGTCATCCCAACCAAAACAGACCCCCTGCGTAAACAAGTCTCTCAGAGGCGTTGTAAGTAGTGCATATTCCCAAACAAACTTTTTGTAATACCCTGCATGGCCGAGGAGAGAACACAGTTGTTTTCTTGTTGCGAGAGTCACTGAAAATATGATAACTCTGCCTTTTGTATCAGCATCCCCATTCTTATCCCACATAGGGTGCATCCCATTTCTACCCATTCGCAGCTTGAGTGGCCCAGTAGCCGTGTGCATGCCTTCCAATTCTAAGTTAGAAGCAACTCGCGAATCATCCTTACCCTTTGTTGGGGCTTGGCTATGGTATTTGATGATGCTTGGAATCCGTGTTTCCCACGTGGGTATTTTTGGTGCAATAAATAGGTGTGATTCACCCCATACCCCAGTGTCAATGTCTCGCAGGACTGCGTCCAACACCTTCGTCCCACCTACTAACCCAAATGTTCCCAGGAACTCTTTCTTCAGCATCTCCCAGTGGTGGGTGCACTGATGTAGCTCCGAATCTAAGTACCATGCAGAAGGAAGTGGCCCTAGGGCATGAATTAACAGGTGAACCCACTCTTTAGTATTCCTGTCACACCACTATTATTCCCATGCGAACATATATTCATGTGGATCTTCCGATCCAAGGAATGTCTTGACCTGTCCATTGGTTGGGGCTTCAAATCATAGGATCATCATATCTCGACATTCCTCCCAATCCTGGAATTCTTCCTCATGTGTCTCCCACCAGTACGCAGGTTTTCCACTCTTGGCTAGCTGAAGGGCCCATAGGCTTCATTCTTTGGGAACCTCGACTTTGAATGCTCGAAAAAATTCCTTAATGCTACTAGAACCATAAAAGTAGGGTAGGTCTCTTACCTCTAAATAAATTCAGCAGAATTTCCTTGTGACTCAATGACATCACAACGTCGAGACATCGTGCAACCAATTTTGCCAATTCTCCATCTCCCCATCAGAGTCGGAAAAGTAGTCACTATAATTTTCCCATAAGAGTACTCCTCCCGCCGTGGGGTTGATCCAATATTTTTCCCATGAATTCAACTTGTAAATGTGGTCCACCTCCTCTTCATCACACACTGGGTCTGTGTATCGTTCACCTTCCATAGGATCTAATGGTACTATCACCCTTCTACCGTTATTCTCAAACACCATGATTCTCTTTTTGAGGTTTATGATACCACCCATATCTATGTCCTAGTCCAACCCTAAGAGCGCAGGGTAGGGGTCTGCATCTTCTACAATTTCAATTACCTCAAATTCAATTTGGACATTTACTCCTACGATATCCACTGTAATTTTAGACAACCTTCTTAGTGGGATGATTTTCTGCTGATTTGCCATGCACAGCTAAATGGCGGACCATTCCAACTTAGGCTCTCCCATTCGTTGGCAAGTCTATTTAGGTAACATGTTCACATCTAATCTTAGGTCCAAAATAACCTAATCCATTTCGTAGTCACAAATCTACGCAGTCAACCACATTTCTCTCCCGGTGCATTTCTTATACCTGTATAGCTTGTGCACATCCTTGACCTCCGGGGGTAGATTGGGTCACGCTGTGCAGCTATTTATTAATTCCTGGAGATTCTCCCCAGCCTTTGGGTTGCGCAGCAGCTTCATACATGCCTACAAAAAGGGCTTGACCTCCTCATCTGCCTTGAGGTTCGTAGGTGCCTGAGCAGTAATTGCCTCCACCTCAGCAAAGTCCTTCCAAGTTGCGACAAATGTTTCTTTTCCCTTTTTTAGGTCCAAACCTTCTTGTTTAATAACATCTTGTCGGATCAGAGATTCTATAGCAGCCTCCTCCTCAGGTCCCCTGGTGGCCATTCCACTGCATGTCACAACATTCACACTTGGATCTTTGTCTCGCAGCTCAGCCTTAACTCTCTGCACATTATGCGTAGGTGTCGGCTACTTTTCCTGCATTTTTGCTATCAAGATTGGACAATATTCAATCACATGGTCCAACTCTCTACAATACCGGTAGGATTGCCTTGTAGAGTTCGGATAGTCCCTTGCAAAGTGTCCTGCTTCTCCACAGTTATAATAGATTAGCTGACCTCTTCCCCAACTTGCACTTCCACCTTGCCCTCCTGCCCTGCCCCTTGATGGGGAGCCACCTATGCCTGTGGAGGTTCTTTGCAGTACAGGGTCTAATTGTACTCTATATAAGTTTCCTTGATCAATCATCAAATCATACATCTGGTAGTTCTGTTCATCATGTCCCACTGATTTGCAAAACCTACACCATTGTTGCTTTACCTCTAGAACATACACAGCAAGGCGGGGATAGTAGTTGGTATCGTGTAGCCTCGCAACGCGACAATCATCATACCATAGTGCTGGCCCACTAGGTCCCACAGCTTCCCTATGGGGCAATGGGCTAGGTCCCCTGGCCTGTATATAGTATGCTAATAGAGGGCAGTTATCCTTGGTATGACCATTCACCCAACATCATATGCACCATCTCGGAGCTAGCCTCTGCCCCTCGTTACTTCTGTAGGTTTTGGATCTCTATGTGCATCACTTCCAGCTTTCCTCGGATCTGTTGGATGCCCAGCTCAGTCTCATCCCGAGGCATAGCTTCTAACTTCATGACACCCTCCAGGGCTTTCTCCTGCGATTCGAAAGTTTGGTGCCCCATAGGTACGCACAGGTGAGGTAGCAACATAGAAGTGAACCATTCTATGTGCTGTCTATCATCATATTGGAATCCCCCTTCTCTGATAACCTTCTTCAGTCGTTGATCGACCTTCCACATAGATTCAGAAGGCCCTTGCTTGAAATCCATTAAATCAACCATGATTTGAGAGTAGGACTTAGGTTTCTTGAAATGATGTTTCAGGGCATTCTTAATATCTTCAATGGTTACATTTGCCTTTTGGTTGATGTATCCCATGTACCAGTCCAAGGCTCTTCCTTCGAAGGCAAGGGAAGGTTGTGCACTTTTCACCGCATCACTAGCTACATTCTACGCATTCCATACTGATCCTGCGACAAACCAGAACTAATCCATGTATTCATCTCCCACACTCTTAAAGGTCGGCAAATTCATGTGTGCGGCCATGTCGTCTTCTGGTGGCGGGCGTGTAGGTGAATTCTTACCCCTAGGCTGCTGGTATGAAAGCGGTGTGGCTGGAGGACTCTGCGAATTTGCTTCTCTTACCGGACTGTAGACCAATCTATCTCCTTCTAGGTTGATTTTGTAGTATTTTCCACTTCGTGTTGTGCTCCCATCCAGATCAGAGGTCATTCACTCAGTATGGCTACATAGAATACTCTTTTCACAAAATAATACCTTGATAAGCAATGGTAAGGTCTTCAGAAACTTACCTCGGAACCCCTTGAAGAATCTTCGCTCTGCTTCAGAGTAGGAGACAAACTGATTGATGGAAAATTCTGTCACAAATCCTCCTAACACACTGTCTACCCAATGGTCCACCGTGCGAGTGATGGTGTTATTAGCCTTTTCTAACTACTGGATTAGTTCACGGGTCCACTCTGTGACCCGCTCGTCCTTCCAACACTTCTGAAATTCTACCAACCTTGCGAGCCACTCCTGGAGCTCAATCACAATCGTTACAAAGAAGATCTCATAGATCTCTATGAAAATGTACTTATTCTTCCATTCTTCGGTGGTCAACCTCTCACTGTGCTTTTCGTTTACAAAAAATTCTTGAACTTGTTGTTCAAACCATTCATCAATTTCCTTTCTTTCAGGCTTCTAGTACGGCCTTGGCATTACCCGATCCCTCTTTAAAAATTCTCCTGGTCCTGGAAATAGAACCATTTGTTGGCTCGAGGGGTCCTAACCCAGGTTCAGATGTTCAAGTTTTGCCAGCAAATCCCTATACTATTTTCCCTTTCAGCAATGACCTGTTTGCGCAGGCCAAAGTCTCACCCGAAGTAGTATGGGTAGGTGTTGGAACTAGTTTTCCGCACCCTAGGAGAAGGTAGGTAAGTCAAGTAGAGCTGCGTTCCACCTTATAGTGACCAAATCTTGTATTACGGGGCCTATGTCTACAGATTCTCTTCGCATCCGCGTGCGCAACAGCAATGATACTCACAGTAATGAACAAATCATGAACTCACATAATGATAACGCAGCTTTTCCAGATATTATTGCATGAAATGAAACAAAAAAAATCTAGATTGCAGCATAAATAGGTAACACGAGTATGTTCACAACTTAACTCAATAATACAGTAGCATATATTAAGTAACCAAACATCACAGATTCATATCACAGTAATTCCAGTGGATTCAGATATTCAACAATAATTATGCATTCATTAATCATTTAGATCTTCTTACAATACCCCAAAACCCAACCTACACACAAAGCAGCAGGGTCCGCACATAGAAGGACAGAGGCCCTTTGCGCACACAGTAGCAAGAGTCCTTACCCAAAAACCCTAACCAAATCTATCAATTCACATTTAGCATCAATCTCTTTTCATTCTTAGTTCGTCCTACAACTCAAAAAGGTTCAACTACTTATACTATTTTAGCCTATGCATCCAATGGTCCGCAAATCATGGTTTGCAGACTCTTGGTCTACCCTTGACCCATTTACAATGCATCAGGGGCTTTGAACCACCCCAAAACCCCTGAGTTAGATTAAATATAATAAAAAATATACAAAATGGACCAGTTTCGCAGCTTGCAGGAGACCCTGTTCCAACATACGCTCACAACTAACCTTACCTTTTCTTAGATTTGGGAATCCAAAAAAGTCCTTCCTTGACTATAATAGCTTGACCAAGTTACAATTACTAAAACTATATTATTTCATGTTCACCTAATAACTTCATATAACTCATCTTAGGCTACTCATTTCCAATCTCAACTCATCCTAATTAACAAGTTACCAAGTCAAGGCTGACATCTAACTGTGGCCATAAAACAATTAAGAAACATAGTTTACATCTTCACATGCCATAACACCTAGCAGATTTAACACTCCCTTAGCACTATGTGGAATTTGTTAGCACCCCCTACATTTATTGGCATATTTAGCACTCCCTATCACACCGTAGCACTCCATGACATTCCCTAACACTGTAGCAAGCATTGGCACTGCCTAACATATAACCTTGTCACTCCCTCCTTAGAAGACTTGGAACTCACTGACACTCCCTATCGCACACTCTTATCCATTCATTTCAATTCATTTTGAACTAGTTCACCCTTGTGTTTCTGTGGAACTCCCTAACACTCCTTGGCACACATTGGAAAACCTTTACACCTGAAACATCTTGGCATGTCACGTTGACACTCTATAGTTCCTTGGAGCTACATAGCATACCTTGTCACTCCCTCCTTAGCACACCTAGAACTCACTAACACTCCCTCCTTAGCACACCTAGAACTCATTGATACTCCCTGTCACACACTCTTGTTCATTTCGATGCATTTGAAATTGGTGCTTCGTTGACTTTCCTTGGCACTCCATAACACTCCCTGACATGCATTGGCACACCTTAGAACCTAACACATATTGTCATGTTTCCCTGACCTCTATCATACCTTGTCACTCCCTCCTTAGCACACATGGAACTCACTAACACTTCTCGTCACAAACTATTATTTGTTCATTTGCATGCATTAATTTTACCTAGTTCTCCCTTGTGTTCCCCTCACACTCCCTAACACTTCCTAACACATGTTGACATGTCGTGGCACCTGACACACCTTGGTCGCGTGCTAGCCTGACACTCGAGAATGATTTAGCATTGCCTAGCACACCTTTCCACTCTCTCCTTATCACGCCTAGAACTCGCTAAAACTCCCTATCACACACTCTTATTTATTCATTTCCATGCATTTTAACCTAGTGCTCCCTTGTGCTTCCCTATCACTCCCCACCACTCCTTAGCATGCATTGGCAGGCCCTGGCACTTGACACATCTTGATATGCTTCCCTAAGAATCTAACATGCCTTGTAACTGCATAGAATAACTTGTCACTCCATCATTATCACACTTGGAACTCGTTGAAACTTCATTTCCATGCATTTGAAACTATTTCTCCCTTGTGTTTCCCTAGCACTTGGACCTAACACTCCCTAGCATGCGTTCTCACCACACCTTAACACCTTTCACATCTTGGAATGCCTTAACAATTCGCTTGTATTGACATTCCTAATAGCCTTTCAATGGTCTATCATGTGTTATTACTTCTTGGCATTCTCTGGCACATGAGAGCACTCCCTATTTGTCATGCCCTCATATATAGTCTTTCATTTTTTGTGACTTGGGAAGTGAACCGAGTCATTGGAAAAACAATGTTGTGCCCAACCCAAAGTCTCCCTTTATTTGAAACTGATTTTACCAACCCCTTATTGTAACCATAGGCTTCCCTCCTACAAGTCCTATTATGGCCTTGTTTTGACACACTTTTTCCTTGAGACACTTGGAATTTGTTAACAATGATTGCCACACACTCTTATTTTTTCATTTCCATGCATTTTGACCTAGTTCTCCCCTGTGATTCTGAAGAAATCCCTAACAATATTCAACATGAATTCTATAACATGTGTTAGCATGCCTTTTTGTTCCTTGTCATGCACTGGAACTACTTAGCTATCATGCCCTCACAACTACCCTTAATTGTTTTGGGACTTGGGAACCAACCCAAGTCTTATCTCAACTACAAAAACTTGACGAAGATATGGTTACTACAACTAGACTATGCATTTTTCAACTAAGAATTGATTATAACTCATCTTGGGCTACTCATGTACAATTTCAATTTAACCCACTTAACAAGTTAAAAGTTACCAAGTCAAGGCTCATGTCCAACTATGGCCATAAAACAACTTAGCAACATAGTTTACATCTTGACATGCCATAGAACTTGGCATGTATAATAATACCTTGGCACTATGTGGCATGTTTTAGCACCTACGACATTCCTTGGCATGATTTGGTACTCCCTAAAAAACCCTACCACTTGTGACATGTCGTGGCAATCTAGAATGCCTTGGAACTACCTAGAATATAACCTTTTCACTCCCTCCTTAACACACCTCAAACTCACTGACACTCCCTATCACTCACTCTTATTTTACCTTCATTTCCATGCATTTTGAACTAGTTCCCCCTTGTATTTCCATTTTAATCCCTAACACTCCCTGGCACGCATTGACACATCCTGTCACCTAGCACATCTTGGCATGTCGCCCTAGCAGTCTATAATTCCTTGGCACTATGTAGTATCCCAAAAGGGAGAATGCAGTAATATTGAAACACAATATAAGAACTGCAACAAAGTAAAAAATAAATCTAAATACACATCATAATGCACAGAAATATCTGATCCATTTTATAATATAGGAGGTGAAAAAGAAAGTACAAAAGTGCTTAAAATATGAGACACTCAAGCCAAAGGGATGGCCTCGAATGACCCTGCAATGATCCCACAAGAGGGATAGCATAACTGCTAAACTGATAGAAGGTAAACTGCACTGTCCCTGCTGCAACTATTGGGACTGCAACTGCCTGAAAGATAGAAAGTCAGATCTAGGTAGAATGGGAGCTCTGATGATACTAAAAATAGAGATCTGGGCTCTATGATGGATAACCAAGATAACCCAAAAATGGTTTCTTATATGTATCAATCTAAGAAAACCACCCTCTTAGGGATACACATATATACTATTGGGTATTCAGATCTAAAGCTAGATATGATGATATGATGGTTGCAATGATGCACAATCATATCTATGCAAGAAGGGCGGATCCATCCACTAGATCCTTGGGCTAAAAGCTCAAGATCTAGCTCCTCCAATCTCCTCCACTGAAAATAGCTACTGGATGAACAAAAATTTCATAAAACTATGCTTTAAGAGAGGGAGGCTCAATAACCTACTACTAGATGTGTCAAATCAACACCTGAGTGATGTAAACAATATATCTAGTGTGAGGAGATGATCCCTCATAGGATTTCCAACTGAAATATTGGAAACTTCCTTTCTCAAATAGATCTACAAGACTGGATTGCACAATCCTTGAAGGGACTACTGCTACATGGAGGTAAAAACCAATGGATTGAATATTGGATATAGATCTACTGATCCTGAAAGGCTTAATGTGAAGAACATAGTGGTAGGATGAATCCTCCACCGGTTTCCTAGTGGAATGTTAGAAAAAACCTTATGAAGATGGCACCAATTCCTGATAAGGAATGTAGTACAACCCTCTTCCAAGAGATACTCAATGAAAGAGGAGGGGTTCCCGCTCAAGAATACCCTGTGCTAAACAACACTGCAATATTAGCTAAACAACTCAATAAAGCATATAAATGTACTAAGACAAATCTAGATCTAAACAAATCAAGAAATGAATAATCCAAGTCATGCCTTCTATTGTGCCTTCACCTTCATTATATAGCTATGAGCCTTCCATAGACTAGGCCCACTCCAAAACTGTGTTGTGCATGTGGTCATAAGTCTCCATGGTTTACTGCATTGTTTCTCCATGTCCTCCATCATGTTCACATGGGGTGATCACCCTCTCCATCATGTGTGAATTAAATGCATCACTTCTTCCACTATCTTATCATAAGTGCTTTATGATCTTCTTTGAATGCATTATGATCTCAGTTGACCTTATCAAATATCCTCATGATTTTGCATTTAATATCCATGATCTTATTTGACTATTTCATCCACCATAATCTATCTCATAAATGATACATGATCTCCATTAATGGAGCTGCTCCACTACTCCATGATTTTAGATCTAGATCTAGAATATCCACATACACACATTAAAAGTGGATTTTATTCATCTTTGAGATTTGTGGGTCCCTCCACCCTTTTATTTACTTAATTAATTAAGTTTATTAAGAACTCTAATACTCAAAATATCATGTGAAAATTTGGGAATATTACAGTCCTCCCCCAAAAAATGTTGCTTGTCCTCAAGCAACTACAAAAGTAGATGCTAGAGCAATCTGTCCCCCTCCAAATGGCATCCACACAAGGAAGGTCTCCACATTTGATGGAATGAGTTATGTATGCCCAACACCAAATTTTCCTCTCTATAATGTATAGGGTGATCTCTAACTCTGTATATAGATGTCCCTCATCAATCGTGAAGCTCCAAGTGACAACCATAAACTGTCCAACATCCTCCACAATACATGAGATACATGAAGATAGATGGTTATTTACACAAGATAGAAGCTCCAACTAACAAAGTATACCTCCATCCCATGCTACATGAATTAAAGAGATGATTTTCATGCCCCCATCCTTATCCATGTTGCCTTGTTGGATCCAAGCATCATCCCAACATTGTACCAAAGAAGAAGTAGAGATATATGGGTAGAAAAAGGTGTCAAACCATATTCCCCCAATAGTAACCAACACATCAATTCTTCTTGCTCCCACACCAGACCATCAATATACCAAGTATGGTGTCCATACTCTCCAATTAAGAGCCATTAGAGGAGTTCCTCCTGCTGCCATCCTCCAACACTATCATGAAAAGTAGGGAGTATGTAGGACCAAAGTCCCTCAATAAAAGCCATAGCAACAAGATCTCTTGCTGCCTCTTCACATCATTATGTGAATCAAGGAGCAACAAAAACATACTGAAGGACATATGGAATGTCACATCAGCCCAATACAAACAAACTCAATTATCACACATCATGAGAGTGTTATGCCATATTACAAACAATATAAAACACATAAACATGTGAGTTGTCACGTGATGGCCAAAATATCTCAACGAAATTGGACATGCCTTCTTCTAATTCATTCTATAATGGATACACAAGGCATGAGTCAAATAAATATGAGATATTGGGTGGTAACCATACTCACCAAAGAGCTGCCCGCATAGCCATGCCTCTTTCTTTATTTCATGAGTGTTTTTCAAGGCATGGATAAAAGAAATAGGAGCCTTTGGGTAGCAATAAAACTATCCCAAGAGCAACCAAAGTTACCACCCTTGCTAGCCCATGTCATATGTCTACAAGTGGTCATGCAACCCATTTCTTATCATCCTCACCCACTCATCCCAATGTGGATAATGAATGATGTACTGCATAAGCATGGTATCCTCCCCTTATAGAATACCATCCTCCCCAAACTGATGAAGAAATTTGCATCCCATGAAATGTTGAAGTGCACCTCCAATGAGATCTCTCAATGAGATTCATTTTTCACCAAAGGCCCTCCAAAACCAAAAAGGTTATGGATTTTCTACAGGTAGAAGTTTCTCTTTGAGTTGTGAGATGCTCATTGAGAAAGTGTCATCTAGAAAGGAGAAAATATTCATCATCTCAAGGTGTCTACCATTTATCATCTTTACCTCCATTGATTCATGAGTGAAGATACCTTCGACATGCTCCAAGAATAATGGAGCCCCTTCATTATCGCTGGTACTAAGTGATAGCATTGTAGATCTGCATGGAAATACATTTGTTGTTTCAAAGCAAGGCACAATGTTGATCTCATAACTAGTCATTGTACATAGGATCATTCTCATCCCATTTTCTAAAACTATACACTTCAACTCAAAGGGTTGAATGTAGTCCATCAATGACAAACTGGGATAAATTTCCATTTCCTCCTTGATTATATCAAGGGCCCTCTGTGCTATGAAATGTTTCTACTTCAAATAAGAATTTTTTTCTTACCCTTGGTTATGCATTGGCCCTGACGGCATGTCCCAATAAGTTTAAATAATAAGTACTCAAACAATATGAGATGAAGATGTATGCATACCTTGAATCAATTGATGTGTGGGAACCTCTTGCAAGAAAACAAGAGTTCCTCCAACTGGGACAATGCTGTCTCCAATTGCTGGTAAGAGTGATGGTTGCTCTCCTCCAATTGTACCAATGTTGGGATCTACCTACTTTTCCTCATGCATCTCCTGAATCATGCATGGTACTCTATATGTCAAGAACTCAGGACTATCTTGCAAAGTTGCAAGTGTCTCTTCTCCGGATGCAAGTACTTTTGGAGGTGCTGGTGAATGTAGTGACCCTTTTTCCAGAGTGACAAGAATGACATCCTCCTTTGCTTCCTTAGGAAATTTCTCTTTATGACACATCTTTGGTTCTCTCACATCAAACTTCCTTCTCAACTTGTGAAAGAAATCTGAATATTTAGTCACCTTTGCATGCTCCATGTGACCAAACCACCAATCATTGGCTTCAACTAAGAGATGAAGTGATGCAATTTGGACAGCCTCTCTTTCAGCTACAGGATGTAGCCTGAAGAATGTATCTAAATCTTTCCTCCAAGCCTTAACTGTGCTTGAGGAAGATCCATCAAATGTAGGCAAATAGAATCTATTGTGCCTCTTTCTTCTATTGCTGCTATAGGATCCTCTTTCTTCCTTGATTTGGAAGAATTCTTAGAGATTTAAACTCTCTTTGAATGCTCTAAATTGTGCTTTTTACTCTTCAAGATACAGACTAAGAGGCCCATGAGTCTTAGGTTTTCTTATTTCTTCATTGCTATACCATTCACCTTCTTCAAAGAAAGTGGGCATAGTAGATCTATAAGGAGATCTATGACTCTCCGGTCTTGTTTTTTGCTAATAGGAAGTGCTTGGACCTTCCTCATAAAATATTCTTCTTTGATCCTCCTTTTTCCTTTCTCTCTTCATTTGATTGACCTCTTTGGAGAGGTCTTGCATGGATCTAAAGAGAGAAGTAGAAAAACTACAATCCCCCATCATCATAGATCTCATCTATCTGCCTCTTCTTTTGATGCACAAGATCAAGTATCCATAAGGTGAGCCAAAGATCATGCTCTGATAGCACTGTAATATCCCAAAAGGGAGAATGAAATAATACTCAAACATAATATAAGAACTGCAACAAAGTAAAGAATAAATCTAAATACACATTAGAATACTTAGAAATAGCTGAGCCATTTTATTATATAGGAGGTGAAAAAGCAAGTATAATAGTGCTCAAAATATGAGACACTCAAGCCAAAGGGATGGTCTGGAATGAACCTGCAATGATCCCACAAAAGGGATTTTGTAACTGCTAAATTGCTGGAAGGTAAACTACATTGTCCCTGCTACAACTATTGGGACTGCAATTTCCTGAAATATATAAAGCCATATCTAGGCAGAATGGGAGCTCCGATGATGCTGAAAAACAAATATCCAAGCTCTATGATGGATACCCAAGATAACCTAGAAAGGGTTTCTCACATCTGTCAATCTCAAAAAACTCCCCTCTTAGGGCCTCACATATATACTACTGGGTATGCAGATATAAAGCTAGATATGATGATATGATGGCTTCAATGATGTAAAATTAGATCTATGCAAGAAGGGGTGATCCCTCCTCTAGATCCTTGGGCTAAAAGATCAAGATCTAGCTCCTCCAATCTCCTCCACTGAAAATAACTGCTAGATAAACAACAGCTTCAGAAAATTGTCTTTTAATAGAGGGAGGCTCAATAACCTACTACTAGATGTGTCAAATCAGCTCATGAGTGATGGAAAAAGTTGATCCAATGTGAGGAGATGATCCCTCACAGGATTTTGAGCCGAAATATTGGAAACTTCCTTCCTCCAATAGATCTATAGGATTGGACTGCATAATCCTTGAAGGGAATGCTGCTGCATGTAGGTAAAACCTAATGGCCTGAATACCAAATATAGATATGCTACTCCTGAAAGGCTGAATGTGAAGAAAAAAGTAGTAGGATGAATCCTCCACCAGTTTCCTAGCTGAATTCTAGAAACAGACTCCTCAAGATGGCACCAATTCCTGATAAGGAATGTAGTACAAACCTCTTCCAAGAGCTACTCAATGAAAGAGGAGGGATTCCCGCTCGAGAACACACTGTGCTAAACAACACTGCAATATTAGCTAAACAACTCAAGAATTCATAGAAATGTCCTAAGACAAATCTATATCTAAACAGATCAAAAAATGAATAATCCAAATCACGCCTTCTATTGTGCCTTCACCTTCATTATATAGATATGAGCCTTCCATAGCCTAGGCCCACTCCAAAACTATGTTGTACATGTCAACATAATTATCCATGGTTTACTACATTTTTTCTCCATATACTTCATCATGTTCACATGGGGTGATCATCGTCTCCATCATGTGTGCATTAAATGCATCGCTTCCTCCACTATCTTATCATAATTGCATTATGATCTTATTTGAATGCACTATGATCTCAGTTGACCTTATAAAAGATATTCATGATTTTTAATTTAACATCCATGATCTTATTTGATTGTTTCATCCTCCATAATCTATCTCATAAATGATACATGATCTCCATTAATGGAGCTGCTCCATGTAATATCCCCAAAATAGGGACTGCTAGCAAGGCATGCATGAAAAAATCATTTTTTAGCAATGTATGCTAAAACACTGGAAATCAGCCCTTGGATCCCTTAGATCTGATAATCTAAGTCCTAAATCCAGGAGGATATCAGAAAAAAATCTCTCTAGGTGGGTTAAAAAGGTCTCCCACACCTAGTACAGCTAGAAAAATTCCCAAGCAAGGGACTGCAACAATATTAAACAACTCTACTCGAAAATAATGCAGTTTTATACAACATCAGTAGGATACCAAATAGGAGGCTGAATAAATATGTGTACATCAGCAAAATAGATTTACAAAGCGGCCCATACAATGTACAACAGAAGTATGAAGACTCTTATGAAGAGAACCCTCAGAAAGAGGTGCTGCAACAATGTATTACACTGCAAAAAGACTTGAAAACATTATTTTAAGGAGTTGTAGTAGCTATATATTACATGTTGGATCTAGGACAGATCTGTGTACAAAAAATTAGATCTATATCAGATCTGTACACTAGATTGTCTCTATTTTACATACCCCTTAGGGTTTTCAGCAAAGCATGAAGCATATGGAGTAGATCTAAGATATTACGCAACAAATATGAAGAATCATTCTGAATTTCTGAAGCATCTATAGGATTATTCAGATCAGATCTAAATATGACAGGGAATATATCAGAAATCCATGGATCACCATTGTGAAAGGAAGATCCCTTTCACTAGATATCACTCCTCAAAGTTTGGCAAAACTCCCCTGTAACTTTCCTCTTGCAGATAATGCACTCTAGGAAGATAAACTATGTTGTAACCTTGATGAATAGTTTGGCCTCAAGAAAAGTTATGGATCTGAAGCTCCAATGATCCAATACACTCTTGCCAAGTGGATAGAAGACTCTCCCACTGAAAAGTGGCACTAGATTGGTCTAGATATGAATAGATCTAGCCTCCACTTGCTGCAGCTTACAAAGACAACCAATCCCTCAACAGGATCTGAGTTGTAGTTGGAAGAAGAGCTTGGCCTTAAGCTTGATAGTGGATAAGAAATACAGGACCTGTCCTTGAGCTACTCAATGGAAAAGGTGGGATTCCCGACCAAGAACACCCTAGTGCTAAGCAGCACTATTCTCAGCTAAACAACTAGAGAATGAGAAATGTCTAAGTAGACAAATTATTCTGAGATAATATCTTCAAAAAAAATCTTCTGTTGGCCTCCTCTTCCATTTATAAGATGAAAGTCTTGCATAAACCTAAACCACCTCATGTGTTACCTCCCTCCAAAACTGCGTTGGGCATCTAGGAGGTTCAATGCATCTAGACTGCGTTGTTGATTTTTTTATGGTTGACCCAGTCAAACAGCTCAATCCCTTCCACACTTGAGGGTGTTTCATCAGGATAGCCTAGATTTAACCTTGTTCTCATTGGGCATTGATTTATTTACTGTTCTTAGGAGTTTTTATTGTCCTCCTTTACACATTTATTCCTATAATAAGAAAATGAAACAAAATTGTATATTCCCATTAGCTTGGCTACTGACTCAACTATTCCTATAATTATTTGTTTAAAATTATGGTTCTGCGCATACGCGGGTTTATATTGACCAAGCCGCGTATATACGTGACTGTGTATAGAGAAAATCGCGTATGCGCAACCCGAAATGAAAAAACGTGATTCTAATGGACAAATTATTGAATTTTTGTAGGATGACTATATCATGGAGAGAATGTGAGCACAGTGCCATTGACAATGAAGTAATGCAGGACCAATTATCGCTCAATATTATCCGAAATTGTGGATTGCTCAAATTTTTCAAAATGCCAAATATGAAGAGTAATGTCTGGTTGCTCGAAATTCTTGTGAATTATTGGGAACCGGAAGAATATTGTTTCATAATAGATCAAATGCCCATACGTATCGAGGTGGAAGATATCTATTTTATTACTAGACTCTCCCGGAGGGGGGAGCCAGTAGATTTACATGGAAAACCTTTGGGAGGGCTCACTGTGGAAGATTACGTCCACGTCTACTGTGTAGAGGGTTCCAAGAAAGTCGGGAATCAAATTTCTATCAAAGATCTAAGAGACTTGCACATGAAAACTCTCCTATTTACCATTGGCAGGGTAGCAGGATCTGCTTCCCTACACCAGGCATCCAGGACTCAAATGAGTATAGTTGTGGAATGCTTAACTCATATATATGATTAGTGCACAACTCTACTAATGAACATGAAGCAACAGTGACTTCCATCTGAAAAGAAAAGATACAAAATTTCAGATATGGTACAATATTTATGACATTATTCTTCGAGAAGATTCCTGGGCTGAGACCCAAAGTGATCTCTTCTATCAGTAGCCCAAGAGACCCAAGAATTGCCCAATGGGCTGATTTGATGAAGAGACTGGGGGGAAGTGAAGTTCCCCGAACCACCTGGGATGACGAGTTCTTGCAATGGTGGGGAGAAAAAATCATCACTGTGGAGGACTATCCCTATGCTGGGATGGATTTTCGTGGTGATCCAGACCTCGTCATTCCACCTGGCATGGCATGGGGTACAGTCGGTAAGATTGCAATTTTTTAACTTATATGATTTTTTGAATTTTTTCAATATGTATGAAAAAATGAAACATGTTTTTGATTGGATTCAAAGTGACTTACAATATCATAATGATCATGATATAGATATTGGACCAGTCCATCCTGATGGTTACCCATGACACAAGTACCGCAGAGGCGAGGCAGATACAGGAGACTCAGATAGAACCCTCCATGTTGTACAGAGGAACTTGGAGGGTTTAACCCGCTAAGTGCCTATGGCTGCAGTGGAAGATCTACTCGAGGCCATCCAGAGACAGGTAGTAGGAGTACCTCGTGACTGGGTGTGGTTATTCCGCCGAGTCGCGACTGCGATCATTTTCTATAGGAACACAACTTCTGGGCAGGGACCACAGGAGTAGATAGATATGATTTACCGGATGACTGTATATTTTTTGAGATTTGAACATGATCAGGCATAAGCCCAAATTTTGTATGACTTATGGATCCAAATTTTGTATAGTTTTTTAACACTTTGATGATATATATACAATGATTTTTGATGTGATGTGACAAATGTATAAAAATGTATGATGTTTTGATAATTAAATTTTATTGTATTGAATGATTAATATGTCAATCAATTGCTTCATTAGCTAATGAATCTGCCATTCAATTTTCTGCTCGAGGAATATGAATGAAATTTAAAAATTGAAATGATCTTTGTAACAAACGTAGCCTCAAGAACAACCGGAGTAAAAAGGGATCTCGAACCCGATAAGTATTGTTCAACTGTGACACCACCAGCTGGGAGTCCAAGAAAACTACCAACGAATCAACACCCAAAGATATTGCCTCCGAGAGTAGATAAATAACTGCAATGTATTCTGCTATATTATTGGAAGCAAGACCAATGCAGACTCCTCTTGATACTAACAGCTGACCAGATGGATGATAAAGCACCCAAGCAATGGAAGCCAAGTTCCGGGTGTGTCTACTAGCACCATCGGTGAAACCAAAATGACTCATGACATTCGACACAACCTGCCAAAGCAGATCAAAAACATCACCATCCCATCAAAGATCAAAAAACCAGATATGTACAAAGAAAAACTACTATATACAAAAGCAAAATGCCAGGCCGAAGCCTAGGCATAATACTTTTTCAAATAGAGCCCATTTCTAGGCTCTGGAAACTCTCTAGGAATACCAAAATGAGCAATAACTTGGTTGAACAGAAAAAGAGTTGTTGTCTCACCATCATTCCCAAAAGTAGGCATAGCTTCGACCCACTTCGTAAAGTAGTCTACTGCTACAATAATGTACTTGTGACCTTTAGCTGAAGGTGGGATACAAGTAGTATAAACAATACCCCACTTTTTAAAGGGACCGACAGTAATGACTGGAAAAAGCAGAGCTGGATGAGTGCGCATTTTTCGAGTATAGACTTGACACGGATGACACTTTTTGACCGACTCCACACAATCCTTGAAAATCTTAGGCAAAAAGTACCCAACACGCAAGATTTTTTGGGTTGTAGCAAGCCCAGATAAATGACCACCACAAGCTCCACCGTGGCAATCATTCAACACAGCCTCAGCTTCTTCGAGAGTTAAGCAACGTCTCAGGATTGAATCAACCCATCGACGGTATAAAGCATCACCAATGATCAAGTAATTTTTAGCCAAGTGACACAACTTACGATGCTCATCTTTCAAAAAGTAGAGGGAAACTTCGCAGTCTCGAGATACACAATGATATCTCCATACCAAGGATCTTATGGAGAGATGAGAAATAAATTTTCATCCGAGAAGGATTCATCATAGACTATCTCTTCTCCACAGGGCAACTCAGAAATCAATTTCGTGAAAACTAATGATTTCTTGGACTTGGCAGACATAAACTCGAGGTCAAATTCCTGCAAAATCACAATCCATCTATTGTATTTTCCCCCAAACACTCGCCTATTGAGAACAAACTGAAATGGATTGGCTGCTGCCAAAACATAAGTTTTTCGTAGAAGAATGTAATGTCTGAGTCGCTGCACAGCATGAACAGCTGTTAAAGCCATTTTTTCTATCGGAGTATACCAGAGTTCAGGTCCTACCAAGCCTCGACTAAGATAGTATACAACATGCTCTACAAGAGTATCATCCTCCTGAACCAGAACCATACCAATGGTAGATTCTGTTGCTGCAAGATACAAAAGGAAATCCCTGCTATAATCAGGTGGACTCAATAAATGAGCAAAGGTCAATGCTTTTTCAAAGCATCGAATGAGCGTTGAGTGAAGTCATCCCAAAAAAATGGAACTCCCTTCTTCAACAATGCCATAAATCCTTTGGTAACTTCAGCATAATTTACGATAAAACTCCGAAGAAAATTAGCTTTTCCTTGTAAACTTTGAAGTCGACGAATAGACGACGGGGGAGGCAACCGAAGTATTGCCTCAACCTTGAAGGGATCTACCCTAATCCCTTCCCTAGACACAATGAATCCCAATAACCGACCGGATGTGACCTCGAAAAAACACTTGTTCGGATTCAACCTAATCTTGTAGAAACGACATTGTTCAAATAGTTGACGGAGGTGAGCAGGATGATCCATTCTCTTTCAAGAATGAGCAGCTAAATCATACAAATATGCCTCGATAATATGTCTGATGTCATCGAAGGCATATGAAATGGCCCACTGAAAGGTAGCCCCAGCATTTTTAAGACCAAAAGGCATCTTCTTGTAAGAAAATGTACCCCAGGGACAAATAAAGGCAGTCTTATGTTGATCTTCAGGACGGATAGTAATCTGAATATATCCAGAGAAACCATCCATGAAGGAGAAAATCTCATTACCAGCACACTCATCAATAATCTGATCTATAAATGGTGTGGGGTAATTATCTTTCGGACATGCTTTATTAAGGTCTCTGAAATCAATGCAAACTTGAATTTTTCCTTGTTGTTTATCTATGGGAATAGGATTTGAAACCCATTCAGTCAAAGGAACAGGGAAAATGAATCCCGCCTTGAACAGCTTCTCTACCTTTGATTTGATAGCTACAGCCTTCCTAGGATTGACTGGACTAAGTTTTTGCCTTACAGGCTTAGCATTTTCGTTTGATCTCATGCTGGACAATAGATGGATCTATACCAGGCATTTCCTCATAAGAACAAGTGAACACATCCCTATACTCTTTAAAGAGATCGGTATAAATCTGAATCTCTTCAGGGGAACATTCAGCTCCGATGAAGACATTCTCTATAATATTGGGATCCATGGAAATGTTCACCGGGATAGTTGGAGAAATCACAGCCATGTTCCCTTCAGCATATACCTATGTTGGTGCTAAAGGATTCAGGACTGGGCGAATAGAACCAGGAGACACAGGGCTTGGAAAACTTGATTCAACTTTGCCCAAATCAGGTAAAAAGTAAGACCGATGATGCAAATCATCCCACGGTCTATCTATACCAGTCATAGCTTCCAGGATGGCCTCTTCAGATGGAAGAGTGGTATCAAGGCAATCCTGGGCAGAAGAAGAACTAACTGTCCAAGCTGGAGCCACATCACCATCCAATTCCTCCGGAGAAAGAGGAGCTGGAATGGACTCTGCAGAGTCAACAATAGATTGATAAGCAATCTCAGCTGCAAACATCAGAAATGCCATTCCACCCACTTTAACTTCTACTAATGTGGTTGTAGGGGAAGGTAAGGTCCAAGGGTCTGAAAAATAATGAGTTCTGAAGAACTCTCTTCGAAGAGGAGCCCTAGAGGATGAAATTTCATTTATATGAATAGTAGGAGGTGGAATATCAAAAGTACCCATCAAATAAGAATACATTCCAACCCCTAAATTCTCAACATGCGACTTGGCCTCATCCAACTTTGGAATAGTTGAGTCAGTAGATGCATTCAGGTCTACAGGAGAACAGTCCAGTTGATCCACCGTAACAATCCTCCCTTCATGAGGGAAACAAATAATCCGAAATAATTAAGATGCAATGGTATCCATATCATAAATCTAGTTTCTCCCCAACAGAAGGTTGTAGTCCAAGCTTGCATCAACTATATCAACCTCTATATTTAAAGTTTCCCCCCCAACACAGATGGGCAAAGCGGGGACAATACCATGCAGTCTATGAGAATGACCATCAAACGCAGTCAGAAGAGTAGCAGATGGAACAGCTGTGGGAGATCCAATTCCCTTCCAACATGTGAGAGACATCACACATGTGGAAGCACCCTCATCAACGACCGTCCAGAAAATATTTCATTTCTGGTACGATGATTTAATATGAAAATCCATATGATGGGGGAGTCTCTTTTTAAAATTAGTCATATCAAATGTAATCATAAGAGAGTTATTTGGATCAACAGCCCCAATATTAGTGAGCAGAGCACTGCGCTGAGCCGGACAAGACTGGAGCACCTCAAGAGCCAACATGGCACAAGGACTCTGCGCCAGATCTTCCACAATAGAGTAGTTCAGGGCAGCCCTGGCATTTGGATTAATCATCGTACGCTTAGTAGATGCTTTAGGCATCCGAGGTATAGGCTCAACAGTAGGCTTCATGATATGAAGCGGCCTAGAAGCATCGGGAGCACCCTTGGCTTTTGAAGACTCATCTTCGACATAATCACGGGATCTTGTAGCGACATCCACGTGAGCACTCATCATGTATATGTTTGATGTAGTTTCCCTTTCCTGGGTGCCCCCAGAGGAAGCCCCAGTATTTTGATTCGTGCCAACAATTAGCTATTGCCCTTGGGGAAAAGGGTTTGTCAACACAGCTTGGGAACTAGAAGAACCCTACTAAGCTAACAAGCGCTGCGCATCCTGAATTTTAGGGCAAAGGTGAGTAAGATGTTCTCCAGCACATAACTTGCATGGAAACTTCACTTTCTTTTTATCCTTTGGACCCTCACCAACATGCTCGTTGGATTTATTTGCATTACCCTTCCCATTCTTGCCGTTTTTCTTATTACGTCCCTTCTTCTTCCCTTCAGATTGTTCATTTTCTTTAGGGTTAGAAGTCTGAACGGCATTTACCGACAAAGATTGAGAAGGCGATGATTTAGCAGGCACAGCCTGACCAGAAGCAGCAGATTGTAAAGACAACTGCTACAATTGACTAAGCAGGTTAGCTACACCACTATTGATCGACCCAGTAATTCCATCACCATGAGGACCGGTTTTAGTCTTGGATAAGTCCAATTTGGAACGAGGAGCATTAGGCAAATATTTATGCAGGACTCCAGACTGAGAATATATCAATTCAAGCTGCTGGGCCCTAAAAATGGCCTGCTCCTCGAAAAATACCCCAGACAGGGATACGTCCTTAGAAATATATGACTGCAGAGATTTCAGAAACCATTCCAAAAGGAATTCTCCTGGAAAATGAGCTTTAATAAGCCTCTTGCTTCTCCGCCATTCCTGAATATGATTAGAAATGTGGGTTGCATCGTCCTGTTTAAAATTAGCTAGGAGTTCAGTCCCAGCATCATAACGGACAGGCAATTGAAAATGATTTAGAAATGTTGTAGCCAGATCTCCAAATGTAGCAAAAATGCCCCCAGTTAACTCAATATACCACTTGGCAGCGTTTCCAGTTAAGGTGTGTTGAAACAATCTCAACCTAATCGAGTCGTCGATCAGGGAGTTAGAAGAACACCATAAATGGAAGGTGGTGATATGGTCAGCCGGGTCCTCTCCATTCTTGCCTTCAAACTTTGGAATGTCTGAAGGTAGTTTGGTGGGAACCGGAGGCCACCCCGAACTATATCGGATCGGATCATTCTTTAATTTCGACAGATCTGGCAAGTTCAATGTTGCCAGAAAAGGTAAACGAGGCGAAGCCTGAGGATTCCATCCTTGATGGGATGAATTCCCTACATTCTGAAAGGAATACCCTGGGTTTGATGAGGCAACAGGTTGCCAAAAATAACTCGTAGAAAATGTTGGGCCAAAAGACCCAACATTTGGAGAAGGACCCCCTCCCAACGTAGAGTTACCAAACACCAGACCAGTTCGCCCCCCCCGCAGTGTTGAATGAAGAGGAAAGCCCCTGATAGGGGTTCCAAGCATTGGAAAGAGGGGAAAAAGTCTAATAAGCACTCGACGAAGGGAAAGAAGCATTCCCTTGGTGACCAGCATAAAACTGATTCCCTGCCCCCGCTTTTGTAAATATAGGGTTCCAACTTGTAAAAGTAGTCAAACTCTGACCTCCAGAACAAGGGTTAAAACTATGAGTCTGAGAAGTAAAAGGAAAATACCCTAAAGAAGGATTTGAACTAGGAATATGCCCAGTTCCGAAGGGGAACCCTTGAAAAGAAGTTGACCCACTAGCCATGGACGACATGGGTGTAGATGCAGCTGCAACAGCGGAAAAGGAAAAAGAAGGAATCCCACTAGTGGGCATTCCAAAACAAAAGGGACCATATTAAGAAGCATGTGCTTGGGTGAAACCAGAGCCAAACACAGCAGTACTAGAAGCAATTGAAGATATAGCAATAGTGCCTCCTCCTTCAACTGAAGCAGGAGTCTGAATGCCTGCAGCACTCACAGCAGAAGCTGCATTCCCAGTCGTGGCCATCAAAAGGTATGAATAAAATGGAGGATCTTCTGGTCTTGAAGACTCAGGTCCGATGTACTCAACAACAAACAGATAATCAGGAGGAAGAGGAGATGGAAGTGACTGAGGAGACTTAGGTACTTCCTCTACTTCTATTCCTAATTCTCCCAGAAATAAGACTCTCGAGGTGAGCGGAACGCTCCTCTCGGAACCAACACCAGAACTAACTACAAAACCTTCAATCCCTTGTGGAGGATCACTCTCCACTGTGTCAGATACCACAGGGTGATATTCACCTGCTATGTTACTCCTACGCTTTCTTGAAGAAGGCTCTGCGCTCTCGAGAGATAACCCCCGGATTCTCCTCGATCGACGAGGCGCTTGATCAGCCACTTTAACAAATTTTAATTAGACTCAAAAAATGTATAAAGCTAAGAAAGCTAGAAGAAAAGAGCACTCACTACAAAAAACCCTGAGATACAACCAAGCAAACAGCCTTCAGGTATTTCCGCTCTGGGTGATAAGGACCGGAAACCAAAATACGAGAAAGCAAAAATTAGGACCTCCTGAAAGTAGTCTAGGATAATTACGGCCCAGGCCTACTAGTGAAGGTAACAGAAACAGTTATGCCAACCTCCTAACAACAACCTTTGCCAGCACAAGTACCCAAGCTTCGCAAGGGCACCCCCCAGAAGTACTGTTGGAAGTGATACGACGTCTGCCTCAGGTACCACGAGTATTCCCCCTCGCAGTCACCTATGTGGAACCTAGGAATGGAAACTATGGGCACCAATCCGTGTCAGAAGCCGAGCAGAACGGTCTTGAGGCAAGATCCAGCAAATCAGAGAGGGGATATCTCTCTTCTCAGCCTTCACTTCCCCTTGCGCTTGACTCTCTGGAGGAGAGCTTTCCCAGTCCACCTAACAGAGTTGGATTTCACTCAATTAATAAACTTCTATGTTTTAGTTGAGCGGCCTTGGAGAGTTAACTCTCCACTCACCTAATCCAAGGCCCTACAACCTAGCTAGTTGGTGTATGACACTTAATAAAAAACTTGCTAGTTGTTTTTAAATTATAGCGCTTATTTTAATTGGCTGTTATATTAGGTCAATGGGATATGGAAATGAAACTCATGGTGTTTTGTGACGCAGAAAATAAATTAATGAAAACCAAACTGCATGCAAATGCAGTAATTTCCTTTCGATGAAAATAAATTTCTACACGGGTTCTATGAGACTATATATTTTTTTCTTTTCAAATATCAAACTCACACTCGCAAAATCTATGAAAAAGACTACAAATGCTTAAGTTCACCTAATGCAAAGAACTAAGAGCATGAAAATTCTAAGATGCAAAATCTAACAAAGCAAAGAGAAATTTCCCAAGAATCCTTCAGTTTTATCACTTTTCGGTTGTCCACAAAGCTAGTTCCCAAAATTAGAAACTCTCAGTATAAAGACACCAAAATATCCTTGAAACAAGAGGAAGAAACCAATGACAATTCCCTTCCCAAATCAAGTCAGAAACCAAAGGCAAGAAATCTCAACAAAGTTTCAAAAGATGTAACAAAATAAAAACAAAAATGCAAAACAAAAGCAAATGACAAAAAAAAATGTTTTTTGAGCTTTTGAATTTTATAAAAAGAAGAGCTCGAAGAGACCAAGAAAACTATCCAATTACCAAGCCAAACAACTCTCAATTTCAAGCAAAACTTCAAAAATGCTCCAAATCTTATAGTGCCACTTAGTAGCAAGATTTATATGAGCAAAAGAAGACAAGAAACTCAGTAACTCAGCCCAGAAGAATAGTACACCCTTGCAGCAAAAAAAAACTTCAAAGAACCAAGAAAGACTCTTCAAAAATTGCAACAAGACCTAGTCAAATGAACTCAAGAAAACTAACCGAAAGCAGGAAAAAATCCAAGTGAAAAGAAAAACATAAAATGAGGAAAGAGTATATGAGCAGAAGCTCTCTATTCTGATTAAGCAGAACAGCCAAGAATCACCAGAAAAAGATCTTGGTACTCGAACCAGAAATGCAAGCACTAAAAAACAGATTTTCCTAATAAGCCAGTCTTCAACCAAACAAGAAAGAAAAAGACTGATAACCACTATCAACACAATCCATAGACCATAAAGACACTGCAGGAACAGGTCTCCATAGGCAGACAAGACTAACAAGTCAAGAAAACAAAAATTTCAAAATTTGCCCAGGCATACGCTACTTATCAGCTTTTCAACAAGCATGCATACGCGCCTGTGTCAAAGGAAACCCGCGTATATGCGACTTCATTTAACAAAAAATGTGTGTATACGTGACTATGTATAGAAAAACTCGTGTATGGAAAGGTAAATAATGAAAAACAAAAATGATCAAGCCTAGAGAAAGAACCAGGTCTTGATCCCAGTGGTGAGAAAATGTCCTTGGGCCCGGAAATAATGGCTAAAATTGAAGAAGCAGCACAATGACTGAAACACAACGGGGGAATCGAATGTGATCCCAGCAGGTGCCGGTCC
This sequence comes from Pinus albicaulis, assembly GCA_034641835.2. Taxonomy (NCBI): domain Eukaryota; kingdom Viridiplantae; phylum Streptophyta; class Pinopsida; order Pinales; family Pinaceae; genus Pinus; species Pinus albicaulis. Next base: position 1,563,903,928 of record CM076582.1, read on the forward strand.
ATTTTGGAGTAACTCCTAGAGGTTTGTTGGAACAAAACCTCCACAAATCGAGCTGTCTCTTCCTCAGAAGATACCCAACCACACTTGTATGCTAAAAACTAGATAACATCGATTGTAGAACTCACTCGTAGATCCTACGTTTGATGTAGATCCCACGGGGTCCAAACCCCTAGCAACCCTTCTTCCTCTTCAACCTGGGAATCAAGAAATAACATGCACGGAAACCTAGTTGTAAAACATATATCTCTCCTAAATGTCAGTGTAATCCATGTGAAACATCATATAAACAATAATAAATGCTTAATTAACAATCTTTTCACATATGCAAGGAGATATTAACACGTGAATTCGGGAACAAGATGAACTCGGAAAAATATGGTTCTTTCTTCATTTACATGCGACATGTACGGTAGTAAAAAAGTGAGAGAGATGCACAGATCCTTCCACGATCTTCGAACGAGACCATCGTCAGGATCCGTCTTGCCCTTTTCCGCTGAGATACTTTTAAAGACTTGTGCACAGGAAATATATAAATGGATGAACATCTCCAGGAAACAAGGGTTTCCTGTAAAAATCTGGGAAAGTGCAGGAGGCACGGGAAATCAGACTTGAATTGGGATTCCAACAGAGTATAATGTCTATAAATTTCTCTCTCTCCCTTAGGCCATGCACATGAGGGGCTTTTATACTCCCTCAAAGTAGTTTCAATCAGTCGAAAACAGTTGGCTACGTGCTGGGGTGGTTGAACTACTGGAGTAACCATCAACCCAGCTCAAAAATAGGGAATTTTTATATATTTTTTAATGATTTTAATGGCATACGCGGAAAAGTGTGTATGGACTCGCATATACATGCGGAAAAGTCTGGGCATACCCGCGTATGGAATTTTTAACACTGTTTTTTATTAATTTTGTTCAAGTCTGTGGGAATGGGTGCCCAAGGCCAAAGAGACAATCATGAATCACATGAGGGTGAAAAATGATGCTATAACACTCCACTACTCCATGATTTTAGATCTAGATCTAGAATATCCACATATACACACTAAAATTGGATTTATTCATCTTTGAGGTTTTTGGGTCCCTCCACCCTTTTATTTACTTAATTGATTAAGTTTATTGAGAACTCTAATATTCCAAATATCATGTGAAAAATTGGGAATATTACACACTACCCAGAATACCTTGTCAATCCCTCCTTAACACACCTAGGACTCACTGACACTCTCTGTCACACACTCTTATTCATTCATTTCCATGCATTTGAAACTAGTGCTTCCTTTTGTTTCTGTGGCACTCCCTAACACTCCCTAGCATGCAATGGCACACCCTAGCACCTAGCACATCTTAGCATGTTTCCCTGGCCTATACCATGTCAAGCACTTCCTAGAATATATTGTCACTCCCTCCTTAGCACACTTGGAACTCACTGACACTTCTTGTCACAAAATATTATTCATTCAGTTCCATGCGTTATTTTGACCTAGTGCTCCCTTCTATTTCCCTGAAATTTCGTAATAGTTCCTAGCACGTGTTCGCACACCCTGGCACCTTGAACATCTTGGTTGCATGCTTCCCTGATACTCTAGCATGCCTTAGAACTTCGTAACATACCATGTTATTATCTCCTTAACACACCCGGAACTCGTTGACACTCCCTGTCACACACTCTTATTCGTTCATTTCCATGCATTTTGACCTAGTTCTCCCTTTTATTTCCCAAGCACTCACTAACACTCCTTCATTAGGGGAATTTTGAGGTCTAAACTGGGCCTCCTAAGAAAAATGTAAAAGTAAAATAAACTTTATAAGAACCAATAGGATTCAAGAGAATGATCTCAACCATGGGGGATGATTCACCATTTTTAGAGTCAAAAAATAAAAAGATTAAAAAATAATAAAATAATAAAACTAATTTTTCAACTCTTATTTTGAACTTATCTCCCTAAGGGTTTACTCAAATTTTGAGAGGGAATACTCATTGAATGCAGAATTTAATTCCTCATCCAACGAGTACTCATATTGCATATTTTTTATGGACTCAACTACATGAAAAATTAGAAATACATAAAAAAACATTTATGCAATCACGTTTTTTATGTATTTCTCATTTTTCGTATATAAAATTCCATCAAAAGTATGAAACATGGGTACTACTTGGATGAGGAATTAAATTTTGCATCAAACGTGTATTTCGGCTCGAAATTTGAGTAAAACCTTAGGGAGATAAGTTCAAAATACGAGTTGAAAAAGTAGTTTTTTCCTTTTTCCCTCTAAAATTTGATGATGTAGTCAAATCTTATTTTATTATTTCCACTATTATTTTATAATTTCCTTAGGGGGCCCATTTTAGACCTCAAATTTCCCCTAATGTAACACACATTGGCACATCTTAGCATGTTTCCCTAACACTCTATCATGCCTTGGCACTGCCTATCATACCTATCACTCCCACCTTAGCACACTTGGAACTCACTGAGACTCCCTATCACATACTCTTATTCATTCATTTTTCTGAAATTTAAAAAAATTCTCTCTTTTGTTTTGTGACACTCCCTAACACTCTCTATACTGCATTGGCACCACACCCTAGCACCTAGAACATATTTTCATGCCTTAACACTTGGGATTTATTGGCATGCCTAACATTCCTAAGAATAGTCTAGCATGTGTTAGAACTTCTTGGCATTCCCTGGCATATGTTGGAAATCCCTAGTTGTTATGCCCTTATAGATAGTCTTACTTTTTTTGCGACTTGGGAAACCAACCAAGTCATTGAAAAAATAATTTTTTCCCTAACCCAAATTATCACTTTGTCTAAAAATAATTTTTCCAACCCCTTATCAAAATCATAGGCTTGCCTCAAACAAGTCCTACTATAAAATTCTCCTAACACACTTCGTCATTGGGACACTTGGAATTCACTGACACTCCCTGACACATACTCTTATTCATTCATTTCCATGAATTTTGACTTAGTTATCACTTGTGATGCCTTGACACTCCCCAACACTCCTCGACATGCATTCACACTATCTGGCATGTGTTAGCATGCATTTTCATTCTTTAGCACACCTTGGAACTCATTAGCTACCATGCCATCACAACTACCCTGATTTTTTTTACAACATGGGAACCCAAACAAATATTTCCTCGAGTACAACAACTTAACCAAGATATAGTTAATAGAACTATACTATGCCTTGTTCAACTAATAACTTCCTATAACTCATCTTAGGATACTCATGCTGAATTTAAAATCATATAATGCTTAACAAGTTACAAAGACAGTGCTCACATCCGACCATGGTCGCAAAACAACTAAGAAACATAGTTTACATCTTGACATGCCATAACACCTGACACATCTGAAAATCCCTTGGAACTATGTGGAACATGTTAGCATCCCATGTAATCCTTGGCATGTTTTGGCACGTGTTAGAATCCCCTGCATACCTTGACATTGCCTAGAATATAACCTTGTCACTCCCTCCTTAACACACCTAGAACTCATTGAGACTCCCTCTCACACACTCTTATTCTTTCATTACCATGCATTTTGATCTAGTGCTTCCTTGTGTTTCCCTGACACTCCCTAACACTCCCTAGCAAGAATTGGCACATCCTAACACCTGGAACATATTGGCATGTCACCCTAGCACTTTATAATTCCTTGGAGCTACCTAGCATATCTTGTCACTCTCTCCTTAGCACACCTAGTGCTCATTAACACTCCTAGTCCCAAAATTTTATTCATTCATTTCCATGCATTTTTACATAGTTCTCTCTTCTGTTTCCATAACATTCCTTAACACTCCATGGCACATGTTTGTACCCCATAGCACCTAGGAAATCTTGGCATGTCACCTTGGCCTTTATAATTCCTTAACACTTCCTAGTATACTTTGTCACTCCCTCCTTAACACACCTAGAACTCACTAACACTTCCAATAAAAAACTCTTATTTGTTCATTTCCATACGTCTTGACGTAGTGATCCCTTGTGTTTCCCTAGCACACCTAGTTAAAAATTCCTTGCAAGCATTGTAACATCTTGGCCGCATGCTACCCTAACACTCTAGGATTCATTAGCACTACCAGGCATGCCTTGTCACTCCTCCTTAGAACCCTTTGAACTTGTTGAAACTTCATGTCACACGCTCTTATTCATTCATTTCCATGCATTATTACATAGTTCTCCCTTGTGTCTCTCTAGCACACTCCCGAACACTCCTTGGCACACATTGGCACACCCTAGAACTTGGCACATCTTAGCATGATTTCCTATCACTATATCATGCCTTGGCACTAACTAGAACACCTTGTCACTCCCTCCTTAACACACCTAGAAATTTCAAACAATCATATTTATTCATTTCCATGCAATTGAAACTAGTCCTCCCTTCTGTTTCCCTGGCACTCTCTAGAATGTGTTGGCTCCACACCATAGCACCTAGCACATCTTGGAATTAAAATCATGACTTGGAACTTTCTAGAATATTTTAGCACTTCATGAGATTCCCTACACACCTTAGCACACCCTAGGTCTCATGCCCTCATAGATAGCCTTACTTATCTTGCGACTTGGGAACCCGATAATGTAATTGAAAAATTAATGTTCTATCTATCCCAAAGTCTCCCTTTGTCTAAAACTAATTTTTCCATCCCCTTGTCAAAATCGTAGTCTTGCCTCTTGAAATTCCTATTATGAGATTCTTCTAACACACTTCGTCCATGGGACACCTATAATTCACAAACACTCTTATGAACAAGAACATGCCATTAGTTAATTTTAAAGTAGTTCACAATAGATCACTGACATGGAAAGGAACAAGTAAACAGTGATTCAAAACTGAAGCATACATGAAACCATTATGAATCAATCCATAACATATTGTGTATACGAAAGCACACCTACAAATATAGTGAAATATCAGACATCTAATACTATCACCATGAGAAAGCATGTGAATCAGTGTCGTAAAAGGAGAATATCTTATTAATTCTACGACAACTTCAAATAGATATCTTGAATCTCGTCAAAACCAAACAGTGGAATGTGGGTTATTCCAACCAATGCCTAATTCCAAAACCCTAGATTCACTGCAACTCCCTCTACTAGCTACCAAGCGCTAAGTGCCTCTAGCTCTAAAGCACAAGTCATTTATTTAGTCCTAGCCTCAAGTCAAGTGATAAAACGTCCTTTACAATGAGGAATGAGGGCTTATTTATAGAGATGAGGTGAATATTCACCTACCATGACCCTTGACCTCCCATCATGACTCTTCAACTTCCTCACTACTCTATCATGCCCATTGATAGTTACATGCTCAAATTAGTCTTAGCATAGCTATTGATATATTGGTGAGCGATACTCGCATTACCATGAGTGAGAAGAGGAGTATGTCGAGGGTTCTTGGAAACCCTAGAATGCTTGTTGCCCAATTGCTACAATAATGTGAATGCTAGGTACCTTTGAGTTTATTTTGAGGTTCCTGGAGCTTTGTAAGGAGCCACCTTGCTCACTAGATGGCACCCTATATTTTTGCATGCATATCAATAGCTTCTACCTGCATATCAATGAATTCAACGCAATCTTGATAATATAGATAGTCGCGATTCTTATGTCTTTATAACCAAATAATTATACCGGAAGCACATTCAATTAATTTAAAGAATGATATTAAAGAACAATCAATATAGACCCCTGTGCGTTCAATTGTTGTTCCACTACGTTGTCAAAGAGACTGAATTTTACAATTCCCCTATGCCTCTCCAACCAATATTTTTCCCATGGGCTTACATTTGAATGGGTGTTGACTACAGCTCCACAACAGTGTAATTTAACTGGTTGTGGGGGCATGAATGAAAACTGGGAAGTGTCCAACAACTTCACTATTAGTGCCTTTGTGGAGCCTTCTTTGACTTCTTTCTCGAATTCCTCCTCTCAACTTTGCACATTTATTCACCTAACAATGGTGTGCTAAACTAATCCTTATGGATGGGTGTCCTAGAATCTAAACTAATATGTGGGAGTCATTATATTGAGCTACAACCTATACAGTTCCTTGGGCCCGACAAGCTAGATCGGCACTATGGAACACACCTCAATCTACAAAAATGATATCACAACCCAGCTACACCACCAAGGAAACATTAGCATGTTTAGGGATGCCTCTCGTTGAAAAAATTACAACATGCAACCTTTCCAGTTGTTTGGGTTTGCCTCCCAAGCTCAGAGGGAGAAACAATTTGTTTAGCGAAGGTAGAGATGTATCATCATCTAAGTCTATAGTTCACGTATATTATCCAATGCAGAAATTGCATGTCCTACTGCTTCAATACATTTCAAGTACCAAATTCTCCTTTGGCCTGGATCACAACAACTCCTTCAACAATCCTTCTTAGAGCCTCACCAATGTTCCAACAACCATAGACAAAAGGCATACATGAATTATGTCTCTTAATATGGTGTATGTCACCTGAGATAGTGAGAAGTTAATTATAATTGATGTAATCAATATTGATGGTCTACATGCAACGTTAGAACAAAGGGAGAGTCGTGTTAGTTGCACTGGTCACATTTTCTGGGGAATTCATATGTGACTCTACACTGCGACTAGTGGAGGTCGCATTAGTCACCGGGTCGGATTGGTCGCACCAACCCCTGCTTCTTGAGGTTCTGACTCAGTAACTGGTCACAACTGGCGAGAGGTCACACCTCGCAGCTATTACTTGAGGTTGTGACTCAATGACTGATCTGTAGCCTTGGTCATGAAGTCAGTTTCATCGATGCGAGTCTCGACTGGATTTAGCTATAATCTGTGAGGCATCCTTACGCACCAAATTCACATTTCCAATTCGGCATTTCTAAAATAGTGACTAGGTCACCTCCTTTTCTACTATCCTTGGAACGTTAATGAGATCGATTCTGGAATTGGGTGATCCACACAGGCAGGAAAATTTTTACAAATATGCGATAGGTCATCAAGGACCACCTTCAGAGATAAACTCGGCATTCTGAAGGCATCGAAATGAAGATGAATTGCTTCCCTTTTACAAAAATACAATATTCGATCAGTTACAGATCTAGAAGCAAGTAACTCGATAATCCTACCAACATAGTTGAAAATAAAACCTTATAACTTGGAGTATACTCCCACCCATCGTAGGACAAAAGGCATCATGTGAATTAATATAGTATAACGTGCCTCATATGAAATATGATTTCAACGGGTGGAAAAAGATAAATATTGTTCGCATTTACAAAACCCACTGTGACCACTGCAACACTACTTGCATTAAGCTTAAATATTTTGATTCGTATTCAAGCCCAAAAAGCTGGTGTGCGATCGTAAAGTCATTTCCCATGGCTTGCATTCTCCAATGTATTGGTCACATCCACAACTGAAGAGGTTGTATGGTCACACCATTTGCACCAGTCGCACCAGTCGATGGCTTACTAAAAATACTATTCTACGACTTGACGACTCGGGTGGGAGTGAAACTCTTTGGAAGTGGGAGAGTCACAGCATGGATTGGTCGTACATTTGAGCTTGCTCCAAGAGATTTGAGACGTAATTCTATGACCTATGCATCAGTCACAAATGGTAGGTGTAGTCAGTTGCACTTTTCAAGTGTAGCATGGGTCAAACAAAGCTCTAGCCTGCATTGCTAGAGGACCGCTTAAAGATATTTTGTCACAGTTGTAACTTATGTGTTCATAATATCCAACAATTGAATGAGTTGAATTAGAATTTACACTGTGAGGAATGGTCGACATCCCAATCTTGGTCTTGATGTAGCAGCAACACAAACAAGTTGATTCCCGTACCACCATATTTCGATGTTGCCCATCGAAGCTGTGAAAAAGAGGCCCTTGCTTTGATATGGTGCAATGCGGTGCTAAATATTGGTGATTTTGAGAGATGGTCACTAGTTCTCCTACCTCAGCTTCCTCGACTAGTTGAAGATAACGAAGATTTATATAACTAAAGGCCATGTGAGCCAAAGGGAAAAGCCTCATGGTTAAAGTATCATCCTAAGCTTTTAATGTGTTGTCATTTTTGTAAATCGGAGTGGCTTATCAACAACTTTCATGCACCTGGCGTTATACATAGACTCAATATATTTTGATAATTTTCTTCCACTGCCGCTACTTTCACACCCAAATCACCAAAGGAATTTAGCTTGACAGGATTTTTAATAGTGAACAGTCGATCCTTGTAGATACCTTAGCACTTTGAGCATTATAAGCATCCAAACAGACTTGTGATTGACCCAAGTGGACGTTGGTGCTAACACCTATGCAATCCTTTTGGAACCTTCTCATTGTATTTTAAAAGCCAACGTCCACTCCTAGAAGATCGTTTTTATTAACGTTTCGTTGATATTTGGCTTCGCTTACACCCTAATCACACATTGACATCATTAAAAGGTCCTTATTATGGGATGTTAATAATATACATACATACATTTTGTATTCCCATGGCATATGGCTCGTATATAAATGTTCATATCGCCCAAAAGAAAAGCATAACTCATCCTCTCTCTCTCTCTCTCGTAATGATCAGAACTGGTTAACTCCCTTTACCATTAGTACATTTATGCTCTACTTTCGTGCATTCATGTTGTGGTGACCATCGAGCTTTTGACCAATATCTCACCAAGCCCTGAAGCCAATATTTATTATTTAAATAAGTCTTCTTCCTAAGTGGTTCCTTCTCACCATATCGTTGGATTTCATGCTTCGAATTATATGTAGCCAAGGCGACTCCATATAAAGATCAATTTTGCACTCACTAGGCTTGACAATTTGACCCGATAAGTCGAGTCTTCGATTGCTCGTTTAAAGTTTTCTTTACACGTACCATACCATGTCGGGTAATGCCCTCCTTAATGTAGAAAAACAATTATATTTTGGCATTCATTCCTTCCAAAATAGTTGCAACAACAAGTGGCAGTGGTACATAAATGACTGATGCATTTTCCTCTTCTTTAGTCATTTCTTCTGAAACCGTATTAAAACATTGGAACACCCAACTATTATGTTTCTCATAGTCTCACATGTTCACCCTTACCAAATGCTTTATCAGTAACCAATGTCTTGGTGCTTTCTAAATTTTTGTGTGAGGCCCAGTTGGATGGTTCTCCTTTCATCATTTGGGGCGATGCTTTTAAGGAAAACCTGGTCTAGTTTATCCATGTGTAGACATGCAAAACTCATGAGAATAAGTGGCCAAATACACATATGGTCGAGAGCCCTCTTGTATGTAGACCACCATGTCTTTATTCCTTATGAATTTTTGGTACCCCCTTAGTGGTTGAAGAAAATATCTGTGATGCCACATTAAAATAAGGCATGAGCTGCAACATAAAACGATACGAATACTAATACAAATAGTAAGTCCCTTTATGGCTCTAGGATATCACTATCCAAAGTTTTTTCACATTCCCAATATAAAGATGTGGTTATCAAGAAAATAAAAAACTGTTAGGCATGCATTAAGTAAGGACTTCAATGAGCATGATCATGTTATCCTCAACTTAATTATATCTTGTGATGATTACACCAGAGACTTTCAAGTGGTTTTGTAAACCAGGCAATGTTGTGAAACCAGCTCCAAAAATAGAAGAAAAGAGATATCAACGCCTTAGAAATAAGCCACTTCGAGGGGGAAACCTCCAATACATTACATGAATTAAAAATTATTTGATGATACAAAAATGAAAAAACCTCCTTTCTATATATAGAAGTCCATGGGGCCACAATGTAATCCTAGTGGGGCCACAATGTAATCCTAGCCGACCTAACAATAATAATGTAAGGGCACAATAATAGCAATATGGGGCTTACAGGGGTACAAAAGTAACAATAAGGGGGGCTACACTAACATAATAAGGGACTACACTATTAATATAGGGGCTTAACATGCCCCTCTCCTTCAAACAACTGTTGTCCTCAATGCTTGATTATTTCTTGATGCTTCTGTATACAATTCTCATCCTCCCACGTGGAATATTCTACAGTAAAGTTCTTCCACTTGCTAAGATATTCTGAAATCGATTGTAGTTGTCAAGTTCTTGTTTCTGTGACTGCTTTAGAACTTCTTTCAATGTGATGTTGATCTTCCTGTTGTTTTATTAGATTCTGTACCAAAGTTAGGTTATCCTTTGAGAGTTGGAGAACTTGTTGTTGATGCTTGATGTGATCTTCCACTAATTTATCATCCATATTAGCTATTATTTTATCCTTCAAACCATCCAAATCAGCTTCCAATTCTACTTTTAAACCATCTATGTCATCTTCGGTTGCTCTTCGTAAGATCGAAATCTGTTGCACTTGGTACCATAATATTGATATCTCATATTGCAATTCTTCCTCTTTATGCGTCATTGTATAGATTTTTGAGGGCTTAATGGGTATGGAATTATTTTTTTAAGGCATCATAGAACTCAATACTGATAAAAATTCTAAAATATGCCCTTTTAATCACTTCAAATTGCTTTTTCAAACAAGCGTTATACAATTTTAAAAACCAAATACACACCTTTTACTTGCTTTTGAGGAGGTCAATATTGAAATTAAATTATATCTATAATTATATATCCTCAATATCTAAAATTCAGCCCTGTAGTAACCATCTGAAGATTATTTCAATTTCCATAGGTCTGATCTAATTTGGATTCTTCAAGACAAAGTTATGTCCAATCTCCCACAATGACCCAAATTTGGACTAGTTCAGTAGAGCGAACTTATACGACTTGCCATGTAGAAATATGAATAACTGATATTTTATCCACCAAGATTCTCCTGATCACACACTATTTTATCTTCATGCAAAATAAAGAATCTCATCTACCATTTATCATCACATGCGGAAATAAAATCAGTTGCATGCACACATTAAAACCATAAAAATTCACACATATGAACACAATATGTAATGGGAAAGCTTAAAGATGAAAACCCCCAACTTTATGTATATTATATATGTCATATAGATGATGTAACAATCATTATACAAATCTCCTCACAAGCTCTCAATACAATCTCCAATTTCTACACACTAATCAGGCCTAATCTAGCAAATCCCATGCACCGATCTTTGCCAGCCTTTAGCCTGCCTCTACTGCGCAATCCCTGCTGAAGAATGCCTCTTGATGATAATATATTACCCCAGCCTTGCTCACGCATTATTTATAGGCATCTCTACAAAGTGTCGGATGCAAACCATGCATCACTTATAGTCACAACTGATAGTCACACTTGCCCTTTCACCTATCTTTGTACTGGTCTCCACTGAAACTGTCCATGCACTAAAGTTAACTGATATATTCTTTAGTTGATTAATGAGTTTATAGTTATTGAATTAATTAATAATTAATTCATAGAACTCTCACTAATTATATCAATCAGTTAAACTAGATACAAATAGCTCAACTATGTTTAGATTAGTTAAACTGAACACAACTCCATTAACTTCCTCAATCAACTCCACCAAACTCTATCACATGAGTTATAACTGAAGTATCCATGAAATAGCTCCACACAACCCTTGAGAATAGTGTAATTCCTTCTGTTAGCTCCTGTGCCACATCCGTGCACTTAACTGAAGTGGTCCAAGAGAATAAGATAATGTTTAGAGTCCAAATATTATTAAGAGCTAATAATATTCGACATATCTATTTTTAGACTGGCAATCTAAAAATAGATTCTGCCCAATATGTCTAAAAATATAATTCCATCTATTTTTCCAACTTGACCAACCATCCACAAATAGCATCCTACAACTCATAGAATATGATCGACATGTCTAAAAATAGACTTTGCGACAAAAATCACTTGTGTGGGCCCCACCTAGTTTAGGTGATCACTTTCCAACTAGGATCAGGAATGATGTTTCAGGATGCCTCCTTCACTATTTCTTGTTGCAAACTTCAACATGCCACACGTCATTGTTTCCTCCTTTGGCTCTGAAATTGATAGACTGAAAACTACAGTCTGTGTACTTGTGGAAACTTTTAACAACATTCCAATCTGATGCACAGAGAGAGAGCTTTGAATATTGTCCCACGATCACCTCTTTGAGATGAAATTCAGAAGCCTCAAAAAGCCCTAACTTTCATAGATCATATCCCCGCAAATATTGCGAACCAATATCTAAAATTTTGTGATGATGTTCCTTATGATTTTGGCTTCACACGCTAAAAATTTAAGCTTCTAAACCTTCGTAGAAAAAATGTTATTACAAAAATACCATGATGACCTGTTTAGGTTAAATTCAGGAACCTGCAAAATGACCTAACTTGCACAGATCATATCAATGAAAATATTTCGACCCAAGGTCTGAAATTTTGTGATGATGTTCCTCAGGATACTTTTCGTGTTGACACCTAATCCTATGGATGGGTGTGCACATGTATTTTTGTATATTATTTATTATTAGGAAATAAGGAAGGCCAAGAGTCATTGGGAGTTGAATCCCAATAGCCTCACCTCCCATCTATATAAGCATGTACATTCTTCAGCTAATATACATTGCAGTTTTGAGGAGTTACCTCCTGGTTTGACATGGTATCAGAGCCAACCCCACATTTGGCATTTCTGCCCTGTGGTGTAACTCCCTACCCTTTGCTCAGTCAATAATATTTTTTAATGTTTTTGCTGCTCATTAACTCGCTAGACCGTTATTCCCCATTTTTTTTTTCCCTATTTAAGACCGACATTTCCAGGGGCCCAGCCTCCCCGCAGCTCTCCCGAGACCGCAGTTCGTCAATCTGCAAATTGCAGCTCTGCCATTCCAGCAGTCCTGCAATTCTGTCTTCCTGTAGATTCAACTTCAAATTGTTTTTTTGTAACAGCCCTTTTGGGCCTCCTCCATCGCCTCACCCATTCCATCTCCCTCATTATTCTGCCCACTCACTGCTACATTCTTCATACAGCGCTTTGCATTCCTGCGCTATCACTCCATTCTCCACAACGCCCTCACCAGTCGACCACGCACTTCCCTCTCTTTTGGCATTACGCCGCCCACACACCCCGCTCACCAGTCGACTACACATTACGCTCCCTCGACCTGCAACTACACTCTATACACCTATCGCTCTTCCTCACTTTCCCCATGCCTACCCCTTCGCTGCTATCACAATCCGACCCCTCTACAGTAATACGCTGTCACCCTTATCACTCCACAACGCCGCGACGCTCCCCCTTGACTCGCAGCTCTACGCCCTATTCTGGCCGGCCCTCTCCATGCAATCAACGCTCCACGGCACTCCAGAACGGATCTCTCACACGCATCCTCTTCCTGCATCATAATTAATACTCCATCCCTCCCATTCTACGCGGCCTCCCATAACAGTCACCGCCTCCTAACCCAGACACTACGGCTACCCTCTGACCAACACACCCGCCCTCTGCTACATTCCGCTCTCTGCTCCTTCCTACAGTTCGACTTTTTTAAATTTTAATCACTATAACATACCACGGCTCATTTTTAACATACCACGACTTTACAATACCACGCCTCATTTTTTAAATACCGCTCTTGTTTTTTAAAAGTCGACTTTCCAATAATCCCTCCTCACCATTATAATAACCCTTCCCTTAATTAACACCGCCCCTCCATAACAAAGCAACGCCCCTGCTCTCATCCATTTCGCCCCTCCCACACTGCTCCCCTCCATTTCGCCCTTCCACACCACTTTTCATTTTCACAATTCCGCCCCCCCTCCCATTCCATATCATCCTTTTATATACATTTTTTCCCCAAACAAAAAAAAATACATTTTTTTAATGCAGAATCAGTCTATAGCATAGAGTGTTTTTTTAAAATTCATTCTTCAGCAAAAGTTTTCTGAGCAGATTTAGTTTCCAGAAAGAGTTTTTAAACTCAGAAATTTTTTTTCCAGCAAGAGTTTCTGCCCTTTTAATTGAGTATATTTTCCAGCAATAGATTTTTTTTTTTTCTCTCCTTCAAGAGAAATTTTCCAGCAGAGGTTTTTCTCTCCTCCTTCAAAAGAAGATGACAGTCCCTTCATCTTCTAAAGAGGCTGCCTACTTGACACAGAGAGAAAAGAGACACGCTTCAGGTCCATCCAGAGGAAGAGAAGGTAGAAGACGAAGAAGAAACTTCAGAGAAAAGGGGGGCAGACAATCTAAAGCTCAGCAGCAAACAAATCAAGACAGAGGTAAAATTGATGACACAGACAAAGGTAAACAAGCACCTGAATCCGCTCATTCTGTTCTAGCACATTGTAACAATGGAGTAACTGAAAACCTCTTTGATGTTTCATTTACTTCATGGAGAGATGATTGGTTGCTAGATTCAGGAGCAACATGTCACATGACATTTAGAAAAGATTTTTTTGAAGATTTCACTGACAAAGTTGATGGAGCAGTATATTTCGCAGATAAATCCAAACTCAAGCCATCAGGGCTTGGCACAGTCAGGCTTAAACTGCCTGGTCTTCCTGATCATATCCTACATGAGGTTCTATACCTCCCGTAGTTGAAGAGAAACTTGCTGTCCCTGATCGAAATCCGGCAGCAAGGACACTCAGTTCACTTGTTTGATGGCAAGGCAGAGGTCAGATCAGCATCAGATCACTCACTTGTCATGGAGGGAATAGAAGAAGGGAGACTTTTGAAGCTGAAAGGTTCATCTGCTCATGCTCAAAACTTTGCATTCAATTCACATCATGATGAAGGTACATTTCCATCAAGTCTTTTATGGCATGCTAGATTTGGACACTTAAACTATGACAGCCTTCGTTTGTTGAAGAAAAATGGTGTTGATGGACTGCCTACAATTCCTAGAAGACCTAAGGAATGTGATGCTTGTATTCTAGGAAAGCATAGCAAACAGCCATTTCATGATTCACACTCAAGAGCACATAGGAAACTTGAACTTGTTCATTCAGATTTATGTGGCCCTATGCCTATTTCTTCTGCAAATGGAAACAAATACATGATGACATTTATTGATGACTACACCAGAATGTGTTGGATTTACTTACTGAAGAATAAGTCCGATGCTTTTCAAACTTTCAAGAATTTTCATGCATGGATTGAAAATGATGCACAAACACATATTGGCTCTCTACGTACTGATAATGGAAAAGAATACACTTCAAACGAATTTTAAAATTATCTTCGTCAACATGGAATCAAACATCAAACCACTGTGCCATATAATCCACAACAGAACGGTGTAGCTGAAAGAATGAACAGAACCATTTTAAATATGGTCCGCTCCATGTTATTTTTCAAGAATGTAAAAATGATGTTTTGGGCTGATGCAGTTCTATGTGTTGTTTACATAAAGAATAGGTGTCCTTCAAGTTCAATTAGAAACAAAACTCCTTTTGAAATGTGGCATGGCCACATTCCTTCAGTAAATCATTTCAGGGTCTTTGGGTCCACCTGTTATGCCTTGATACCCAAGGGTCAAAGGAACAAACTTGGTGCTAGAAGCAGAAAATGTATCTTCTTGGGGTACTCCAATACCTCCAAAGGATATCGTCTCTATGATGAAAAAAATAAGAAGTTTGTGATAGCAAGAGATGTCATATTTCTTGAATCATCCAAGAGTGACAAGGTTGTTGAGCGGCAACTTGATCGCCTGGACAGATTCACACATGCAAAGTCTTTCCAAGAGTTTGATAATGTGATTCCACACCTTGAAGGGGGGATTCCGATATTGAATCAAACTGTGGAATCATTTCCTGAACCACACTCTCCCCCACATGCAGAAACAACCACGGATGACACATTGGATGATGTGATTGACAGAATTGGGAGATTGAATCTTGAATCAATCCCAACTCAGTCAAGTGACCAGCCAGGGCCATCTCAGAAAGGTCCCCCCAAATGGCTGACAAAGACACCGGAGGATGTTCATCCTGATGAGGTTGGAAAAACAGGAACAAGAAGTTCCACTCAAGAAATCGAAGGTGATGTAGATAATTCTGATTCCCCTGTTGATATGGATATTGCTTATAACTGTGAATTGAGTTTGTCTACAGATCATGAACCAACTTCTTTCAAAGAAGCCGCTTCTCATGATGAATGGAAAGAAGCGATGCAGAAGGAGTATGATGCCTTGATAAAGAATGGCACTTGGAAGCTAGTTGATCCGCCTTTGGGAACAAAACCAATTGGCTGTAAGTGGGTCTACAAGAACAAGTACAAAGCAGACGGCTCACTTGACAAGCACAAGGCCAGGCTTGTGGCAAAAGGATTCGCACAGAAGGAAGGAATTGATTATGAAGAAACGTTTGCTCCCACATCAAAATGGACCACCATCCGGACTCTCTTTGCCTTAGCAGCTCAGAGTGGATGGAAAGTCCATCAGATGGATGTAAAAACAGCCTTCTTGAATGGAGATCTAAAGGAGAAAGTTTGTATGTCCCAGCCAGAAGGATTTGTGATAAAGGGTCAAGAACACAAAGTTTGCAAACTTGTGAAATCCTTGTATGGCCTCAAGCAAGCACCACGAGCCTGGTATGAGAAGTTGACCGAGCATCTTTTGAAACTTGATTTCAAACACTTTGATCTTGATGATGCAACTTTGTTTGTTAAGAAAGTTGGAAAAACAGTTGTATATCTTGTGGTATATGTAGATGATCTTTTGATAACAGGAAACAATGAGAGCTATATTGCATCTATGAAGAAAGAGTTGAAGAAAGGTTTTGAAATGACTGATTTGGGTCATGTTCATTACTATTTGGGTATTGAAGTAATTCAACATCCTAAATTCATATTTCTTTCTCAGAAGAAGTACATTGGAGATCTCTTGAACAAATTTGGCATGGATGATTGTAAACCCTTGGGCACTCCAATGGAACAAAACTTGAAGCTCACATCAGTTGAAGGGAAGGAATTTGAGGATGCAACTAAGTATAGACAGCTTGTAGGAAGTCTTATCTATCTGACCACCACCAGACCTGACATCTCATTTGTTGTTGGAATCCTCTCAAGGTTCATGCAAAAACCTTGTGAAGGACATTGGTCTGCTACAAAAAGAGTACTAAGGTACTTGAAGGGGACTCAAGACTTTGGACTCAAATATACACAGGTAGGCGACTTCATCTTGACCGGATACTCTGATTCAGACTTTGATGGCGACAAAGAAACAGGGGTGTCTACTACAGGTTACACCATGAGTCTTGGATCAGGAGCCGTCTCATGGAGATCACGCAAACAGTCAGTTCCAGCAGATTCCACGACCGAGGCAGAATATGTGGCAGCAGCTGAAGCAACAAAGGAAATTGTGTGGCTCCGGAAAATCCTGGAAGATTTGTAGATGAAACAAATGTATTCCACTCCACTCATGATCGACAACACTTCTGCAATAAAGTTGGCCAAGAACCCAAAGTTCCACGATCGAACAAAGCACATCAATACAAAGTACCATCTCATTCGACATCATGTTCAGGCCAAGACCATCCATCTACATCATTGTTCCACAAATGAGCAAACTGCCGACATCTTCACCAAAGCACTTGGAAGAGAAAAGTTTGAAAAGTTCAGATCGATGCTTGGACTCACCAACATCCCTTCGGATTAAAGGGGGGAATGTTGACACCTAATCCTATGGATGGGTGTGCACATGTATTTTTGTATATTATTTATTATTAGGAAATAAGGAAGGCCAAGAGTCATTGGGAGCTGAAATCCTGTAAATAGCCTCACCTCCATCTATATACATGTACATTCTTCTGCCTAATAGATAACTTTAGCTGAGGAGTTACCTCCCAAATGACACTTCTCTGCACTCAGAAAATTTCAGATTCTACCTTTGAAAGCAGGAGCAAATGCTAGGATGACCTGCTGGGAGTAGCGGTTCCTGCTGGGGACCAAAGCTCCATACCAAATTTTGGTGAAACCAGCTCAAAAAATAGAAGAAAAGAGATATCAACGCCTTAGAAATAAGCCACTTTGAGGGGGAAACCTCTAATACATTACATGAATGAAAAATTCTTGGATGATACAAATGAAAAAACCTCCTTTCTATATATAGGAGTCCATGGGGCCACAATGTAATCCTAGCCTACCTAACAATAATAATGTAAGGGAAAAATAATAACAATATGGGGGTTACATGGGTACAACAATAACAATAAGGGGGGCTACACTAACATAATAAGGGACTACACTATTAATATAGGGGCTTAACATTATGACTTGAATGTTCAAACATTCCTTCTAATATTTACACTCGAAGCGAAATTCTAAGCTTTGGATGCTTACTCTCTCACACATAAACAAAAATTATTTTGGGAAAATAATGCCTATGCTCATGGATATGATGGATATGATTCCTTAAAACTTGGTGGAGAGTAAGCTGAGTAATATGTGCCAAAGTGAAATTCAAGAGAAAAAAATTTTAACCTTTGATTCATGGTTATGATAAATTAGGATTTTATAAAATATGGACAAGACCATAATAATCCAAACCCTAAATTAATGGAGAGTATAAGGGCACATGCGCAATATGAAAAATGGGCAAACACCCTTGCAAATGCAGGTTAATGACAAGATAGCTCTCGAAAAAACCTACCTTGTAAACCTTGATGCATATGAGTGATCCATTTTTGAGATAAGATGAGAAGGTGAAGATGATAAGCACCCTCAAGAGTAAGGATTAATTCATGACAGGGTTGGACCTTCAATCACCAATGCCTAGGGTTTTGAAGGATGTCGGGGAAAATATATAATTCTTTCAAACCCTAATGCACATGTTGAGGCATAGGACTAGTCAAGGGCCTAGGGTGACATGCTATGAAATAAATCCCCCCATGGTGTCGTGCGATGTCGATGAGATCGTGCCCTTAAAAATGTAGGTTAAAAACAAAAAGGGGGTCATTTTCTTGCCAAATCAGGTTTTCTCCCAAACCGTAGTATAGTCAACATAAGGGGAGCCAAAAGTGAAATCCTACTTCTCCACATGCAGTGCTTCTGTTGGTTGTGATACATAATAGGGAAAGATGTGTTTTGAAGTCATGGAAGTCTCTTGGCACGTCACCGAAGTGACACACCTTCGAAACCCTAATGTAGTCATAAGGTCAACATCTAAGGCAACACATGATATGTGTGGGAAACATGTAAAGTTCGAATGGAGACACCAACAAAGTTTGATAGAAAGGGGGAGATGAGATTAATCGGTTAAGAGTCTCATAAAAACCCGATTGGGTTGAGCGAGAAAAACGGGGAACCCAAAATTAGAATATGCCCAAAATTTTGAGTGGTGTTGTAGCAGCTACAATACTCTCATAATGCTAAATATGAGCAATTTGCCTCATCATGATAGGTGGAATCTTAGTCCAAAAAAAATAATAACTATCAAACCTTAGGAGAGATCATTTTATCATACCTTTTTACATCTATATTAAAACAAGAAGAAACCACATAATTTTAATTTTGAGACTTTTAATTTAAATATGACCACATAAATAATTATAACTACTAATTATGTTTGTAAGTTTTACATATTAAATAATTTATATTTATCTTAATATCTTATTTATTTATATTAAATTTTTAATTTAATACTATATATAATTTTTTTCTAAATATTATTATTGACATTTAATTTTTAATTTTTATTTAAATTTTTAATTTTAGATTAATTCCAATTCCAGCTTCCAAAAAATGTCGCCCTTCACCCTAGCTTTGGAATAAGTTGACGATTCAGTTTGAATACTTCTCATGGAATGGACCGATTTTCCCTGCTCGTGTATTTCATTGGGAAATTGAAACTGCACAATGTCTGTATGGTTTAAATTGTTCTCATAATATTAATCATCATTAGAATCCAGAATGGACATATATTTGTCTTCAAACTACAAGAGTTGAAAATTTATGTTTTTGTTACATTTGATGGATCTTGTGCATGTATGGCATGTAGAGAAAACACAAGGGGTTTAAAGAAATTGCATGAAGTTCATGAGGAAAAAATAGCTATATGGAAGGTTAAACTGCAGTTGAAGTGAACGATTCTATTTTTAATTTTTTGATAATTTTTTATTCCTCCCTGCAAAAAAATCCACCCTTCAGGAGCGGGAGCAAGTGGAACTGTGTGTTGGGAATTCTGCCGAATTTCGAAGAGGGAAGCTACTGCTTTGTATCATTTTAGATAGCTGGTTGACGCCATAGCTGTGGAGATGCACACTGGATTAGCCTCTGAGAGGGAAGTAAGCTCAAGATTCTTCTCACCTTCATTGACAACCTGCCCACAAGGTATTTATAAAATGAACCTGCATAAATGACCAAGTTGAATCTTCTCCTATTTTCTGATTGCGTTTAACATGTCAAAACCCCATATTTAAATTCTTTGGAAGTGAATTTTCTGATATTTTTTTATATCAATGTCTTGAATCTAAGTTCCATGTTGCATTTGCAGTAGTCTCTGACCTATCTTAGTATTTTTTTGGTCTAGACCCCATATTTGATGTGTCTGTGTCCTGTCAACTTATTGATGGAAATATTTAAACTCCTTAGGCCTTTAAGAAACCCAAACTATGAAGGAATTCTACTGCTTAGTGTATTGTTTGACAAGTTTATGAAACCCTCAGATAAATAAAGAAGTTGAAGTTGCAAATTGTAATATCCGCAATTAGCCATGAGATATTTGGAATATTATTAATTTTTCTTTTTGCTTCCTTATTTGATGAATAAGAGGGTATGGAGACCCATAAATCTCCTTAATAGGAATAAAATCATTGCTAATGTGAAAGGAGATCACCTTAGAGGCTTGATAAAGCACCCTTATGTGTGAAAAGGGGTTGGAACACATAGACTGGGTCAACTTTAACCAAATCAATAGCATTGTCTTGGAGGAGTGGCATTCATTATGGTACAACATAGTTTGGGTTGGAGACTCCATGCATGGAAGTAGTGCCTTTAATGAGTGGGGAAAAGGGTGAGGAAGCTCACCACTTATATAAGGAAGAGGATGGTAGCCATAGTTCATTCATGTATGATGTTTATGTTTTGATATTATGGTATGTTTAGACTTATTGCTTTCTTTAGCTGTTTAGGTAAGATTGCAGTGTTATTTAGCACATGGTTTTCCTGAGCGGGAATCCCACCTCTTTTCTTTAGTGAATTCAAAGGAAGAGTATTGCACTATCATTCCACATTCAAGAATTAGGCCAAAGCTTCAGTCTTGTGCAATAGCACAGTTTTTGTTGAGAAATGTGTTGAGTTGCAGGGTGTAGCAGTCGAGAATACATTCAGGTATTTTCTGATCTGTTTTTCAATGGAGGAAGGTTTATTTTCATTGGGAGGCTAGTGAGGAAGTCCCTTGAGCCTTATTACAGCATTTGGCATTAGGCCACTTTATCATTCTCCTACAACACAGTTTTTTTCTTGGACTGCGTTATTTTAGGGAGGAGTTGTAGGGGTGGTTTTAGTACACCATTTGGAGAGGAGATTTTCTAGTGAAGGGATCAGACTTTCATCTAGAGGATCCATTGGAGGAGGCTACATTATTTTTCACATCAGATTGGCCACAAATTTTGAGTTTATTTGTTGCAGTGAATCTTCAGCCCTAGGGATTTTATTCCCATCTTGTATATTAGTGTATTTCTGAAAAACCTCTTGGGTTCTTGTTGGAGGTTGGATAGAGGCTTGATATTCATTATAGATTATCTATTGAGGCATGTAACAACCATTTATATTTTTTGTACTTATTTTATGTAGAAATTCTCTCATGACTATGTTGTAGCAGTATTCTGGCATTTCGATATAGTAGCAACACCTCATTTTTTATGCTTTTTTTTATTGCAGACTTGTTATATCTTGTATTATGGTTTGTGGCCCATTATATTACAGAGGTTTTCTATTTTTATAATTAATAAATAAGCTCTATATTGGTCTCATAATTTGATGTGATGTTTTACACTGCCATTTCAAGCATTTTGTTCTATATTCCTGCTTTTCCCATTTGGAAATGTTACAGTGGTACTAGAGAACAAGATTGGCTCAACCTGTGCATATTAAGCCAATATTTCATTAGAATAAGGAGATCCTCTCACATATAGAGAGGAGAGGTATCGTAGAAGAAGAAATCGGAAGTTTGATTATACAGATGATAAAGAGGACAAGGGTAAAACTGCTTTATCAGGAGAAGATGACGAGAACGAGTATCCAAAGCTTCTTCTTCGAACTATGAAAGAAATTGATAGATAAATAAAGGAGATGACGATGGATAGATATAAGGAATCCCCTAAATTATTTCTACATGGTGAAGGCTCCCGCATTTCCCATCACTGGAGTGATCAACTAGTGAAGCAACAACAAGTTTCCCCATGCTCTACGATGCCTAGATTCTTAGTAGTGGGAAATGAAGGGTTTCAAGAAAAATAATATCTTGAAGACTATTTCATGGAGTATGAGTCTCAATCTCAAATATTCAAGGATCACTTGAGTTTTCAAGAATTTTTTCAGATCAAGGACAATAGGAGACCCAGGCATCACAACATAGGTGCAGGATTCATTCAAAATCATGATCGACATCAAACTATGGGTAGCTTTTTCTTACCCAACTTTGATGGGTAATCTAAATTCACTGCCAAATCATGGGTAGAGAAGCTAGACATCTACTCCCAGCTGAAAAAAGTAACATATATGGAGGCCATCAAGATAGTAGCATTGTACCTTGAGGGTGAGGCACATGATTGTTGGTTTCATGGATTGTCTACAATGGGTCATGCCAATGTGATTGCATATTTAGATTTCACAAGGATGTTGGTGGAGAGGTTTGATCACAGAGACCCGGAGGCACCTTTCATGGGGCTAGCAAAGCTCAAAAAATCAGGTAATCCAGAAAATTATATTTATGAATTTCTAAAACTTTCTGTTATGGTTCCTGATTTATTTGCAATAATAAGGGTATATATGTTTATTGATGGGTTAGCAGAACCTCTTCATAGGTTGGTTAAGTCTACCAAATCCACTACCCTTCAAGATTCCATTGAAAGGGTTATAGATCTACAAGATGCCTTGCCAAAAGAAAAGGCAACATTTCAGCAGAATCCCACTTTTCTAACCAAGGGAAAAGATGAGAAGGATCCTCTTTCAAAGTAGAGCCAAAGTAAAGTGCCTCTTAGTGATTATGTCCTAAGATATTTAAGGAGAAGGAAAATTTTCTTCACATCCAAAGAATCATGGGAACCTAGGCATAGATGTGCAACAGGAAAGGCACACTATATAAAGGTCATTCCAGATGATGAGGAGGAAGAAGAAGATGAACCAAAAGGAGGTCACAGCGTTGGCATAGCAGGAGATGATCCACTACCACCAAGAGGTGAGAATGGAGCATTTTCTCCAATTGGAGGGGCTCTTGCATCATTAAGAGGAGTACCCTAGTACTTGACCTTGAGGGTTTGAGGTTCCATCTTAGATCAGAGGGTTTTAGTTTTTATTGACAGTGGGGCTACCCAAAGATTTATTGATGGCCAACTAGTGCAGAGGAGGGTAATACCCACTAATGATTTTGAAGGATTTTCTGTTTTGGTCCTAAGAGCTAGAACTATGTAGTTCATGCATTATGTTACATCTTTATCCGTCACCATGGGGACATATACATTGACCGATAGCTTATTTTTGGTTGACATACCTGACACCAATTTGATATTGGCTGTGCAGTGGTTGATTACATTGGGGAAGGTTACCACAGATTGGGAGACTTTTCAGATGGAATGGGTGGATATAAAAAGTGGAAAAAATCATATGATTAAGGGCATGCACACATATACTTCATAAACAAATTCCACACAGAAAACAGAGATGGATTTGTGCATTGGAAACAAGGACCTAACGGTCCCATCTATTATGCACATGAAGCCCATGAGACATTACTGTTTTGTGGAAAACCACCTGGGAGGCCACCTGATCCGAAGTTGGTGAGGAATCTCTCACATCATGGTGCACCAATCATAGATCCAGGAGGAGTAGGGGCATTGGGAGGCCATGGCACAATGCTGAGAGTCTTGGGTAGACTCAAGGAGGAGGGAGACAATCTCCCAACATCATCATTACCCACTCTCATTTCAGATCTTGTGCTGAGAAAGGAGCAGCAGAGGAAGGATAACAGCCTTCCATTGTGTTAATTTTTCATGGGAGATGTCAAAGAGGAGAGAAACCATATGAAATATGCTTTATGTGATAGATCATCAACATTTTCACTTTGGAGGATAGCTCCATATTGGAAATCCCAGCTATCGGTGGATTATTCCAAGGATCTTTTTACATGCATGATACTTGATGACCAACTATGAGAGGATTGATATTCAATCAAAGAGGAGGTCATCTACTATCACGGTAGGATCCTCTTGTCTAAATATTCCAAGCTCAAGGAGAAGTTATGACATGAAGCACATGAAGATTTTCTCTTGAGCCAGACTTATTCCATGAGGGCATACCATACTATCATGTAGGGATATACTTGGGAAGGCTTTGAAGAGGAGATATATCAACATTTGAGGAGATCCATGGACTATGTGGAGATGGAGGAGATACATAACTCTTTGAGGGAGTTATCACACCCACCTCTTTCTTGTTTGGGAATGAGAGGGGATCTATATATGGACCACTCCATTTGTATGAGCAGATTTTATGGTAAGGATCATGTTTATATGTATAGTGATTTACTTGATGATTATTTGGATTCCTTTACCATATATGCAGAGGCCATTGACCTAAGAAGGATAATTATTCCTTACAAACTTCATGGCCAACTTGGGGCCATAAATATTGTTGAGCATGGCCACTCCCTAGGAGGATATAGGGAGATGATTTACCATTCTGGGTGCACTCCAAAGGAACCAAACATTTCTCACCTTCTAAAAACTTTTGAGGAGACTATGGAAGCAAGTAAGTGGTGAGGAAACCACTTACCATATCATTATCCAATGCAATAAAGAGATATATTTCACTGTTTCCACATGTGGGACTATGATCCACCTCCATTTTTGCATATTTTTGTTTATGTATACTTGGTTTTGATCCCATACATTGATGATGTTATTCTTCTTTTTATGGGAATAGAGGGAGGGAGTATGGGAGGATTTAGCATGCCCTTTGGGAGATATATTCTCCATGTTACTAATGCTTCATGTTTCAGGGAGATCATTTGGAAAACCATGATTTCTACACTAGATCTTTTGCTTCGTTGTGGGATGAGTCATCTGCATCTTATGAGAACTTGGGAGGAGCATGTCATGGAGGGATGGATTGGGAGACACTTGGCATATGAGGGAATCTTATCACATGGAGGTGTCACCAATGGAGGAGGAGAAGAGTTTCAGAACTCACCTTTTCAGTTGCTTGAGGATAAGCAACATTTGGGAGGGGAGGACTGTAATATCCCCAACTATCCATGAGCTAGTTGGAATATTACCTTTTTTTTTCTTCCTTATTTGATGAATAAGAGGGTATGGATACCCATAAATCTCCTTAATAGGAATAAAATCACTCTAATGTGAAATTATATCACCTTAGATGCTTGATAAAGAACCCTTATGTGTGAAAAGGGTCTGGAACACATAGACTAGGTTAAATTTGACCAAATCAACAGCGTTGTCATGGAGGAGTGGCATTCATTATGGGACATCGCAGTTTGGGTTGGAGACTCGATGCATGGAATTAATGCCATTGATGAGTGGGGCAAAGGGTTAGGAAGCTCACCACACATAAAAGGAACAGGATGGCAACCATAGTTCATTCATGTATGATGTTTATGTTTTGATACTATGGTTTGTTTAGACTTGTTACTTTCTTCAGTTGTTTAGCTAAGATTACAGTGCCATTTAGCACAGTGTGTTCCTGAGAGAGAGTCCCACCTCTTTCCCTAAGTGACCTCAAAGGAAGAGTATTTCACGATTATTCCACATTCAAACATTAGGCCAAAGTTTCAGTCTTGTCGTACGTTGCAATTCCTGTTGAGAAATGTGTTGAGTTGCAGGGTGTAGTAGTGGAGAATACATTTGGGTGTTTTCTGATCTATTTTTCAGTGGAGGAAGGTTTATTTTCATTATAATGCTGGTGAGGAAGGCCCTTGAGCCTTATTTCAAGATTTGGCATCAAGCCACTTTATCATTTTCCCCTACAACGTAGTTTCTATCTTGGACTGCATTATTTTAGGGAGGAGTTGCATGGGTGGCTTTCATACACCATTTGGAGAGGAGATTGTCTAGTGAAGGGATCAGACTTTCATCTACAGGATCCATTGGAGGAGGCTAAATTATTTGGCATATCAGATCAGTCACACTTTTGTGTTTTATTTGTTGCTGTGAATATTCAGCCCTACGGCTTTGATTCCCATCTTGTATATTTGTGTATTTATGAAAACCCTCTTGGGTTCTTGTTGAGGGTTGTATATAGCCTTGATCTTCATTTTATATTATCTATTGAGACATATAACAACCATATATATTTTTTTTACTCATTTTATGTAGCAGTTCTCTCAGGACTAAGATGTAGAAGTCTTCTGGCATTTTGATATAGTAGAAGCACCTCATTTTTTAGGCTTTTCTTTATTGGAGGCTTGTTATATCTTATATTATGGTTTGTGTCCCATTATATTACACATTTTCTATGATGGTATAATGAATAAAGAAGCTCCATATTGGTCTCAAAATTTGATGTGATGTTTTAGACTACTATTTAAAGCATTTTGTTATGTATTCCTGCTTTTCCCATTTGGGAATATTACAGTGGTATAAGATCATAATCTTGGCTCAGCATATGCATCTTAAGCCAATATGTCATCAGAATAAGGATATCCTCTCACAGATAGAGAGAAGATGTATCCCAGAAGAAGAAACCAAAAGTTTGATTATACAGATGATAATGAAGATAAGGGTGAAACCCCTTTATCAGGAGAAGCTGAGGAGAATGAGTATCCAAAGATTCTTTTTCGAACTATGAAATAAATTGATATAGAAATAAAGGAGATGAGGATGGATAGATACACGAAATCCCCTAAAGGGTCTCTACATGGTGAAGGCTCTGACATTTCTTATCACTGGAGTGATCAACCAGTGAAGCAACAACAAGTTTCCCAATGCTCTACAATGGCCACATTCTTAGCAGTGGGAAATGAAGGGTTTCAAGAACAAGAAACTCTTGAATTATATTTCATGGAGTATGAGTATCAATCTCAGAGATTCACGGATCACTTTAGTTTTCAAGAATTTTGTCAGATCAAGGGCAATAGGAGATGCAAGCATCAGAACAGTTGTGGAGGATTCATTCAGAAACATGATGTACACAGGACTATGGTCATATTTATTTTACAAAAATTCTATGGGTAATCTAAATGCACTACTAAATCATGGGTAGATAAGCTAGACATCTAATTCCAGCTGAGCAAAGTACTAGAGATGGATGCCATCAAGATAGTTGCGCTGCACCTTGACGGTGAGGCACATGATTGGTGGTTTCATGGCTTGTCTACATTCGGTCATGCCAATGTGACTGAATATTTAGAGTTCACAATGAGTTTGGCGGAAAATTTTGATCGAAGAGACCCAAAGGCACCTTTCATGGGGCTAGCAAAGCTGAAACAATCAGGTAATCTAGAAACTTATGTTTCTAAATTTCAATTTTTTTTTGTTATGGTTCTCGATTTATCTATAGCAAGAAGGGTCTATATGTTTATTGATTGGATAGTAGAACCTCTTCATGGGTTCGTTAAGTCTACCAAGCCCATTACCCTTCAATATGTCATTGAAAGGGCTAGAGATCTACAATATTCCTTGCCAAAAGCAAAGGCAACATTTCAGCAGAAGCACACTTTTCGAATGAAGGGAAAAGATGAGAAGGCTCCTCTTTAAAAGGAGAGCCAAAGTAAAGTGCCTCTTAGTGATGATGTTCAAAGAGATTTGAGGAGAAGGAATCTTTGATTAACATCTCGAGAATCATGGGCACCTGGGCATAGATGTATAGTAGGAAAGACACACTATATAGAGGTCTTTTCAGATAATGAGGAGGAAGAAGAAGAGGAATTAGAAGGAGGTCACAATGTTGGCATAGCAAGAGATGATCCACCACCACCAGGAGGTGGGAATGGAATATTTTCTCCAACTAGAAGGGCTCTTGCATCATTGAGAAGATTACCCAAGTACTTGACCTTGAGGGTTCGAGGTTTGATCTTCAAGCTCATTCACCTACTACTTCTACCATTAGGATGCTACAGAGTGATTGCACTTCCTATTTTCGCTATGAAGATTCAAGACTTTATGAACCCGTTCCGAAATTACCAGGCGAGTGAAGGAGCACATTTCATATTATTTCATTTACTAAAGTGAGAGAAATATTGTCAAGGTACAAGGTTGGTTCATAGATCTATTTTATATAGGTCTTTTACCGAGCTCTCCTAGGAAGGACATGTTTTTTGATTGCCGAAGTGAGTTTTCACGTCAATGTTCCCTAATTTAAGGTCCTTTGCCAAAAATTATTTAGAAATATTCTTTCTAGATGAAGCATAAGTAAAGCAAGTGACTAAACGACAAATCTAACTCTAAAAACCACTTCTATAGAAATTAGCGCGGGTATGTTATTGGATATGGAACTGTATTTAGCGCTGATAGATTTGAAATGAGATATGCTACTTCTAGTACTATTTATTAGTAAATGAGGTCAAATATCTAGGTGGCACTATAAACCCTATCCCTAGCTATAGACTGATCAAAGCAGCATCTTTCATCATTCTATCCATATAATTCTTGTTTTGCTCAAGGCTACATGGAAGCGTTCCCATCTCATTCTGTCTATGGCCTGATTTCCCATTTATTTGGCCATTTTTAATTTACAATTTCCAACATCTATTGGCTATCAATCCTGGGAAAGAATTCAAGCATGTGATCTCCAATAATCAAATCTATATGATTCAACATCCAAATTTAGCATATGTTGGGAATGATCATGTCCATTCAAGGTTTTCAAGCCAGACCAAAGGGATTTTGATCTTTAATTGAAATATATAGAAAATCACAAAATGACATGTTTCCATAATTCAAATTAAATTGCCAACACAAGGTTAAAAACACATTTTCCACTATTTATGCCAAAAATTGTACCGAAAACATTCACTTCAACTCAGTATCCACTGTGATTGTCTCATCTTAATATGGTCATGCTTCTATATAGTTCAACGCAATTTTGGACTCTAAGATATTATTTCAGTTAGAACTCAACCCTCACAACATAGAGAAACTCAGTTGGCTTCAATTCTCTTAGTGTTCCTCCTGAACACTTCCAAGGCAATTCCATATCATAAGGATTGAACTCTCCATCCAATTCTTTCACAAATTAATATTCATGGTCTAAAAAAAAAGATGCAATAGTTGATTAGTTGGATAAAAATAGCCCATTCCATAACTTCATGTTAGCCTTAAGCCTCCAATGATTTACTGATATTTTGGTGCCTTCTCTTAGTCAATTATACTCCTAAAAAATTGAAAATAGCTTCATTTTCCCAAGACCCTCTAGTGTGCACAAAAAATAGATTCTTCAACCGAAAATGAATAGATAATTAAAATTTGACTGAGAGAAAACAGAATATAGAATATATGCATGGTCTTCGTTATACATTAATTTATAACAACATATATCCAACACATTTCATTATAGTAAATGCATGAACTATTATTCATTAAACTAACTTTGTGCATACACATGGTGAGAGGAATTCATTCTCTCTACGGCCCAATTTCCCATTTATTTGGCCATTTTATTTTCCCTTAGTCTTAAGTTGATCAAATACAACTTTAGAAGAAAAGTGGATTTTCCTAGATCCATAACTCACTTTGTGATTTATTCCCTAAATCTCTCACGCTTTTCAATGTAGAATTTATTTTTCCCTAAAGACAAAATCATTCCTACCCATACGTTTTCTAAAAATATTGTATAATAACTAAAAGAAGAAAATAAAATTTACAAATAAGGAATTTAAATTACATTTCAATGTTCAAAACCCTTTTGGAGATTCTCTTCAAAATTATTGATGGCTTTTGGAAGTTTTAGTGCTCCTGCATCAAACTCTCAAGGTAGAAAAATTTCATGACCTCCTATTCATGTGTCATTAGTTCTTGAATCCTATAGGATCCCAAGCTTGTGTTTTAGTTGTCCATTATTCCCTACATTTTTTTTTCCTACTGCTGATGTTATATTCACATATCTAGGCTTCCAAGTCCTATCTTGTTCTTTTCCACTTTCCTTGGTAATGCAAAGTTCCTTAGTAAATTGTAATTTTTTGTTGGTTGTCATTTTGCTATTGTTGTACCTTATCCTGATCATTTTGTTCATAAACATCCACAGCTTGTCAATTTAATCATCTAAATTTGTCCTTGACTACTAATATTTACTTTCATCTCTTTCTTGCTGATGTATATCTTCCTTGCGCATTCGAATTTCAAAACTCTTAGAAAACTTTGGATTATACATTTTCTTCATTATTTGTTGCTCACGCCTTGAAACTTCCTCCATAAACTTACTTATCCGCATGGATTTTCATCTCCATAACCTTGGATACCCAATTTACATATTTGAAATGGCCCTCATTAAAAGTAAAATGTTTTGCATCACATTTCACTATTTTGGGGACATTGCAAATTTTTCACTTGAAGTTTGATTGTCATCTAATCATGGGGATCGTGCCCCAAACCATGATGAGTGTTTCACTCTATAGCATTGGGTTGTAATCAACATTTGATTAATGTTATGAGTATTGATGATGCCTTGTAGGAGAGATTTTCCTATTATGGGGGGCTTAAAATATTGTGACAAGGATTTGTCACAAGTTGTGACATCCCCATAATCAAGATTCATTATAGGGGTTGATAGCCCTATATCAAGGATTTGTTACTTGGGTCGGCATGGTTGTAATAAGGAACTAGGGATGTCCCTAAATCGATATCCTTATGGAACCCCATATCTATCAAATGGTCAACTTCTTCAAAGTACGAGCACTTTAAGACCCATTAAACGATTTGAGATAGCTGGGGTATTCTATATATGGTACCAAAGCCTTCTAGGAGTGGCCACTAATATTTGGCAAGGATTTTTTTGTAACCATTTATGTTCTCTTGGTAATTTAGTGCCCCCACTAACTACTTGTACACCAATATTTTCATGGTATTTAAACAAAACATTGGCCTCGACAACAACTTCACTTGCAAGTTCTCTAGTGAGACAAACGACAGGAACAAGAATAGGTGGCCTTTTATGATCTTGGAGGAATGGTGACTTAATTACCACCTTAATAGCAGAAAATATAAATGATATGGTCCTGTAGGTGCAAGTTTTAGCCTTGGACAACACATCCTTTCCTTTGAGAATAGATAGAAGAGTTTCTTCTTGCACAATGGTCATACGCTCATATCCCACTGTGTTGGTTGCCTTGAGTGTCAATGGTGAGATATTGTGCTGGTCAAATCTTGATTGGCTCAAATAATTCACATCCCCAGTAACCTTCACACTACTTGTTTTTGGATCTGATTTTTTTAATAGGACTCAACTTTGGTTTCTTGTTCCCCATAGGCTTCACGGAATGAAATTCATCATCTTCATATTCATATTTAGACTCATCTTCATCATCAATGATCTTCAATGATTGGATAGCAGGGGATTTAGAGCCTTTTGTTTAACAAGTCACCTTCTCCTTGGCTGCCTCTTATAGTGATCCCATTACCTCTAGAATTTCTTTGGAATCCATCATTATCATTATTTCTACCATGCTTTAGCCAACCAAACATAGATATACCCTACTTATTAAACTATTTATCCATATCCACTTCCTCTTCAACTGGGCTTTGAATTGGGCCTACCCTCTATTACTATTTATTTTGTTAAAATCCTTTGTTTTGGAGATTTTCTGTGGAGATGACGAGGTTTCGTTCTCCCAGTCATCTTTAGATCTACAACCTTCATAACTTCTTGCATGGCTATCACTCTACCGAGATTGCATAATCCCAAGTACTATGTACAGAGGTTAACCACATAATGTTTCTACTATCCTTTGGGGTTGCAAGGTCCCTGATTCTGTGATTTTTAATACCACATTGTTGTCATTTGTTGAAAGCATAATTATATGGTTTTGAGTCCCTATATTGGAGCAAAAAAGTTGTAGGCTTGTTGACTTTAATGTAAAATACACAAGAGGTATTCGTAATAATAGTATATTATATATAAAATGTATAAGAGATGATGATAAAATGTTACAATGAGGCCCTGCTTATATACCTATGCAGGTGGCCTTTCATGAATGGGCATGTCTCTTAGACATTTCCTTTCACTAACTTAATGACTACTTACATAATTGTTAATTGACTATTTAATAATTATATTTGTTATATTTGTTATGAATTATATTCATAACATTGCCCCTTCCTTCAAAAGCTTCGTCCTCAAAACTTATAGTTGACACTTTTCTTTAGTTCAATCACGCACCGTTTTCTTCATTTGCTTCTGTCATTTTCTTTTGTTACAATTTAATATATCAAATTTTACTTATTTATTTGCTATGAATTGGCCCTTCCTTCAGAACTTTGTCCTCAAAGTTTTATGGATAATAATTTATTCATCTTCTATTATTTTTTTTAAATTTATTAATGTAATTAATTAAAATTAATTAATTAATTAAAATTAATTAATTAATTAAATTAATATATAATATTACTATATGTATCCTAACCAAACTTTAACTCTCTTGCCCAACATTTAATAGGATACTTTTATTTATATGGAACTTTATAAAATTTATTATAAAATAACTTTATATTTTAATAAAATTACTTATATTAGATTTATAAAGTTTTTTAGATTTTAAATTAATTAAATTATTTTGTTACGTCAGGTGTATCTATAATTTTATTTTTTTAGTTATGGATGGTCATTGTACACGTCCGTATGGTCATGTCTGCACACGCGTCCATGATGGATGATCTATGGTTGATATCTTTACATTTTTTTAACTTAATATATTGAGGGCGGGCTTTGTTATCATCTGTAAAAGGCTCCGAACAGAAAATACATCTTTCTGCTCCCTCTGAGTCTTAACCTATATTTCCTTTATCTGTTGGTTTGGGTATAAATCGCTGGGTGAAAGCTCCAAGTTCATCTGCCCAAGCTTTTAATGGTGGTTTCTGTGCTAACTCATCAAATTTACGTTGAGCGACGTCTAGCAAATCCACTTCTTGGTGAAATAATGTGAGGAGATTGTGGTATTCCTCTTTTTGGGTGGGACTACGTTCTTTTTCTTGTTTTGAATTGGAACTGCCTTCACGTTCTGGTTTTGTGCTTGGACTTCGTTCCCTTTCTGATTTTTGTTTCAGACTACGTTATTTTTTTGGTTTTGGGCATCTTGCTGATGATACAACCGGAGAACTATTGGTGCTTTCAATACCGTTGGAGTGACTATTGATATTCTGAGTAATGGTTAACCTAATTTCACTTACTGAGGGAGAATTTGTTGACAAAATTTCGCTTACTTGGGAGGAATTTTCGTCACCACTTGACATCGATGGTATTGTGATATCTTTGCGCTTACAGTGTTTGTGGGTGATGACAGGAAGCATGATGAAGATGATTATTTGGATCACGACTTATTTCACTTGTGGTACCTTGATTTTTTCATTTTTATTTATGCAATCCACCCTATTGTACTAATCTATTATAGCATGTGTCAGATTACCATATTTTCTTGCTGTGTCTGCTAAGTCTCTGGTTCTTTAAATGTCAAACCCTTCAAGAATATCTATCGTGAAAGCTGTACATTTAACGCTTTCAGATGCATATGTAAGATTCACATCATCTTCAATCAGGTAAATCAATTTCTGGATTCCACACCTCTGAGATTGGAGAAAATTTCGGCCATTGTTGCTCTCTGGTGACTCATAGAAGGAACCCATGATATTGGGATGATCAACACATATGGCTGGATAAGACCTCTCTAGACTAAGGTTATCCATCATATTTTCACCTTCAGGAGTGCGTGATTCACCTTCAGCACATGCTAACCTGGATTTTCGATTATTCAGCCAGTTCTTGAGCTGAGAGGTTGTGAGGTCTGAACTTCCAACGTCCCTAATTTTTTCTATCCACAAATATAATAAATGTCCATTTTGCTGCATCTCTGGCTCATCCTGAAGAGCACTCTCAATTAAATCTATCTGCTTGTCATTCATAACATTCTACCTTCTTTTCATTGGTTGTTTGTCTTCCCCAATGCTAGTATCTACTCTCTCAGATGCTTGTTACATCACTCCTGTAGCTTCATCTTCCTTTTCACCATTTGCAAGATTTTGATTCTCCTCAGAATCCCTTAATAGCTCATCAAAATACCCTTTATCTGTTGCTATGGAATTATCATTATTTCTAAATTCAAGCATATTGTCCTCATGATTAATCTCTACAGCACTTTCTACTTCACTTTAGTATTACTATTTATGCCTTCGTTTATGTTCTCGCCTATATCAACAATTTCATTCACAAGATATGTGTGCTCAATTTTAATTTCCTCAGATTGATCTACCTCTTGAATATCTCCCATCTGCAACGTCTTATTTGTGTCCATTAATTCATAATTTTCTTCATTATTATGATATTGTTCATTTTCTTGTTTGTCAAGATAGTCTTCTTCCACATTATCTTCATCATCATCAATTTCAACTACTTCAACAGATTCCTGGCTAGTAGGCTCATCTTTGTTTTTAAGATCACCTTCATTATAATTTCAAATTTTCATAACTTGATCTTTTGCAAAATGTAGTGATTCTTCATTATTATCTTCTGAATTCTTTGAATTGGCTGAATTGTTCTATTGATTATGTTCAATATTCGGGAATATTGGCTTTTGCATTAGATTAATCTTTTCCAAAATGGCATTTATCTACTGCATTGATTTGTTATGATTATTTTTGGCCTCGCTATGATTTAGCCAAATATGTCTTTCTATCTGATCTGTTGTGTCTTGAAGTTTTTTGATGTTGTCAGAATTTCCTGTAACCTTATCCTCAAGATTGATTAATCTTTTAGTGAATTTATTGGAATTATTATTGATCTTACTCTCAAGATAGATCAACTTTTTTTTTAAATTGTCCATCGTCATTGATGAAGAAATTGAGCGGCAGTGATTTCGAGACACTGCATGTAACAGCTGAGGGAATCCATCAGTGGCATAGGTTTCCAGGTGAGAATATCGCTCTTCTGATACCAAATGGAGCAACAAAGATGTAGGCTTGTTGACTTTAATGTAAAATACACAAGAGGTATTCGTAATAATAATATATTATATATAAATTGTACAAGAGATGAGGATAAAATGTTACAATGAGGCCCTGCTTATATACCTATGCAGGTGGCCTTTCATGAATGGTCATGTCTCTTAGACATGTCCTTTCACTAAATTAATGACTACTTACATAATCCTTAATTGACTATTTAATAATTATATTTGTTATATTCGTTATGAATTATATTCATAACATATGTATAAGATTATTTTCACATAGAACTTTTAGTCCAACAACAAGTTGGATCACTATTTCTCTCGCAACAACTTTTGAAACTGGTCCATAGTGTTAAATATTTGCAACTAAATCAGCACTAGACATAAACTTTGTTACTATGCACAAATCTAGTGGCCTTATGCAAGCACCAATAAACTTGACTATATTTTTATGCCATACTTTCCTCGAATTGAACACCTCTTGGACTGTTGAAAAATGTATTGCAATACATAATGAAGTTGTCATGACTGAACATGCTGTTGTGATTAACATTGCAGAAGTTTCTTTGAACAATTAAAACTCCTTAATTCTTGTAGTGCTACTATAGCCATTTCCTTGTACATATCTTGCTATATTCCCATCACAGAAGAATCAAATCTATCCTGAATATGTGTCCAAGGATCCATGCTTAGCATTTGAATTTCTAGCCCTAAAGATGTTTCTCTTTAAGAACAACACAAACAATGTCAAAATTCTTTTCATGCGAAGCAATAATTGATGAATGATAAAATTTTGAGTGATTTTCCTCACTGCCCTCTTCAACTGTATTAATAAACTCATCATCTTGTTTTAAAGAAATTCGAGAAAATTTGTGAAACTCTTCCAAAACTATAGCTTAAAATAGGTGTGTGCCTCTCTTTAGGCACACCAACAATTATCTTATTAGTATCCCAATGGAATCCCATTTCTAGAAAATGGTCGACTTCATTAAATTACGAGCACTTTCACACCCATTAAACAACTTGAGATAGCTAGGGTATTATTTATATGGTCCCAAAACCTTCCAAAAGTGGCCACTAATATCCAAGAACTCATCAAAGCTATCCGTGATAGAGGGATTCCAAGGAAGATTGGTATGGTTTATTTTCATCTTTGTTTCATGCAAGTTGGAAAACGACACAACCTATAGATTTTATTTGGTAAAGAGTTTTGTCATACTTTATTTTTTAAGTGACACTGAAATAAATGATGTGTTGTGGCTCCAACCAAGTAGACAACATTGATGTTGTGCACTCAAAAGAAGCTATGGAAAGATTTGACAACAGTAGAATATTCAAAAGGAGAGGAATATGAACATGGTAGGGCATTTGTTTTCAAAAAAATGGTGGTATCTCTCATACTTTGTTTTTTCAAAAAATCATTCCTTCCAGGACATTTTCCACAAGGTTCCTACAATATGGTTCATGTAATATGGAGAAACTCATTATTTATCCTCTAATATGCCCTTATAGACTATTTTTGTTGTCATTAGCAGTTTATAACCATATCAAAAAGAAATAACTCTAGGAAGCTTGTCTAAATAGATGTTTATGATCTAAATAGTACATACAATGAATGATGCGTGCACCAATTATAGAAACACCAACTTTGGAAATGTAAATCTACCTTCAAGATAGCCTGCAACTTGGATGTTGCTAGAGCTTTCAAGATCTATATGTTTTCTTTAGCAAGTTGAAGCCTCTCTCTCTCAGTATCTATATATAATAGGCATCCAACAAGGGAAATAGATATACTCAAAGGATATGGTTGTAGTATATACCATCAACTCAGAATATTGGTATCCACTGGAGATGTGACATCTATTGCTACAAATCCATATGAAGGGACAAAGGCCTTGTTCTACATTCAACATTTCGTTGTGAGGGATGCAACTCTTTGTCTTCAAGAACCACATGATCATTGTCCACAAAATAGCTTCTATAGTTTCTAACATAAAATTATGGAAATTTGTATTCTTTCACAAAAATATTTACAACTTACACAACACTAACTTTCGATATTCACCATCCAATGTTTACATGGTTCTCTCTTGAAATAGGAAGAATGCTTTTCTAGGTGAATGATTTCTTTGATACCAAATTAGTATTTTGTAATGGAATTGGGTGAAGATGCACTTGTCAGCTCATAATAAAATAGGCATTTAGATCCCAATTGTGGAGCATACATTTTCAAAGGAAGAAGCACGTGGTTTTCATTTATCTAAACAAGCCACAGAAAGCGAAATATACCAAAAAATTTCATTTATTCTATCATTATAAATAAAATGTAAAACACAACATACATCAAGAGATATAGGGACAGTGTCATGAAAGTGGAGGAAAACATTTTGAGGGAATAAAAAAATCTAGGTCTATTATTGTAGAGGAGTTACATCATAGCTAAGAGAATACAAAGACACCTCCTCAATTCAAAGTTATATATTCATCTAAATCTATAATAAAATCCTTCCTTTGTGAGAGCTTATGTTTCCAATGGAATGAAATCCAATAATAAATAGTCCAACTACATTGTACCATATGGTTGTTGAAATTTTTTTATTTTAAACTTTGGGCATAATTTCAAACAATTGGCATAAATCCCATTCTAACACATTTTTTGAGTTCAGAAAACTCCAATAGCTAACGTAATTGAGAAACACTATGTAGAATTTCCTTGAAAGTCATTCAACTACAATGATGAACAATTTGATACAACTTCTATTCACCAAGACACAAAATTTCTCTACTAAATCAGCAGAGAAATAGAAACAAAGATAAAGAACTAGTCAGGCACAATAACACAACATTTTTCTAGGTATAACTGATGATATAACTTTATTAGTGTCTAATGACTGACCACAAAAAATAGGTCAATGTGACGAAAAACTAGATCAAGTTTCAATGGTAAATACATAGTGTGGGTGAAACATAGCTTGTAGTGTTACTCTATCAACTATAGCAAAAGAGGACACGTTAAAAAAAAAGACAATGGTGATTAGATAGGATGTGAAGCCTGAAGGCATGTGGAAATAGAAGCCTTATATAGAATGAAGGGAAGAGAAAGTGACTCCTTAACCATGTCATCAATCATTGTGAAGGGTTGATGCATGGTTTGATTGTTGTTTGGAGAGTACCAAGTATTAAGCATGCTTTTCTATGTAATCTTGGGAGGATTCCTAGATCAGGGAAGTCCATTCCTGACAGTCAAGGTCTGGGAAAGAATATTCAAATGGAAGATTGGTTGCATGATTGAACTGTTAAATTTCCTTAACCCCAACAAAAAAAATGTAATTTTTACTAAGAAGATAAAAATTACATTTTGTAGACACAGAGTGTGCATGCATATAACATCGAAAACCTAGTCTGTCTTTAGAGAAAAACAAGAAATTTTATGGTCCTATATTGTTAGAGAACCATTGCGCATATAAGAAAAAACCTGATGAGGGAAAAAGATTTTGAATACATATTTATGCAAAGTACCATATCAGTTTATAACACAATAAATAAAAATGAGTATCTGAGAGATAAAAATAATTGTTTAAAGTGTTATCTATTATGGACCCCCGGTCAGCTCAACATGAGGATCCTAGAATGGCCACTTAGAATAAATATGACTGGTACCTTTGCATTCCTCTCTAGTCTCCCACAATCCATGATTGAAATATAGTGCTTATTTGGAGAGTTGGTCAGCATCCTGGTTGTGTTCCTTGTAAAATTTCAAGAATATGGCATGAAAAAGAAGTAAATGAGTTTTTTAGTTGAAGTGTTTCTTCCAAAAAGGGAGAAATAATATTTCGACATCATTGGATATAATTCATCCAGTTAATCACGAGTATGGAATCATCAAAAAATTGAATTTGAGAGAGCCCATGATCAATAGAAAAAAATAGAAGATTTCTGCAAGTTTGAAGTTCATCTTGACTATTTGTGCCAGCCCCAAGACCCATGGAGACATGATGAGATTGGGAATTGTAAATATATAAAATGAAACCACCCCTGATATTTTTCCCTGAATCAACTTATGCTCCATCAAAAAATTCCCATTGGAGTGAATATTCAGTTTGTACAACTTCAATAACCCTAACTCTACTAACATATTTATTGTTTCATGGAAATTATGAAATAGATCTCCAAATAGATTGAAGCATAGTATAACTAGTCTAGGCACATTTTCCATTGGTGTTTTCAAATACAACATTGTAGGCCTATTTCTTCCAGCATATAGACACTTGTAGTAACAATTACTTGTCCCAAAACATATTATGTTATGGAATCTCTTCATTATTAAACAAGAATTTTTCATAGCATTTCTTGTAATGGATAGATTTGAAACCCTCTAAAATAGGTATGAAGGATCATTCCAACACATATTTGTAACATCAACAGATAAATTCAATGATACGTTTCATATATATTTTCAATTACAAGGGTTATAAGCAAAGTGATAACTCAACTTTGGTTTGACATCTCAGATCTAGACCTAGAAGATGATGATCGTCCCTAACAATTATTCTAACAATTTTAATTTAGCCCTACCATTTTAGGTTGGTACAAAAAGAAGTTTAGATTTCATTCAAGATAATATTGAAAACTCATTTTGAATCTCGCTATTTTGTGCACCCAAATCTTGTGCATACTATCCTATGGTAGGATATTTTGAAAATGAAAGTCAGTTTAGAGGGTGTCAATAGTGCATCGTATCTACTTTTTAGAAAAAATTCATAAAGAGGTTTAGGTGACATGTGCTCAAATGATTAGTCCCACTAATTCCTCTATGATTGCATTTGGTATGGTGCAGAGGCCATGTTTTGAAGATAAATTATTGGCATATCTCATAGCCCTCAAATTATAGTTGATGAGACATTATAGAAAAAATAAAATGTTAGTTAAATTAGATGACCAACATCATGCTTGTTATGAGCCTATTGCAAGGGAAATGATCAACCAAGAAGAAAAATGATCTTAGTATATTCATGAAAATTTAGAAATAATTTTGAATAAGTACTTCATAAAAAAATATTAACTCTATTTTGAGGTGGAGCTCTAGTTTTTAAAATCCGTAGTGATCCATGGCTTTAGCATACGTTATACTTGGGAAAGGAACACATAATTCAATATCATTAATCTTCTATTGTACACAACCTCACATCCTAACGCTTAAGCAGTGGGAAGATCTAACACCAGCAGAATTTTCAGAAGGAGAGGAATATGAACATGGCAGGGCCTTTAATGTAGATCAAACATATATTAACTTAAGAAAATATAGATAAAATTACTCCTAAGCCAAGAAGAACATAGATAACACAGTTTGAAAAAATCTCCATGGAGACTAACACATTCACCATTATTACAATAAAGAAGAGAAAAACATCAATGCATCTAATAATGGCAAAACATACCCAACTATAAATCAATATGATATATTCAATATGATACATTTTTGGATATTATGAATCAAAGTGACAAGCTTTGCAATTGTAATTTTCTTACCTACGTACGTTCTAGCCTTAGAGTGCACTATTATAGCTTTGGAAAATAGCCAAAGGGTAATCAAGAAAGGAGAGTAGAATGTCAATGAAATAGAACTTTTAGATAATTTCTTGCACACATGTTTAGTAAAATCTCTCTTAGGCAACCTAGATGCCTCATCTACTAATCTAAACCTAAAATAAAAAATTTCATCCACAAATTGATCTCAAAGCCGTTGGAGAGATGGAATTTTGATACCGGGAAGCTGAGTAGTGCTACAATTACCAATAATACTGAGGAATTGAAGTGAAGGATTTTGATGGTTTATCTCTAGATCTCTGATGTAGTTAGAGATTTGAAACGTTGTTGTGTTTGAGCTATAAAAAAACCTCTAGGGCAATAGATGATGGTCCTCTGTTCCATTATCTCCAATGCTAGTTTTGATCCATGATCCTTTTTTCCAGTGAATAAATTTATCAATGTAAGGCATTGGGCTCAATGGTCTCATCAATGAGAGGCATTGTTGAGAAATTATTCAACATTTTTCTATAGTAATACTATTGGGTTTTGTTTTTAGGTATCAGTATATTGACTCGATTGAGATATTATGCAGATATGGACTAGGGATGCTACTGTTAGTACATATTGATGGTCTGCCATATGCTAGATATTGATGGAAAAATGGATCCAAAAAGAATTGGGACCTGAAACATTTGTATCTTTATTTGGAGAACAAACACAACAATAACATTGAA
Source organism: Pinus albicaulis (assembly GCA_034641835.2). Taxonomy (NCBI): domain Eukaryota; kingdom Viridiplantae; phylum Streptophyta; class Pinopsida; order Pinales; family Pinaceae; genus Pinus; species Pinus albicaulis. The sequence goes on from CM076582.1 coordinate 1,563,945,429, forward strand.
TGTCCTTCTGGCCTTTCAAGGTCATCTTATTTTAGACCTAGAAATTCTCATTCAAGTGCCGAGCTCGGATCAGTTGGGCACAATTGATTTAGGATCCTTATGACTTGTTGGCATATTTGATGGGCAAGTATACATGTCCTTGCTACTCAAAAAAAGGATTATAACATGTTAGGCTTCATAATAACCTTTGGATTTAATAAAATATAGAGAAATTGTTAACCTCTTTCATTTTTTTGTCCTTCAAATCGCTCATTCAAATTTTTATGGGTGGGTTTTTAATGATTCTCAAATCATCGGAGATTGATGCTCTCATACTTTGTTTTTTCAAAAAATCATGCCTCACAGAACTTGTTCCAGAAGGATCCTATAATATGGTCCATGTAATATGGAAAAAGTCATTATTTATCCTTTGATATTCCCTTATTGACTATTTTTATTGTCATTAAGAGTTTACAATCATCTCAAAAAGAAATAACACTAGGAAGATTGTCTAAATAGATGTTTATGATCTATACAATATATATATATATATATATATATATATATATATGTATGTATGTATGTATGTATGTATGTATGTATGTATGTATTCATGTTTGTATGTATATATGTATAAAAAAAAATTACCCCGTGGTTCTCTAGATATCCGTGTTACATTTCCATAGAATTTTAGATACCATTAAGATATCTAAAATTTCTAATTTTTAATTTTAATATTTACATGATAAAGGAAATAAAAAGGTCCCAATTATAAAATCTTGCCCAACAACAACAACATTGATATTTTTCTTTCATTCAACCTGTAATACATTGCATTTGTCTTCATCGATGCTCTTCTTCCATATGCTATCCAATTATGACATTTCCTTTGCAATATTTGGTGCATTTTCGAGTTATAGGTCATTTGTAGGCTATAAATGTCTTCAGAGTTTCAATTCTAATTGAGTATTCAACTTAACATATTGAGTCTCTTATACGTAACAATTTTTCCCTCCACCAACTTTTCATAACTTCCATAGCCATTAGGTAGGGACCTACAACTTCCATGATGTTTTTCTTGTTTAGTAAAATATTGTCGAGACTTTAATTTATTTAAATTTGTAGAGCTTATAATCCATAAAGCTTCAAGATATAATTTTTAAAAGTATAATTCATTAAAGAGTGCTAGCTCAATGGAAGAGCACCTGCTTTACAAGTAGGAGGTTGGTGGTTCGATTCCATCGTGCCCTGATATTCATATGTAATGGCGACCATCAGTTTTTGGTGACCGAGACTCTTTTGACCATCACCAATGAGCTTATGGTGACATTTTTCGACCCTCACCAAAATATGAAATGGTGATGGCCAATGAATTCCACCATATATACGCATCAATAGTGATGATTATGAAAGGTTCATCACCATAAATCGTTGTTGTTGATATGAAATGGCGAGGGTCACTATTTGTCATTATAGTTATTATTCGTAATGGACCTGTTGAGAATTCAGTAGGGCAATGATTAATTCAAATTCTCTTCTTAATAACTGCTTGTGTTATTCCTTAGATTATTTATCTTTGATTATCAATATACATCAAATAACCATTAAATTAGGAATAACAAAGAAACAAAATATAGGTTGTACGCTAGGGCTAGAAACCCTCCTCTTGAGGGGAAAAACCCGCAAATATCTTCTTATAAATTATTCAATTGACGAAGACCAATACCACTACTAATGAATGCTAATATTTTCTCCGAAAGCACTTGTAATTTATTCTTGATCTCCGTAGAGAAACTTGGTCTCTGATTGTCCTTCAGTAGATGATATAGTTATGCTTTCCCTTTCACAATTTCTGATAATATCCTTAACGAAGAACAACAAAAATATATTATAGCTCACCTGAAGTAGACTTTGTGACTTCGTACTTCTAGAATATACGAAATTTATGAACTTCTATAGTTTTTGAGTTTATGAGTTTTTCGTACTGATGGAATATGCGAAATTTATGAAACTCTACAGTTATCATACTTCTGAATTTCTATTGAATACGTTCGTTATTTCGCTTGATATAGGTCAGAGAATGTAATAATAGACTTCTTCGAAAAATATGTTACATTATACATATAGCTTCGTATATATATCGATATGTGTTCCGCGCTTGTACAAGTTAGATCTTCTTTTAAAACTGCTCATGTCAGCTTATAGATAATGACTATTCTTTTCATTTAAGCTGATAGGGTATTTGTCTATCAGCCATATTCCATTATCTTGATTAAGGCTGACATCAAGTAGCATGGTTTTGGAGCTAATATTTCTACAAGATTTTAAAAGTGTAACTTTGACTTCTTATTTAACTTTATGAGCTAATGACACATCCTAAAGACATCAAGAAGATGTAGTATAAAAAATTCTTGCTTTTTTAACCCATAGAGCAAGAAAATGTATTTATTATTTTTTTCATTTACATAAAAACATAATTATAAGTCATTATGAAACCCTAACCTAGTTACACTTTTCAACACTCCCTCTTAAATAGGAAGGTATTCATAATGGTTCTTGGTCGTTCTCAATTTGAAAAGATCTCATAAGAAGAGTCGTATTTGTAACCCATCTATTATAGCATCATATCAACTAGCATTGGCATAGTGCAAGGCATTGACTAACAACCCCACCTCTCAAAGAGACAATGGGCTACAATGCTGGAGAGACCCATGACTTATAGACACCATAGTCATTGTCTCTCCAAGGTACATACTCCACCCGGGTGTTCCCAAAGTATGACCTTCTTGGACTATTCTTCTCTTGGGTAGCTATCCCTCAAATAATATCGGTCCCCGACTACTCTTATATTTAATGCCCTAACGCATTCTGAAAGTGTATCGAATGCTAGATGATTACCCAGTCCTCAATTCTGTCTTCCCAAGACAACACCAAAATGATGTTTCTATTATCACCCAAGAATTCTCAAAACATCATTGTGTCAACTCTGCTTTTGGTCATGATTTCAAGGAGGTCTAAACGTCATTTTAAGTCTTGGTAAAGGGTAGGTCATAGTTCTATAAGTTTTAAAGGTCATAGGTCCACTCCATGATCAATAAACTCTCAAAGTTTACCTTGTTTTAGTCATGGTGCCAAGTAGGTCTTGAGTCATTTCATTTATGAAATGGGTAAGTGATAGGGTTGAAGTCTCAAATTTATCATTTCCATTTCCAAATTAAGTTTAGAAGTCTCATTTCATGGTTTAAAAGTCCCATCATCCACTTAGAAGTTAGGTTTTCTAACTTATGAAAAAAGTTTTTGCAATAAGCCACGAAACCACATTTTCATAGTGCAGCCAGTGTAAAAAACTAGTTTTTCACTATGAAAACGCTGCTATTTTCATAGTGTGCTACAAAACCACTGAAGCAACCTTTTTTTTCATCAAAAACTTTGTTTTTCTAGTTTTTGTAGTCGACTTCCAAAGGGGTTCCTGAGCAACTTAAAACTCATTTTTGAAAACTGAAAGAGGTTTTTATTCCTACCATAATTAACTAAATAAAAATCTCTCATTTTATTCAAATTCATTATACGGTGGGAGAAATTTATGACTCAGCTTGTGCTACGAAACTGCTGAAAGTCATTGAGAGAAAAACTCTTCTTTCTGGTTTCAGTAGTTCCCTTCAAGATCATTTTCTGGCCACAAGAAAAGGTATTTTCGAATTTTGAAGGAGGTTTCGCTTCCTAAAATATCTTTATACAATAACCTATCTCACATTTCTCACAACTATTACCAGTTAAGAGATATAAGGCTTTCTTTGAAGCTATATTTTCAGAAATCAGAATTTTTCGGTTTTACATAGGTTGTTCAAAGACAGTTTCTAGGCAGTAGGAGAGGTATTTCAAAAACCCAAGAGAGGTTTTTGTTCAAGAAATCATGGTATCCAAAAGCCTCCTTCAGGTTCTCAAAATATATCATGGATGATAAGATAAAGGCTCTGTCCCAAGACCTAATTTTTAGGGAAAAAACAGGAAATCTGTCTCCTCATTTTTAGGGTAGTTTTTGTCATGATTAGCATGAATACATCAAAGGTGGAGGCATCATGAAATTCGAATATATGTAGAAATAGCTGTCAAAAGAGAATATTTAAGTCTTATATAAGGTTGTTTTAGACATGATAAGGAGTTTTACTCCTATTTGTATTAGGACTCCTAAAGGGATAGTTCTCTGTCAGTTGTAATTAAGAGTCTATTTTAGGAGTAAATAGGTGTCAAAAATAGAAATTAGAATTCTCTTCAAGATAGATAAGGGAATAAAATATTGTAATGATGACTCTATAAGATAAATAAGGTCGAATTCCTCAAGGTTGGCATTTTTTCATTAGCAAGAAAACTATGTTATTGTAGCAGACTGTGTATTTTCAGCTTAATACAGATTGGCTTTACTACTCAGGATTCACAAAGAGTTTTTTGGTTTTTGATCTCTCTATGTATTTCCTCATCTACCTATTTACAGTGATATGAACATGTGTTACTTATAATTCATTGTAAAATGCTATAAATTCCTTCACATGTTTGTAGACTGTGTTTTATTCACTGTGTTACTGTTTTGTTTATAAACCTAAAACTCTAAGTGACATGACTTCCATGTTGAGCTGATGTTGATGTTTTGTTGAAACATATCTTGAATCCATAGCCAAATATATTTTTGTTAATCATTAATTCAACCAATTATACAATTTTATCCATTTTATTCCTAGAGTTGGCCATATAATCCTTAATCAAAAATCTTAAACCTGTTGAGAAAGCCCTCTCAGGTTGAGAAGGCTAAGCCTCAACCAAAAGATTGGCTTGAAAGAGTTACTAAGAGTCTACTTGATCAGTAGTATATCAAGGTCAGATTTTGTGATAACATTTTGGTGCATCTGCTGGGAGTCTGAAGATATACATCTCCCAAAAAATCATGAAGCTGAAACTCTTGAAGGTAGCAGGAGCTCAGAAATCTTTTCGAGGATGCAAAAGTACCTTGGCGACTCCATTGTTGAAGAATTCAAAAGTCATAGATTTTTGGTGATTCCACTGGACTTATGAAGAACTCAGATGCTACCATTCTTGTTTCAAGGTATGCATGTATAAAATTTTCAAGAATTTAGGATTTCCCAAATCATTTTCCCAAGGATACATATTTTTTAAGGAATGGTCGAAAATTCAATGGAGAAGATTTGAGTTTGACTTTGAAGCATATATCATATTTCTATGATTTTACTGAGCTTCTTAGAGTCAAACATGAAGATGTTAGCATTATGTTGTTCTATGATTCATTTCAAGGGAAATGTAAACAGTGGATTGAAATTTTTCCTGTCAGATCTATTAAGTCATTTACAGACTTTTGGCTTATGCTTTTGGAGGAATGGATAGACAGAACAGAGTTGGTGAAAAACTCCCCTTCAATTCATGGTTTCAAAAAATGGAATGATGATCATATTAATGAATAAATAGATGAATTTTTTTTTTTGTTCTTGTCTTCTTATCTAAATCATTTCAGTTCAAAATAGAAGATAAGATTAAATTTTTAGCTGAAGTTGCTAAGAACATTGAGAAAGACATTGAATATTTACAAGGTCAAATTCAATCATATAGTCTTCATGATCATGATCATTCTTTTCAAAATATTTATAAGATTTCTATGGAAAAACACAAAGAGAGAGTGTTTCTACCTTTCTCCTTTGAGATTGAGGAAGAATGCACTATTTTTGAAAATCACCTTGAAATGCAGTTTGAGAGCACACAACTGATGTCTTATCTGGTTGATAAAAGCATGTATGTGTGGTCCACAGTTGCAGAATGTCATGAGAATCTCCAAAAAGATCATATCTTCTTTGATCATATAGTTGGCTACATGGAAAGGTTCTACAGTCCAGATTTTCAGTTATATCTACATTATGAAGATTAGTTACATCTCATGTTGCCTTGGTCTTTTCAGCATTAGGTTTACTTTTGGTTCAAGCACAGTCAAAAGATTCAAGTGTCATATTAGATCAATGACTAGCTTCATTGGAAGTTTCATGTTCCTTGAGTTAAAGTGGAAAATTTCAGCAGATAGGGTAGGTAGGAATGTGCAAATAAGCTCAAGGTAGGTTGAGCAAAGCATTTTTTAGTAGGTGCAGTTTGATTCCTTCTTACAAAAATCATTAAAGCTTAAGGAGAAGCTTGGAAACATTTCAGAATTTTACTCTAAGGGATGGATAGAATCACTGGAGCTAGCAGTTCTTAGTGTACCACAGGGGCACACTATCCCTAGTGGAGCCATTTTTATCACCTAAAAATTCTCAAAACATCATTGTGTCAACTCTCCTTTTGGTCATGATTTCAAGGAGGCCTAAAATTCATTTTAAGTCTTGGTAAAGGGTAGGTCATAGTTCTATAAGTTTTAAAGGTCACAGGTCCACTGCATGATCAATAAAATCTGAAATTTTACCTTGTTTTAGTCATGGTGCCAAGGAGGTCTTGAGTCATTTAATTTATGAAATGGGCAAGTGATAGGGTTGAAGTCTCAAATTTATCATTTCCATTTCCAAATTAAGTTTAGAGGTCTCATTTCATGGTTTAAAAGTCCCATCATCCATTTAGAAGTGAGGTTTTTTAACTTATGAAATTTTCATTTGCAATAAGCCACGAAACCCATGGAAAATTTAAGGGGCTAATATTCGCAGGTGGGCTAATCTTCCATGGTTTTTCCAAAAAAATATTCGTCAATTTCCATTTTTTTATAAAAGTGATTCGCCCAAATTTTACAATATAAAATTATTTTACCTTAAAAATCAACAACATTATATAGACAATATATATAATATCATTATAAATTTGAATAATTTTACAAATACATCAATAAAAATTTTATATTTTTCATATTAGGGACTAGTGAGATTCACCAATTTTTTAAACTTCAAAATAATTTTCCATCCTTAAAATTTTCCCTGACGAAACCACGTCTTCGTAGCATAGGTAGTGTCAAAAACCAGTTTTGCGCTACGAAAATGCTGCTATTTTCGTAGCACACTATGAAACCACTGAAGTGGCCCTTTTTTTCATCAAACACTTTGTTTTTCTAGTTTTATTAGTCAACTTCCAAAGGTGATCCTCAACAACTGAAAACTCAGTTGTGAAAATAGAAAGAGGTTTTTCTTCCTAACATAATTATCTACAAAAACCTCTCTCAGTTTCTTCAAATTAAATATGAGGTGGGATAAATTGATGACTCTGTTATAACCTAAATCCACCTCAAGCTGAAGTAAGGTAGGATTCAGGGTAACACCAAACCACGCTTAGCTTCGTAGCTAGCCCTCTGAGGACAGGAGAGGGCTCTCTCCGGGTCAATCTCAATGAGAATATTTAAAGGGGCTTGAGATGACTAAAACAACAACTGATCTTAGGCTAGATAAACAAATAGGAGGGTTTGATTTTGATTTTTTAGGGGTTTTTGTTGGAAAAAGGGAAAAACAATTTTGGGCTTGGGGATGAGGCCAAATTCTTGCAGAGTTCAAGTTGGGGCAGGGAAGGCAATGACTTTGATGTCTTAGATTCAATGAATGGATAGAAAATACTGTTGAGGAGCTGAAGAGGGCAAGAGGGTGCAAGGATCCTCTTCAAACTAACGAGAACATATAAAAATAAACAAAATTCTAAGGCAGAGCACCAGTAAATCAATGAATTCTACCTCAATTACTCGTTTGTTTAATTCAGAAGCAAAGAGAAGGGAAATGGCATACATAAACATTAATGAAATTTAAAATAATATATGAAGAACATCATCAAAACTCAGAAGCCACAAGGATCCCAACAAGTGCTGCAAAACTCTGGTCTTTCCTTTGCCAAAAACTGAAAATGGATATACAATGAGGTGCCAAACTTTTCCCAAGAGTCCAACCTGTCCAACCTCTGAAAATGATTGAGAAAATACATCATATAGACCATCCTAACCCCTTCCCATGCCTCTAGGGGTCGAGCTCATCCTTCTAGGAGCTGTTTCAACCAATTCTAAACATGGAGCTAAAATCTAGGCAGCCAAACAACTTGCCTCTATATGGAAGGAAACTGATTCATTCATTTAATTTTCACTTTTTAGTGAATGAATCCTCTAGAAAAAATATATATATGCCAAAATTACATCATGGTTACCAAATTATATCAAGATAGATGAATAGTTACATCAAAAAGTGAAACTAGTCAAAACTGGGCAAATTTCTGAGCTGAAGGGTGAAAAATAGGCCAAATTCCTCTATGCGCCGCGCTCTAAAACTCAATGCGCCGCGCGACTTTGAGCCTATTTTTGGGGCACTTCCTGAAGTACCAATTGAGCTCATGATAGCTCTTTGGAAATCCCTATATGTCTGATATCCAACCCAAGTGGAATTTTTCAATTTGGATGTCATTTTCCCCTCCAAAACTGCAATCTCCCAAGACTAGTTCCTGCTGGTGCAAAAAGTGGCAGAAAGGCCATTTTTGGAGTGTTTTTGACCTTTAAGACCACCCAGAACTTCATGAAATCTCTCAGCCATTCTTGAGCATGCATAATTTACCATAAAAAACCCAAAAATGTAATTTTTTCCTCCAGAAGATCTCTCAAACGTAAGCGTGCGTCAGGTGGCGTGACGCGTTGGGCAGAAAAACCTATTTTGCAACCAAATTTTCAAAAATGACAAAATTTTCTCCAAATTTGCTGAAATTGGGAGTGAAGGTCCCTCATTAAGTACTATGCTCAGCCAAGGAAGTTTCGGCCAAGATTCGGAGTGGATCCGGCCTTTTCCGACGTTTCAGTTCCCTCCTGGTGCATGCATCACTGTCTCGGTCAGCGTGTCGATCTCAGCTTTCTGCTCCTGGATGATCTCTTTCAGCTTTGAGCTGGGAGAGCTCGAATCAACATCGATCAATATAAAATCAGTATCTTGGCCTCCTGAGGGGCCCTCATCTTGCATAGGCTTCTTGCCCCGGTCCTATACCTGTGCTGATGTAGAAGGCGAGACCCCTTCCACGACATGTGGAGATAGTACTCGTGCTGCTGTCACTCGTTCCACTCCTCACCTATGTTTGGTATCCCGGTCACCTCAAAAATAGTCTCTGGTGTCAAGATGAAGTTCACTCTAGCAAGATTTACATGACCATCACACAAATTTAGGACAAATAAGCGAACCAACTCTGGATGGTGCTGAATCTGAGATATCATCTCGCAATACCGAAAACATGAATGTTGCTAAAAGCATGTCATTGCAAGCGGGCAGGCCTGCAATTGAGCCAAAGAAGTGGGCTCCTCCCTGATGTGCTTGCCACTTTTATGAGATCTCCTCGATACATTTAGCTCGGTGGTTGAGTCACTGTCTTGCTCATATCCCTGCTCATATGATGAATTTTTTTCTTACATGATACTGAAAAAAAGGTGTTTGACCAATATGTGCTGATATATGTATGGTGAAAACAATAGTTTGGTGTATGCTTTAATGCCACATGTGCCACATATGAAATGAGGTGCTGTGAGAAATATCACAGTAGGAAAAAGGACTGTCAAGTGGGATTTAAGTATGAGGATAGTCACTGTTTGGGGGACTTAGGGATTTTGGGATTCATAAGTGATATGGGAATAAGTGATAGTGATGGGGGTAGTTTTTAGGAGCAAGAGTCAATGAGATGGCAAAATATACCTGGGTTAAGTGAAAACAAGGATAAAGAGACAATCCTTGAATGCTTTAGAAATTAGGATTTCACCAATGATAGGAAGGGAGGGAAATCATGGCAGATGATAGGGTTTGAGGATTCAAAACATTGGAACAAAGGGTAAAAGGGATATGGGACAGTGGAAATAGAAGAGGGACTGTGGTATAATATTGTGACAGTAATGAGAACACAAATGAAGGTGGGATGATAGTTTGAGCACCAAACACCTCTTTGCAAACCCTAAAGAGAAGATTTAATATGGGTATAGGGTTTTACTCTTTCATTAACCAAACTCCAATGTCCTCGCTTCTAAACACACCACACATGAATAAAATCATTGAACAGGCCTTGTCAACTTACTTGGAGAAGAATTGAGCTAAAAAAAACTGAGTTTTTGTGGAGCAGAGATGATCTGTGCATTGTGCACCAACCCAACACGCCGCACAGGCTAGATGCACCGTGCCAGTGTTAATTTACACTGGGAAAAATTGTTCTATGCGCCGTACACCTTCAGTGCGTCGCACTCCTACCCAATGCGTCGTGCCATAAATAGTGCATTTTGTAGGAGGATTTTGGAGGCCTTCCCGGCGTCCAAATTGGGTGCATGATAGCTCGTTGGAAATATAATTGAGTCTAATTTCCAACCAAAGTGGAATATTTCAATTTGGAGTTCATTTACCCAGTCAAAAATCAAATCTCCCAAGACTAGTCAAAATGAGCTAAAATGAGGCTGCCTCAAGGAAGAGTGATGTTGCAGTCAACTTTTGAAGGTCTTCCTCAACTCAAAATTGAGATCATGATAGCTCATTGGAAATATATGTTTGTTTAGTTATCATTTTACTCATCAAGAAAGTCATGTGGCCAACCAAGCTAGAAGAAATATTGATTTTCCCAAGGTCACTTCAGAGGTGCATTCAATTCTCCTGAGGCAACGGTATTTTTGATATTTCTCTAAAACCATGATACCTGTGTAAAAATTGAAGGAGGTGTTTCTTCTTTGGAATGTTTTGGACAAAAACCTCTCTCCGTTTTCCAAAATTCATCTTTTAATGCTCAGAAAATTCATTTGAGTGAAACCTATCCCGATGTGTGGAACAAGGAATTTGTCGAAATGAAGCGAAATGAAGGGGATAAGGGGCTTCTAAATTCTTGAGAAAATTTTGGGAAGTAGGTAGGGATGTTAGGAAGTAGGGGAAGATGGAATTTCAAATATTGAGTGAGGGGAAGGGGTCCAAAAGGGAAAAACACAGGCCTAGCCTAGAAAATTGCCAAGTTGTAGCAAGAAACTAGGGTTTGTGCAAAAATGAGGAATTTGGGGAATCTCAGCGATGGGAACTTTTTAATAAGGTAAATTAAGGATAGGGGAAGGTGTATGAACATCTGGATACAAGTTTTACTTATGATTTGACCATCCAAGATAAATTACCTTCAAAACCCTAGGAGAGGGAAATGAACCTTACCTAGGCACAACTGAAGCATGAACAAGCTGTAAAATGACCCAATGGAACTTGACATGATGATGAAAACCCTATGAATGATGGTACACTCAGCTGAATGGTGACATGGACCGAAATTTGGACAACTTTGACAAGAGTAAAAGCAAACCCTAGACCTAATGCCTAGTGACCAAATTTTGCTTGAAGACTCACCGAAATGACAAAATTTGACCTTGACACCTTAAAATCACCTTGTAAGAGAATGTTTGATCCCTGGAGGAAGGCTGCAAAGGCTAACACTAACATTGGCTCCAATGGGGATGGTAGCTCCTTGGAGGTGCCAAGAACTACAGATCTTTGGAAAGCAGACAGTGCCTTCATCCATTGGGCAATGGAGTCAAAAACTCAAACTGAAATGCATGACTGAAAACTTATGACTTGATGACACAAATTGACTCTCACTCAACTAAGAACTGACTCAATACTTAAATACAACCGACAAACTGGAAATATGCTCAATATGAAGCTTATTCAATACAACCTATTCTAACAATTTCATTCATCACCTGATCAAGTGAAATGAAACAACCAATGCAACCATGTAAGTATTGCAGCTGCTGTTTGGATTATCCACAAGTGATCGTTTATGAACAACAAGAGAGAACTACTGAAAGGCAACTCCCATGAAAACTTGTGAATAGATTCGTTGAATACTATGGATTCTCTATCCGCCTCCAAAAACACTGCATAAGGATCTTGAAATTTATGCTGCATAAGGATCTCAAAATGCACACTAGGACTTAGCTCATCCAATGGATTACTTCTCTTCTCCTCATACCATGAATGCAAACTTTGATCTGAACTTTGTGATGAGCTTTGTGACGAGACTCCTGCTAAAAATGACAAAGAGATTGGCTGCCGGATCAAGTCTATATCAGCACACGTTTCAACCTTACATAAAGTCAATGGAGAAAGACTTTGACTGCAAACATCATCCAACACATCAGCAATAGGATCATCAAAAACTTGAGAAGACTACTGTGAGGTATCCATTGAAACTATCTGACATCCTACTCGCTATTCATCTTTTTCTTGAGAGATATTACGAAGATTCTGCCTTATAAACTGAAATGCTTCGAAACAAAAGGGTACAGAATCCTCTTGCATCATTAAATCATGTATTTCAGATTCCACACTTTCATCCGCAATCTGACCTTCAATTTCATTTGGTGGCTGCAAATCTGGAGCTAGGGAGAGTTTCGTATCCAAAATTATTTCATCAGTTGCTTCAGGGAAATATTTCTCATTAACAACTTGCTCAAGAATTTCGCTATCTGTCTCAACCTCAACATTAAAACTGAGAGATTGTTGATTTCCTACAGGCTGCTCATTTGAAGATTTACCATGCAAATTTTCCTTCAAAAAATGAAATGATTCAAAACAGAAAGGTACAGAATCATCTTGTATCATTTGATCATATGTGCCAGCTTCCATGTCCTCATCTGCAACTTGACAATCAATGGATTTTGAGGGCTGAAAATCTGAATATGAGAAGTCTTGAAAAAAAAATTTATTGCCCTCAGGAAGGTCCAAATCAAGACTTTTCGACAGCTGATTTCTGATTTCATGGTAGTTGGCTCTAATGAACTAAAATGAATAAAAAAAAAAAGGCAAATATCCTTCACTTACTTTAAAATTTGCTACACTTTCCTCATCATTGTCATAGCTGATATGTATCGGTTGATCACTGTACTCGAGCTGCTGAAAGTGAACTGCCTCCTTCCACAAACTAGCTGTTGATCTGTCTGCAAGATTAGCTTTTGTTTGGAGAACATAATCATCATCATACTGATCAAACTGAGGCAAATCATTAGTATAAAACACATCATCAAGCATACATGTCATATCAACAGCTCTCTCTTCTTCAAGATGATCTATAAATAAATTACTATGACAACTGGGATAAGAAAAAAAATGTTTTGGATCAGCAACTTGTTCTTCTTCAATCAGCAAGCCATGGGTTTGAACATTATACTCATTCCTTGTGGTGTTCTTTTGCATCATCTCCTCTACTGCACTTACCAACATGTCAAGCTTTACCTCTAGATATATCGATTTCTCTGGATCTATGTTTTTCATCTCTTCTTCCTTCAACCTTGCCCTTCGGATCAACAAATGAGCCTCTACATTTATTGCACTGTTCTGCATCTCTTGAAGTGTTGCAAGATTCCTTTCTCTCAGCTGAAACTCCATTTCTGGATCAAAGGCACCCGGGTAGTGCAAGAGAGCAGATCTAGGAGAAGGTCTTATATCAGCTGGCATCGAAAAATATACTTGGTTAAATCTGGTAGAAAAATGTTGTACTGTCTCCCCTGGCAGTCTTTTCAGCTGGTTATACTCTTCTAAAATAAGGAAATGATTCTGTCTGATCACGCACCTGTCAAGGAAAACATCGATGAACTGCTGGAAATCTGAGATGCTCGCATCAGGCAAGGTTTTGAACCAACTCTTCACTTGGCCTTGCAAAGAAAGAGCAAAAAGCCTAATACTGACATCTTCTTCATCAACTTCAAAAAGGTCTAGGAAAGTCTCAACATTTTGCACATGTTGCTCAGCGTTGACATTGTTACATTCACCATCAAATCTTGGTAGATATAGGCCATAATTTTTAGGGAAAGCATGAAGAATAGAAGGTAAAACAAGAGTTTTATACCTATCGGGGACTATACAAGGTGTAGGAGTATATACAAGAGCTACGGGATCAGTTTTTTTTTGAGGCTCATCACTCTGAAGAGAGTCATCATGAGATGTGGGAAAATTAAGGAGGCCAGGATCAAAGGGAAACTCAGTATTTACACTTTTTGAATGGGTTGAGTGAATATTTTGATCACCTTTATCATACAACAAATTCTGAAAAACTTTCAGGACAGCTTCAAGAACAACAAAGAATTAATTTACAAGAAAGCAGACTAGATCCTGAATACCATTCCACTTTGGATACCTGAACTTTGTGTAAGATCCTTCCATTTTCTCAGAGAAAGAGTTAGTCTTCCAGTGGAGTCTCTACATTGAGTTGGAGTCACCAGGTGAATGATTTCAGCCTTCTTATGTCTGATCGTTGTCCACCATCAACCATCAGATCTGAACTTGATACAGGTACTGGGGCAAGACAATCCACAAGTCAAGAGTCACGTTCACAAGCTAGATTGGAGGTTGACTGAAGCAGCATTTATCTACTATGCACTCGCAGAGCAAGAGCAGTTCGAAGGCTACCTGGCATAACTTCAGGCTCCCTCTGTAGCTTATAAAACAATTAACACCAACGCGCAGACCATTTTCTTCGCCAGTATGGTCACCACTATGTTATAACCTAAATCCACCTCAGGCTGAAGTAAGGCGGGATTCAGGGTAACACCAAACCACGCTCAGCCTCGTAGCTAGCCCTACGAGGATAGGAGAGGGCTCTCTGCAGGTCAATCTCAATGAGAATATTTAAAGGGGCTTGAGATGACTAAAACAAAAACTGATCTTAGGCTAGATAAACAAATAGGAGGGTTTGATTTTGATTTTTTAGGGGTTTTTGTTGGAAAAAGGGAAAAACAATTTTGGGCTTGGGGACGAGGCCAAATTCTTGCAAAGTTCAAGTTGGGGCAGGGAAGGCAATGATGTCTTAGATTCAATGAATGGATAGAAAATAATTCTGAGGAGCTGAAGAGGGCAAGAGGGTGCAAGTATCCTGTTCAAATTGACGAGAAAATATAAAAATAAACAAAATTCTAAGGCAGAGCACCAACAAATCAATGAATTCTACCTCAATTACTCGTTTGTTTAATTCAGAAGCAAAGAGAAGGGAAATGGCATACATAAACATTAATGAAACTTAAAATAATATGAGAAGAACATCATCAAAAATCAGAAGCCACAAGGATCCCAACAAGTGCTGCAAAACTTTGGTCTTTCCTTTGCCAAAAACTGAAAATGGATATACAATGAGGTGCCAAACTTTTCCCAAGAGTCCAACCTGTCCAACTTCTAAAAATGATTGAGAAAATACATCATATAGACCATCCTAACCCCTTCCCATGCCTCTAGGGGTCGAGCTCATCCTTCTAGGAGCTGTTTCAACCAATTCGAAACGTGGAGCTAAAATCTAGGCAGCCAAACAACTTGCCTCTATATGGAAGGAAACTGATTCATTCATTTAATTTTCAATTTTTAGTGAATGAATCCTCTAGAACAAGTAAATATATGGAAAATTACATCATGGTTACCAAATTACATCAATATAGGTCAATAGTTATATTAAAAAGTGAAACTAGTCAAAACTGGGCGAATTTCTGAGTTGAAGGGTGAAAAATAGGCCAAATTCCTCTATGCGCCCCGCTCAAAAACTCAATGTGCCGTTCCACTTTGAGCCTATTTTTGGGGCACTTCCTGAAGTCCAAATTGAGCTCATGATAGCTTGTTGGAAAGCCCTTGATGTATTCTATCCAACCCAGGTGGATTTTTTCAATTTGGATGTCACTTGCCCCTCCAAAACTGCAATCTACCAAGACTGGTTCCTGCTGGTGCAAAAAGTGGCAGAAAGGCCATTTTTGGAGTGTTTTTGACCTTTAAGACCACCCAGAACTTCATGAAATCTCTCAGCCATTCTTGAGCATGCATAATTTACCATAAAAAACCTAAAAAATGTAAATTTTTCCTCCAGAAGATCTCTCAAACGTAAGCGCGTGTCGGGTGGCGCGACGCGTCGGGCAAAAAAACCTGTTTCGCAACCAAAATTTCAAAAATGACAAAATTTTCTCCAAATTTTCTGAAATTCGGAGTGAAGGTCCCTCATCAAGTATTATGCTCAGACAAGGAAGCTTCAGCCAAGATTCAGAGTGGATCTGGCCTTTTCCGATATTTCAGTGCCCTCCTGCTGCATGCATCACTGTCTCGGTCAGCGTGTCGATCTCAGCTTTCTGCTCCTGGATGATCTCTTTCAGCTTTGAGCTGGGAGAGCTCGAATCAACATCGATCAATATAAAATCAGTATGTTGGCCTCCTTATGGGCCCTCATCCTAGATAGGCTTCTTGCCTCGGTCCTATACCTGTGCTGATGTGGAAGGCGAGACCCCTTCCATGACATGTGGAGATAGTACTCATGCTGCTGTCGCTCATTCCACTCCTCACCTATGTTTGGTATCCTGGTCACCTCAAAAATAGTCTCTGGTGTCAAGATGAAGTTCACTCCAGCAAGATTTACATGACCATCACACAAATGTAGGACAAATAAGCGAACCAACTCTGGATGGCGCTGAATCTGAGATATCATGTCGCAATACCGAAAACATGAATGTTTTTGAAAGCATGTCATTGCAAGCGGGCAGGCCTGCAATTGAGCCAAAGAAGTGGGCTCCTCCTTGACGTGCCTACCACTTTTATGAGACCTCCTCAGTACATTTAGCTCGGTGGCTGAGTCACTCTCTTGCTCATATCCCTGCTCATATGATGAATTTGTTTCTGACATGATATTGAAAACAAGGTGTTTGACCAATATGTGCTGATATATGTATGGTGAAAACAATAGTTTGGTGTATTCTTTAATGCCACATGTGCCACATATGAAATGAGGTGCTGTGAGAAATATCACAGTAGGAAAAAGGACTGTCAAGTGGGATTTAAGTATGAGGATAGGCACTTTTTGGGGGACTTAGGGATTTGGGGATTCATAAGTGATATGGGAATAAGTGATAGTGATGGGGGTAGTTTTTAGGAGCAAGAGTCAATGAGATGGCAAAATATACCTGGGTCAAGTGAAAACAAGGATAAAGAGACAATCCTTGAATGCTTCGAAAATTAGGATTTCACCAATGATAGGAAGGGAGGGAAATCATGGCAAATGATAGGGTTTGAGGATTCAAAAACATTGGAACAAAGGGTAAAAAGGATATGGGACAGTGGAAATAGAAGAGGGATTGTGGTATAATATTGTGACAGTAATGAGAACACAAATGAAGGTGGGATGATAGTTTAAGCACCAAACACCTCTTTGAAAACCCTAAAGAGAAGATTTAATATGGGTATAGGGTTTTAATCTTTCATTAATCAAACTCCAATTTCCTCGCTTCTAAACACACCACACATGAATAAAATCATTGAACAAGCCTTGTCAACTTACTTGGAGAAGAATTGAGTTGAAACAAACTAAGTTTTTGTGGAGCGGAGATGATTTTGGCCTTTGGGGCTCTGTGTGTCGTGCACCAGCCCAACGCGCCGTGCAGGATGGATGCACCGTGCCAGTGTTAATTTACACTGGGAAAAATTGTTCTATGCGCTGCACACCTTCAGTGCGTCGCGCTCCTACCCAATGCGCCGTGCCATAAATAGTGCATTTTGCAGGAGGATTTTGGAGGCCTTACTGGTGTCCAAATTGGGCGCATGATAGTTCGTTGGAAATATATTTGAGTCTAATTTCCAACCCAAATGGAATTTTTCAATTTTGAGTTCATTTACATTGTCAAAAATCAAATTTCCCAAGGCTGGTCAAAATGAGCTAAAATGAGGCTGCCTTAAGGCAGAGTGCTGTAGCAGTCATCTTTTGAAGGTCTTCCTCAACTCCAAATTGAGCTCATGATAGCTCATTGGAAATATATTTTTTTCTAGTTATCACTTGACTCATCACGAAAGTAATTTTTCCAACCAAGCTAGGAGAAATCATTATTTTCCCAAGGTCACTTCAGAGGTGCATTCAATTCTCCTGAGGCAACGGTATTTTTGACATTTCTCTAAAACCCTGATACCTGTGTAAAAAGTGAAGGATGGTTTTCTTCTTTGGCATGTTTTGGAAAAAAACCTCTCTCAAGTTTCCCAAATACATCTTTTAATGCTCAGAAAAGTCATTTGAGTGAAACCTATCTCAATGTGTGGAACAAGGGATTTGTCGAAATGAAGCGAAATGAAGGGGATAAGGGGTTCTAAATTCTTGAGAAAATTTTTGGAAGTAGGGAGGGATGTTAGGAAGCAGGGGAAGATGGAATTTTAAAGATTGAATGAGGGGAAGGGGTCCAAAAGGGAAAAACACAGGCCTAGCCTAGAAAATTGCCAAGTTGTAGCAAGAAACTAGGGTTTGTGCAAAAATGAGGAATTTGGGGAATCTCAGTGATGGGAAGTGTTGAATAAGGTAAATTAAGGATAGGGTAAGGTATATGAACATCTGTATACAATTTTTACTTATGATTTGACCATCCAAGAGAAATTACCTTCAAAACCCTAGGAGAGGGAAATGAACCTTAGCTAGGCACAACTGAAGCATGAACAAGATGTAAAATGACCCAATGGAACTTGACATGATGATGAAAACCCTCTAAATGATGGTACACTCAGCTGAATGGTGACATGGACCAACATTTGGACAACTTTGACAAGACTAAAAGCAAACCCTAGACCTAATGCCTAGTGACCAAATTTTTCTTGAAGAATCACTGAAATGACAAAATTTGACCTTGACACATTAAAATCACCTTTTAAGAGCATCTTTGATCACTGGAGGAAGGATGCAAAGGCTGAAACTGTGTTATTGTAGCAGACTGTGTATTTTCAGCTTAATACAGATTGGCTTTACTACTAAGGATTCACAAAAAAAAAATTGGTGTTTGATCTCTCTATGGTTTTCCTCATATACATATTTATAGGGGTATGAACATGTGTTACTTATAATTCATTTGAAAATTCTCTAACTTCCTTCAGATGTTTGTAGACTATGTTTTATTCACCGTGTTACTTTTTTTTTTATAAGCCTAAAACTATAAGTGCCCTGACTTCCATGTTGAGTTGATGTTGATGTTTTGTTGAAAAATATCTTGACTCCATAGCCCAATAGATGTTTGTTAATTAGTAATTCAACCAGTTATACACTTTTATCCATTTTATTCCTAGATTTATCCATCTAATCCCTAATCAAAAATCTTAAACCTGTTGAGAGATCCCTCTCAGGTTGAGGAGGCTAAGCCTCAACCAAAAGATTGGTTTGAAAGAGTTACTCAGCGTCTACTTGATCAGCAAACTATCAAGGTCAGATTTTTTTATAACAGTTTCTATCTCTCCCTCTCATCCAGGGAGGACCTATTCCACAAGGGAATTTACTCATTCATGTATAAGGAATGTACCTAAGCTCATTCTTATGAATTACCCAGTTTCTTCAAATTAAGAAACTGATCACCAGGCTCCCTCTCAATCAAGGAACTGTAGTAGCAATGGTGAGACACCCACCTACTCATGAAGAGCTCCTCCCCTCGATGTCATGGATTTTCATATTGAGGATTCGTCAAATTTTAACTCCATAGGGGACATATCATCCATCACTTTCATTCATGATTCATGTCATCTACGAGAAAGTGATTCATCTTTATTTCTCATCTGGTTCACCATTATGCATTGTTTCTTTCCTTCAAATCATCTCCAAGGATCATACATCCTTTCTCATGATTAGTAGCCCTGCACAAATTCATCTAGATAAACATATACATATGAACTTTTAAAACAAAATTTACCTCAATGAATGATATTTCACCATGACATCTTCTTGTAGGCATTGACATCCTTTATTCAGATTGACACATCTCCTAATGATATATTTTTCCAAGGGTCTTCTTCGTTACCAGAATTTCATCAGAGTCTACATATATTTCTAACAGATCTCCTAGTCACATCGTCTTGGCTTCCGGATGATAACCGCCTCTTGATATGGTTGCATTTCATGATATTTTCCTTTCTGCACATTCTCCATTCCCAGGAACTTACTTACAAATTTTACATTTTCTCGTTAATATACACCCACCTCATATTCCATGAGGACATATTATGTTGATTTCATCTATTACTGCATCGAGAGATCCTTCTTCATAGATCATACTTCTAAATATGGAAGTCTACTACCTGCAACCATATGACATGACTTCACAACATCTAGTGTCAGCATATATATATATATATACCTCATACCTTTTTCCCTTGATTCATCATGTAGCAATTTCTCTAGAATGAAGAGCTTCATTCGGTTGGCCTGCTCCATCAATATGTCATCACATCACATAATTATGTTTCCATGATGACCCTTGACCTTGATGACTGTTTTACATTAGTAATGTTATCAAAGAGGTTTTCCCAGAGCTTATTCATTAAGAAATCCTAACATGCTTTGTATCATGATGCTATAATATAAATTTCTTCCTATCATACTATTTTAAAACCAACAGAAATCACTTAAAGGAAAAGATAATCTAAATCACAATAGAGATCCCTTGCTTCTTCTTTCTTAGATTTCTTTGCATCAAGTCCTTTGCTCACATTTGAGATATGGGCTTCTTCCCTTTCCTTATTTTCCTTGTCATATTTAGGACAATCTCTTTTATAATGCCCAAGTTCATTACATCCAAAGCATCGTACTTTGTCCATATTCCTTCTTTTATTATGAGGGCCAAATTTTCTGAATCTTCCTTTCTTCCTATATGTGGTTGCAAAGGTATGATTCTCTTCACTTGGTCCTGTATCAGATTTGGATTTTAGTATTGTTTCGTCTATTTTAAGTAGAGACCATAAATCATGGAATGGGGTGGCCTCTTTCTTACCGTATAAACTAGAAGTGAAGTTTCCCCATTCCTCTAGTAGAGCATTCAACACCATTGTAGTCATTTCAGTTTGAGACATTACTTTTCCTAGTTCCTGCAGTTGATATCTTATTTCAGAAATACTCATAAAGTATGGAGTGATTCCTTCTTCCATTGATAATTTCATTTTGTATAGTTCTTTTCTTAGAGAGATTTCTTCTCCTGTATTACTCACAGAAAATAGTTCCAGCAATTTGATATATATATATATTTTCTAGAATTTAGTTTTGATACATAAGGAATGAGTGATTCCTTAATGGATTCTATGAGAATCCTCTAGGCTCTAATTCCTCCCTTCATTTACTTGGCATGAGCTAGAGAATATTCTTTTGGAGGTTGGATTGTATAACCTTCGATATATTCCACAACTTTGTCTTTAGTCAAACTAAAATTTGTCCTCTTCTTCCATGCACTAAAGTTCGATGAACCAACTAGCTTGTTGCTCTCTTTACAATAAGTCATTTTGACAGATTTAAGTAGGGTCATCGATAATTACTTGATTAGAGTGGCTTGCATCTTCCTTGATGATGTTTGAAGATGAATTCAAGGGTTTCCTTTAAGATAGGAATTTTCAATGTAGGCGATCTTGACTCCTTGATGACAAATATCTTCAGAAGTTGAGGTCCTCCTTTTAACAAAGTCTTGAATGTAAATCTTTGATGGCAAAGATTACTTTCTTGATTGAGTTGATACTTTAAATGAGATAGGATATCTTTCTTGAAGTAGTTAGAGAGTCTCCCTTCTCAAACTGATTTGATTTTCCAACCCAAACTTTTGATCTTTGCTTCCTGGAGTGTCTCCTTTGTCAAGCAGCCCTTGAGTTCAACACCTTAGCTGTAATTCGATGTTGAGAATTCACTAGGGAAATGATTAATTTAAATTATCTTCTTAATAAATTCTTTTGTGATTCCTTAGCTTCTTTATCTTTGATTATCAATATAAATCAAACAGCTATTAAAGCAGGAAGAACATAGACACAAAATATAGGTTATATGACAGGGCCAAAATCCCTCCTCTTGAGGGGAAAAACCCATTAATCTCTTCTTATAAATTATTCAATTGACGAAGACCAAGACCCCTACTAATGAACGTTAATATTTTCTCAAAAACCACTTGTAATTAATTATTGACCTCCACAAAGAAACACGATCTTTGATTGTCCTTCATTAGATGATATAGTTATGCTTTACCTTTCACAATTTCTAATAATATCCTTAACATAGAACAACATCGATATAATATAGCTCACCTGATGCAGAGTTCATGACTTCATATATACGAAATTTTTGAACTTCTATATTTTCCGAATTTCTGAGTTTTTCGTACTTTTGGAATATGAAAAACTTCTAAACCTCTATAGTTATCGAACTTCAGAATTTCTGTTGAATACAAAATTATGTGATTTCTCTTGATATAGGGACGAGAATGTAATAATAGACTTCTTCAAAAAAAATGTTATGTTATACGTAAATCTTCGTATGTATATCAATCTATTTTCTGCGACTGTCCAAGTTAGATCTTCTTTTGAAACTGCTCACGTGAGCTTATATATAATGCTTGTTCTTTTCATTTAAGCCGACAAGGTATTTTTATATCAACCGTATTCCATTATCTTGATTAAGGCCGACATCAAGTAGCATGCTTTTGGAGCATAATATTTCTACAAGATTTTACAAGTGTAACTTCGACTTCTTATTTAACTTTATGACCTAATGACACATCCTAAATTCATCAGGAAGATGTCTTATAAAAAATTGTTTCTTTTGTAACCCATAAAGAAATCAAATGTGTTTATTATTTTTTTCATCAACATAAAAACGTAATTATAAGTCATTATGAAAACCTAACCTAGTTACACATTTCAATAGGACCTTGATGTCACCAATGAGCTTATGATGAAATTTTTTGACCCTCACCAAATACGAAATGCTAACAATCAATGAACATCACCATATATATGAACTAATAGTGACGACCATGAAAGTTCCATCAAAAAAAATTAGCATTGTTCATTTGACATGGTGACGGTCACTATTCGTCATTATAATCAATATTCATGACCGACCTTCAATGCCACCACAACACATACTTTCTGTGATGCCACCTTTGGTGACGTTCAGGTTTTTGGTGATAGAGGATATCTTCCGTCACTATTGCTCATATGAAATGGTTATGGTCACTATCTGTCATTATAAGTAATTATTGGTGACAGACATTGAATGTTACCACAACACCTAAAATTTCCACGATGCCACCCTTGGTGACGTTCAATTTTTGGTGAGAAAGGGACTTTGACCCTCACCAATGAGCTTATGGTGACATTTTTCGCCCCTCATAGATGTCTTTTTTTCTTGTAGTGATGGTTGCCTCAGGTGGTAGAGAAATGGAACAATGAGCTAGTGGTAATTTCCAAGGGGCTACTAGTATAGATAATATAACTCGCATACTTGTACACACTTTGGGAAGAGGAAGATACACATAGAATAAGTTGATCTATAGTGATTGTTGGTCTTTTCTACAAGAAATTTTTTTGATCTCTCCACCGACTCTAGTGAGCTTACACTAATTTTGAATGGGTGGATGCAACAAAGGTTAATGCAATAGTGTATTAACATGAATAAACTTTGAGGTTGTGTGATCAATTTCTTACAATTTTAGAACCACTTGAATAAGAATATTAGTCTGTTTGTGTCACAATTATAATTTTCCACTTTGATCCACAATAAAGTTTCCCATTGCAATTCACATTTGGTGTTGTTGATTCTTTGTTATTTTTCACCTTGGATAGAATGATTGAATTTGCATGCCATACTTTATGAATTTTGTGTTGAAATTGTCTCAAAATCTTGGTTTATTTTCTATTCAATCTAGGATAAAACAACCTCACTTAGGAGTTTTTGGTCTCAACCACTCTCCTGCAAGTTGGGAAGTGTTAGAAATGACAATTAAATTTTTTTGTAGAATTGTTGAGCTCGTGAAGATTGATGAAACTTCTGGGGTGGAGTTTAATCTTTTGTATTACACATGTAGTCTAGGTACACAATTGAGGGGAAGTTTCCACATTATCATCTTGGGAGTTTGGAAAATGTTGTTTCCTTGGAATTGTTTGTTGGAGATGTTATGGCTTGTATGCACAAGGCTATTGGTCAAGTCAAAGCTTGTGCTATTGGTCAAGTCAAAGATGATAACCTGAGTCTTTAGGTGCTAGCAACATTATCCTTGATCGTCCAATATTTGTAATTAACCACTAAGGCAATTAGTGTTTGGCATAGTGAAACTTGATTATTGTACTTATTATATATACACATATATGGGACAAAGTAAGGAAACGTAAGAGAAGGTGTAAGTGTGAAAAATAAAATAATAAGAAAGAAGTGAAATAGGTGATAATATGTTTGTAGTTATTATAAGAGAAACTTGGTCTGTAATTTAATATAATCACAAGTACATATTTACTTTGTTGATAGGTTGCATGACCTTAAAATACATCATTTTAAATGCTAATAAGAATCATTAAGGTTGGGTGTGTTTATTGTAGTGCACAACACATTGGAATAGTTTCAATGCACATATAAGTTTTTCCTCCTCTTGAAGATGGTGTCACAGCCTATTTTATTATGATCTGGGAGATTTGTAGGTTTGTGTTAGACTGTATGCACTTTGATTCTAGAATAGATTCAAAGTTTCTTGTTGTTCTTGACATTGTTAAGGAAACGGGGGAGGGAGGGGAAGATGAAATTGACTTCAAGTATTCCCTTTCTAAACATCAAGTTAGTGTTAATTTTTGGGGTTACTGCAAAAGTGTTTTTTCTCTTGTTAGGAGACCACTATATCTACTAGCTCCTTGATGATGCTTCATGGTAATATGGATGACTCGATTGTGGTGGATGATTTACATTAGAGTTCTGCCTTAGTGTTTTTACCTATGGGGTTCATGTTCTTGTGTGATGTTAGGGTTCTCTTGTGAAGAGGTGACTACTTAGGAGGACCATTGGGAACTCAGCCCTTGGAGCTTGTGACAAAAATTCATTTCTCAGAAACAACAAAAATTGGCCATAACTAACTTCTCAACAACCCCAATACGCTAGGTAGACCAAGAGAAAAGATACCAATAATATGCAAACAAGTTTCATCCCTTCGTACACACTTTTAAAATCATAAAATAGATTTGAATTTATTTTACCAAGGACAGTGTAGAAACTATGTTGACAAAAGACATTTTCATGGGAACTGCATTCATGTTTCCTATCCTCAATATTTAGAATCTCAAACTCAGCCTTCTAAGGTTCTGAATGTGGTTTACAAAATTTTAATTTCCCAATTGTAAAGGAAACTACTTGGGAAGCTGGAAAAAAGTTATCGATGTTATTTCCTCTTGAATTTCCTTTTTCCAGATCGAAAACAATGGAAATATCGTATGGTTTTTATTTGGGGACAAAAACTCTTCAGCAATATGTAATTTTTCAAGTAAAAGGGAGCCTAATAGTAGCTTGGATGACTCATATCTAGAAGAATATATAGGGACATTGGCTTCTATAGGCTGAATTTACTTTCCATCAAAGGCTGAGTTGTCCTTGAGATTCATAGCTTTAATGTTGGCTTAGTGGGTCGAAACTCCCATAATTTGGAGGAGCATGAATTCACTGTGAATTTTGGGCCAAGTTTTCTTTCATTTATTTTTGAACGTGATATATATGGCTAAAGTTCATGTATTTCCCAAAGTTGGTCGATTTTTGGGCTAAGAGGAAACATATTTTGTGGTAGAGTGAGTCCCTGAAGTGCGCGGAGATGGGACAATATTTATCAGTTCAAGGAAGCGTTCAATTTGTTGTAGCACACTTGAAAAAATTGTTGAGTTTTCATTCAAATTGAGGGTTGTATATCACATATAAATGGAGAGAGTTTATTTACTAATTTTATTGCTATTTGAAGGTTGAACCCTTACCTTGTGGCTGAACTAATCATTATTTTCGCTGCCCTTCTCTAGACTAGTTCTTTGTTGTGGGTTACACGACTATGTACACATTTGTGGTTGGATAAATATTAGAGTATCGGATATGTTTTGAAGGACATAGTGTAGACTATTCTCTACCATGGAAGGTTGATCCCATTTTGAAGAGATATATATTAGGTTCCCCTAACTCCTTACTGTTGTAATCTCTATTTCCTCTGTACATTTTCTGAATATGTATTTTAGGGAAGTTGAAAATTTTAATGACTATCACAAATGTTGTTTAGTGTGTTTATGTTTACTTAGTCCATTATGAATGATATGGTATTGTTCTGAAGTATTATCTGAGCCTGGTCTTTAGAATTATATGTGTAACAGAAGAAAAAAAACAATAACCATACACCTAAAACACTTGCATACAAATTATTTGTAAAAATTCCACACTAAGCCAGCCTATATAAACTACTTAATTTTGGATTATTTCCATTAAATTATGAGAAGGGAACATTAGAGGTTTGGTCTAATACTTCTAGAGAATGATCCAGAACAACACCAATGTATTCTTGTGGGAGTATGTTGGGGAGACAGAATAGAATGCAAGCGATTAGGGTAGTCTGACTATGGTGCTCAATTTATAGCACTGTCTCGTGGGTATGAGTATGATGGGGACCATGGTGAATGGTTTCTTTAAATGGGAAGGTGCACAAATTTTTATTTTGCTTAAAACTACAGTTATAGGAATGCATAGAGAGCTTCAAAATTTTGGGAAAAATGTTTTGGCTGATTTTCTAATTCAAAATTTGGTGGAGATAAGCTAGTTTTCAACTTATTCAAAAGTTATAAGTGGTGTTAGTGTCAGTATTTGCATACTTCCACCAAGGATCGAAACACATTTTTCATGTGCATATGAGGTGTCCCACTCTAAAGAGATTTTGAACCATTCCATTAGATCATGATATAAAATTGTTCCACTTGTGGTTATCCTTGTTAATAAACATCACTCTCCCTCTGAGATTGACATTTCTAATTCATTCTCATGTCTCCTTGAGCATAACAACACCTATGGAAATTCTATTTTCACCAGAAAGTATTTTAAATCAAATCTCATTCATGAAAGTCGGGTCTAAAGAAGTCCCATTAGGTCAATTAGGTTTTTATATTTATCAAGGTCACTCCTTCATTTCAGATGAGGTCAGCACATATATGAGAGGGACTAAATAAGAAATTTTGTATTCTTATATGGAAGATAATCATTATGTAATTTTCATATTTTCAGAGTTGTAATTGTTGAGTTTAATGATTTTATATCAAAATGTCATTTTGATATAAAATTCAATATGTAATTTGTTTATATTCTTCCAAATGTAATTTTGTGTTCTCATATGTAAAAACCTCAATCCCAAGCTACCAAATGAAATCATTTCCGGCCTAAGTGGAGCAAAGAAAGCCAAACTCCATGTCTTGATCAAACTGCAAAATGCCAAAAAAGTCAGAGAGATAAAGAGTATCAGTGCCAAAGTCCAAAGGGAAAAGTGAACATAGGAAAAGTGGGTTATTAAAATTAAAAATTCAAAACCACTAAATCTATAAATCCTTTAAAACACCTCAAAGCAAGTCATTATTTCAATTCAGCCATCAGGAGTTTCTAGTAGAGGAGAAATTTCAAGTTTTCAAGCATTTTCAGTCCAATTTCAGGGATGCTGCGCGTTTACCCTAGGTCGCTGCGTGTTTTCCCGAGCACTGCACGTTTTCCCGAGAATTCCACACCAAATTACATAAGTGTTGTGTGTTTACCCTAGGGCACTGCACATTTTCCCAAGCATTGCATGTTCCTCCAGGTCGTTGAGCGTTTTCACAGGGAGGGTTTCAAAGGGTTTCACAACCTCCACCAAGCTTCATTTCCTCAAAAATTTCTTCAAATAGATTTAAATAAGTAAGTGGAGCCTAAGACACCTCTCCTCTAATACATTTGGTGTTTCATAAGAAAATTGAATTGAATTTCTTAATTTCTATGAAGCCCTAGCTTTCATTTCCTTCCCATTTTTCATGCATCATATCCATATTCATGTCCTTAAACACATATTAGTCATAAATATTGTTAAATCCAAGGGTTTTCATAGACCTAGGTTTTCATTTATGTTCACTCCCTCCATTTTCCTAAGCTATTAATTTCATATCATACTCCCTTCATCTCATTCCATTGACCCTAGGGTTTCCAAAGCCTTCAAATTCAAAATGTCTAAAGAGGAGGACAAAAGTGTCAGTGAGGAACAAACACCAAAGAAGAGTAAGAAAGGAAGGAAAATAATTAGATATGAACCAATAGCCACAAAATAACTCATGGCTTCTCCTCTCTCTATGTCATCTTTTAAACATGTTGGTTGTTTGGAGTTTTGTGAGAAAGTGCAGCATATTCAGTATCACCCTATGTTGACAAGGTTGTTCATTAACAATCTTCATGATATGAAAGTGACTCTTGTTGGGGTCACTTTTACCATGTCCAAGAATGGCATTTCAGCTGCTACAAGGATCCCTAATGTTGGAGAGAAATGGTTTACTTAGGGAAAAATTGATTTGAGCTACTAATAACCATATCTCAAACTTAGATACGAGGATGAAAAGACCACCATTTTCCCTTTCTCTCAAATTCTTCACCGATATGTCCCTATGATGAAAATAACGATTAAAATTGACCTGTAAGGGGAGGTTTTCTCGACTTTATTCATATCATATTCGACTCTTCATGCACTTCACTAGAGTCAGAATGCTTCACATACCCTACTATCTCTCCCGAAACATTGACAAGATGGCATACATTGTACAAAAGAGGGATTATAATCATCAAATGCAGATTCTTTTCCACCATTCCCTCATCAAGACAATATTCATGCATCAACGCGAGAAAAATAACATTCCATGGGACACATTCATAGCAAATGAATTTTTTACTACCACACCTAGTCAACATGAGCAGAGTATCCCTTCATCATGTCATCCTCCCATATCCTCTCCTCCATATCAACCTGCTGATGATACATCATCAGCCAGTTAGATGCATTCACCTCATCTTGATCCTAATTCTTCACCTTTCCATAACCATTCATCATCACATCATGATACTAAGTCATCAAGCAGTGAGGAGGACATTGAGGCAACGTGGGCTAATGTGACTAATGTTGAGCCATTTCCCAAGACCTATCGAAGAGGCTATAGGCATGTGTTTTCTTCACTTCAAGTGAAAGGGGCCATGCATTCTTCATCAAAAAAACATGTGGACAAGGGTAAGGAAAAGGGTAAATCACCAATTATTGATGAGGAGGAGGATAAAAAGGAAGCAAAGTAGGAGTTTTAGCTGATTGACCTAGATGAGGAAGATGAGTACATAATCACTAGTGCAACAATCAGAGGCAAAGAAGAAAGGATTAGTGAACTTAAAGCTAATATTGATACATCAAAGTATATGATTGAATTTCTTTAGTAAGAAAATTAGTAGCTGAAAGCTAAACAAATCATCAATGAGGTCAGGACCATCCAAGCACATAGAGAGGCAGAAAAGGCCAAGGCCTTGCTGGAGGAGACCTTGGACAGATTTGGCGAGGTTTTTTATGAGGAGGATCCACCTCAAAGACAGAGACCAAATACTAGAGGGTTGGAAAGAGATCTAGCCCTTCAGAGACATATAGAAGCTGAGTTGGTAGAAAAACTCACACCAAGTGAGCTACTTTCCGTAGAGATTAGAAAGGATAGGGAATCATGGCTTGATAGAGAAAATTTGAAACATGGCCACCACCATCATGTTGAGAATGATGAAGAAATAAACCCTAACAAGTTTTAGAATATTTGGACGAGAACTGGTCCCTCAAAAGTGCAAAAAACCACCAAATTTTCATGTTTCTGCCTTCTTTTTGACCCGGTCACTATGCATTTACTAGTATTGGGAGATTGACGTTTTATCAAGGAAAATGGGCACTATAATAAAGCCTGGAGGTATATTTGGAAACTAGAATCAGAGAGATTTCTAATGAGATATCTTGGAGCTGATTTGGACATCGGGAAGGCCTTCAAAAATTTCTTACAAAAGGGGTTATTTTTCCTGTTAAGGAACTGTGCGTTTGCTAGGAAAATGCATTTTTCGCAATCTTCAACAAATTTTGAAGTTTCACTCCAGTTTGACTTTTTACTTTGGAAAATGAAGAAATTATTGATGCAAATGGTAATGGTGAATTTAAATGTCATGGTTTTACTTTCATCTAAGGCAGATACATTAGGAGAGTCCTTTAGAGGTCAAATGAATCAGTTTCCTCTTGTTTAGAGGCAAATTGTTGGGTCTTCCTAGTCTTTAGTTTCTTGTTTGGCATTAGGTGAAAATGATTCCTATCTCATGGATTCAACTCCTTAAGGATAGGGATAGTGGTTTTGATTTCCATATCATGTATTTTCTCAATCATTATAATGGTTGGAATCATTTGGAGGCTTGGCTTCTCAAGAGACACACTTTTTTATCAGTTTTGGTTTGGACATTAATCAAATTTGCAGCTATTTTTATGGGATCCATGTGGTATTGTGTTGAGTTTCAATTTCGTCTTCATTGCTCATATGTTAGAATTTTTTGTGTATTTCATCCATCATTTCATTGCTATTAAGTGAATGTTTTCAAGTTAGATGAACATAATCCATAATTTCTATGCTCTGTTTTGGGTAAATATTCACAATTTGTAATTTCTTCAGTTTAGAGGGAAACCATGAATTCAACATGCTCTTTCTAGCTCCTCACCTGTCTTGATCATCCCACCATAAAAATCCAAAAGTGCTAGATATTGTACCTACCTTGCCCCATAGAACACCCTGCAAATCTTTACCTAATTTCCTTGCCCTGATTGTTTGACTCCTTCTGGTCTAGAAAAACCCTACACAATCAAAAAAGAAAAAACCCTGAGCTACTATACCTAGCCTAATATCTTCTTTCCTCAGTCATTTTTGATGTGATGTATAGGGAGAGAGCCCTCTCCTAGCCTAGTAGGGCTAGCTACTTGGCTAATTGTGGTTTGAGATTACCTATGGATTGCATTTCTTAGCCTGAGGTTCAATTCGAGTGATAACATTTTGGCGGCCATACTGGGGAAGCGAAAGATCATATCTTCCCTACGAAATAATGATAAAGTTTAGATTTGATTTCTGATGGTCGACAACAATCAGATGCATATCAAGGTTGAACGCTTCACCTGGAAACTCCAACTTGATGGTGGCTCCACTGGCTAAATAAAGGAATCAGATGTTGTTTCTATTTGTTCAAGGTATTCATGTATCAATTCTTCTAATCTTCCTGGTTTTCCTAATAAATTGCCGAAAGATGCATATTTTTTGAGCAATGGCCCTATATTTAATGAAGACGATTTGACTTTGACTCTTAAACATGTAGCCAATTTTAAAAAAATTGTTGAACTTCTTAGAGTCAAACAAGAAGATGTCTTTATCAAATTGTTCTATGATTAATTTCAAGGGAAATGTATAAAATGGATTGAAAATTATTCTGTCAGATCTATTAAGTCATTTGCAGAGTTGTGGCGTATCTTTTAGGAAACATGGATGGAGAAGGAAGAATTTGAAATAGAGGTAGACTCTATTCAAGGATTTAGAGAATTGGAATATATGTGCATAGATGATGAGGTAGATGAGAACTTTTCTTCATCTATCTCTTCTTATCTGAAGTCCTGTCGATGTTTCCATGAAATTATGCTCAATTTTTTGCAAGAGTTTGCCATCAAAATTGAAAAATATATAGCTGAATTGGAGACCCGAATACAATCCCAGGATCTGAACCGTTAAGTCCTATTCTTTGGGAACATTTTCCAGTAAAAGGAAATAAAGGTAAGGTTGCCCTTGGATGTTTGCATTGACAGTTTGTAGCTGTAGGAATGTATTAAGAAGTTGGGGAAGCAGACAGAGTCTGGTTTTTACTATCCCGTTGCAACATATATGGAATACATTTTCAGTTTAAATGATAGACCATATTGTCTTTCATGAAGCCAGAGACATTGTGTGCATGTATGGATGTCAGAATGCCCAATTGTGTTATGGTTCAAGCACTGCCAAGAATCATTATTGTTATAGTTTCTTAATTGGCTAATATGGCATTACACCATCACTCGATCTAGTAATTGTGCAGCGAAGTAGGGTATATTTGTACATAAATAAGCTTCCTAAGGCGTCATTTAAATTTGAAACATTAGTTTTAGTTTCTTAGTGTATAGGTTTCAGTATGTGTCTATTTTAGGTTGATATAAGTAGTTCAGGTTTGCAACTATTTGTGACCGTATTGCCCAATGGTTAGGCACTTGGTCTATGGTGTTCTTGACACCTCCAAGGAGCTTGTTAGGTCCCTATATTACTATTATAGTCCCTTATTGTTGTTAGTGTAACCCCCTTATTTTTATTATTGTACCCCTGTAAACCCCATATTTTTATTATTGTGCCCTTAAATTATTATTGCTAGGTCGGCTAGGATTACATTGTGGCCCCATTGACTCCTATATATAGAAAGGAGGTTTTGTAATTTGTACCATCCAAGAGATGTTCATTCATGTAATGTATTGGAGGTTTCCCCCTCGAAGTGGATTATTTGTAAGGTGTGGATATCTCTTTTCTTCTATTTTTGGAGCTGGTTTCACAACATTTGGTATCAGAGCTTTGGATTCTAGGGTTTCGTTGCTCCAAATAGGTCATCATGGAATTTTCGCTATAAAATTTTTTCTATGAAGGTTCAGAAGCTAAAATTTTTAGAGTGCGAAGCCGAAATCCTTTGGAAAATCGTCACAAAATTTTAGAGCTTGGTTCACAATATTTTTGGAGATATGATCTGTGGAATTTAGGGCCTTTTGCAGGCTCCTGAATTTCACCTAAAACGGTCATCGTGGAATTTTCGCTATAACGTTTTTTCTACGAAGGTTCAGAAGCTAAAATTTTTAGAGCACGAAACCGAAATCCTATGGAACATCATCGCAGAATTTCAAATCTTGATTCGAAATATTTGTGGAGATATGATCTGTGGAAGTTAGGACTTTTTCAGGCTCCCGAATTTCATCTCAAAGAGGTGATCGTGGGAAAATATTCATAACTCTCTCTCTGAGCATCGGATTAGAATTTTGTAAAAAGTGACTGGAAATACACAAAATTTAGTTTCCTTTCTATAACATTTAGAGCCAAAATATCAAACAGTGACACGTGGAAAGTCGTACAAGTTCGCTTTACTGAACCAATCCATCATTAGGTCATTGTGGGAGATTGGACATAAATTTGCCTTGAATAATCCAAATCAAGTCAGACCTGTGGCATTTGAAAGAAGCTTCAGAGGACTACTACAGGGTCGTATTTTAGATTTTTAGGTTCAATATAAATCTCCTCAAAAGCAAGTAAAAGGTGTGTAATTTTTTTTTCTAAATTGCATAAGTCTTGTTTGAAGAATCAAGTTGAATTGATTCCAAGGGAATATTGTAGAATAAATATCAGTATTGGATTCTCAAATGGCCCCTAAAAAGAATTCAATACCCATTAAGCCCTTATAAGGCTCTACTACGACTCATGAAGATGAATAATGGAAATATGACATATCAAAATTACAAGAGCAAGTGCAACAAATTTCGCTCTCGCAAAGAGCAACAAAAAATGACATGGAAGTTTTGAAGAAAGGCGTGGAATATAATATGGATGGTTTAAAGAATGGCATGGAAGCTAAGATGGATGGCATGGAAGCTAGCATGGAATCTAAGATGGATGATGTGGAAGCTAAGATGGAAAACATGAAGAATGATCTAAAAGTAGACATGGAAGGTTTGACAAAGTTGATACAAGATATGTTTCCTAATGGTGAAAATATAGTAGAAGAATCTCATGATGAGAACAAAATAAATGTTAATCGTGATTTCATAAACTCTAATGTTGGAGGGAAGAACCACCATATTCCAAAAATGGATATGAGGAAGTTTGATGGAAAGCATCTTGTAACATGGATATTACAGATGGAGCAATATTTTGATCTCAATAATGTGAAAAACACACAAAAGGTAGACATTGCAAATTTACATTTAGAAAAAATTACATTTGTATGGTATCGATGGCTTTGTTCCCGTAAAACAATTGTCACTTGGTCAATTTTTATGGAGGAAATGATATCACATTATGAGGATACAAAGAGCAACAGTTTCTTTAGCCAATTGATAAATCTCAAACAAAAGTGTTCAGTGGGGGAGCACATTGAGGACTTCCAAAAATTGAATATAAGGGTAACTAATATTCCAGAGGAACACAGGAGTAATCTCTTCATAGGTACTTGAAGGATAACATCCAACATGAAGTTCACATTTTGGAACCTGATTTATTGGAGAAGGCATTTAGGTTGGAAATAAAAATTGAATGTAAAATTATGGCGGCAAGGAAGCCTACCACTCACTTCTATAAAGATGGAAGTGTTGCTACTCCTAGATTTCCACAACCTACAAGGTTGACACCACAACAATTGGAAGAAAAAAGAGAAAAAGGGATTTGCTACGGTTGTGATAGAAAATACACTAAAGGTGATAAGTGTGCTGAGAAGAAATTATTCTACATAGATTTTGAAGAGGAAGAATAAAATGAACAAGAATTACCATCAAATTAGAATGAAGACTGAAGATATTCCGAAAACAACATTTCGAAATCATGAGGGTCATTATGAATTTTTGGTCATGCCTTTTGGCCTAACCAATGCACCTTCTACATTTCAAGGGTTGATGAATTCCATTTTCAAACCCTTCCTTAGAGAATTTGGGCTAGTATTTTTTGATGATTTACTAATCTACAACAGGTCTTGGAAGGATCATGTTCAACATGTTGACAGGGTGCTCAAACTATTGCAGGAGAAACAATTATATGCAAAAACATCCAAAATGTTTTTTGGAGTACAAGAGGTGGAATATCTGGGTCATATTGTATCTCATGAGGGTGTTAAGGTAGACCATAACAAAATTAAATCCATTAAGGAATGGAAAGTCCCGACAACCATAAAGCAGGCGCGAGGATTTCTCGGGTTAACAGGGTATTATCACAAGTTTGTTAAGAATTATGGGAGAATAACAACACCTCTAACAACATTATTGAAGAAAGATGCATTTTCATGGACTCCTGAAGGAACTAAGGCCTTTGAACATCTTAAAGAGGCAATGTGCCTAGCATCGGTCTTAGCTATGCTAGACTTCACAAAAACCTTTATTGTGGAATGTGATGCCTAAGGAAATGGAATTGGTGCTGTTTCAATGCAAAAAGGAAGACCCATTTCTTTTGAAAGTCATCCAATCAAAGGAAAGTATTTACAAAAACCTATTTATGAGAAGGAAATTTTAGCAATACTGCATGCGCTAAAGAAATGGAAAACTTACCTAATGGGAAGACACTTCAAGGTAAAAACTAATCATGATAGTCTTCAACATTTTTTGGAACAAAGACTATCTCTAGAAGAGTAGCAAAATGGGTCACAAAGATGTTGGGTTAAGACTTTGAAATAATCTACAAAAAAGGGAATCTAAATGTTGTTGCAAATGCACTCTCAAGAAAGAATGAAGAGGTGGAAGCATTGCTTTGTTCCTTTTGTATTATCCAACCAGATTGGATAACCAAAGAAAGAGATGAATGGAGGAAGGATGAAGAAGTGTGGACACTCATTCAAAAGTTGCAGCAAGATCCTAGTATATTTGATACATTTAGTTGGAAAAGTGATTCCTTATGGTACAAAGATCACTTATATCTTTGTAAGAATTCCCAACTAAAACAAAATATTCTTTTGGAATTGCACACTTCTCCTTTAGGAGGACACTTAGGATTTTTAAAAACTTACCACATTGTGAGGAAATAATTTTTTTGGGATGGCCTTAAATCTGATATTCAAAATTTTGTGGAGGACTGTTTGGTTTGCCAGTAGAATAAAGTTGAAAAAATTAAGATCCCGGGTTTTCTAAAACCTTTATCCATTCCAAGTCAACGTTGGGAGGATATTTCAATGGATTTTATCAGAGGTTTACCTTAGTTCGAAGGAAAGAGTGTCATCATGGTGGTAGTTGATAGAATTACCAAGTATGCACACTTTTCTTCATAATTTATCCCATTCATTTAAAGCAAGTACAGTTGCTACTACATTTATGGACACAATTCAAAAGCTACATGGAAACCCAAGGGTTATTATGAGCGACAGAGATCCCATTTTTACTACAAATTTTTGGACAGAGGTATTTTCTTGTTTGGGTACTCAATTAGCTCATAGATCATCTTATCATCCTCAATCTGATGGTCAAATTGAGATAGTAAATAAATGTTTGGAAGGATATCTTCATTGTTTTGTATCTTATAAACAAACAAAATGGTTTAAGTGGATACCTCTCGCTGAATGGTGGTATAACACTTCCTTCCATACTCCAGCAGAAATGACCCCATTTATGGCACTTTATAGATATTTATGACAGTATTGCCCAATGGTTAAGCACTTGGTCTACTATGTTCTTGATACCTCCAAGGAGTTTCCATCCCCAATAAGGCCAATGTTAGTGTCAGTATTTGCATAATCCTACCAAGGATCAAAACACATTTTTCATGTGCATGTTAGGTGTCCCACTCTAAATAAATTTTCAATCATTCCATTAGGTCATGAGATAAAATTGTTCCACTAGTGCTTTTCCTTGTTAATAAAATTCATTCTCCCTCCGAGATTCACATTACTAACCCATTCTCAATTCTCCTTGAGCATAACAACACCTATGGAAATTATCTTTTCACCAAAATGTATTTTAAATTAAATCCCATTCATGAGATTCAGGTCTAAAGAAGTCCCATTAGGTCAATTAGGTTTTTATATTTCTCAAGGTCACTCCTTCATTTCAGATGAGGTCAGCACTTATATGAGAGGGACTAAATAAGAACTTTTTTCCTCCTGTATGGAAGATCATCATGATGTAATTTTCATATTTTTAGAGTTGTAATTTTTGAGTTTAATGATTTTTATATCAAAATGTCATTTTGATATAAAATTCAATATGTAATTTATTTATATTCTTCTAAATGTAATTTAATGTTCTCATATTTAATAAATTTAATCCCAAGATATAAAATGAAATCATTTCTAGCTTAAGTGGAGCAAAGAAAGCCAAACTCCATGTCTTGATGAAACTACAAAAATGCCAAAAAAGTCAGAGAGATAAAGAGTATCAGTAGCAATTTCGAAGGGGAAAAATGAACATAGGAAAAGTGGGTTATTAAAATTAAAAATTCAAAACCACTAAAGCTATAAATCCTTTTAAACACCTCAAAGCAAGTCATTATTTCCATTTAGCCATTAGGAGTTTCTAGCAAAGGATAAATTTCAAGTTTTCAAGCAATTTCAGTCAAATTTAAAGGTCACTACGCGTTTACCCTAGGTTGCTACACATTTTCCCGAGTGCTGTGCGTTTGCACTCAGGCGCTGCACGTTTTCCCGACAACTCTACACCAAATTACATAGGTGTTGCATGTTTACCCTCTGGCGCTGTGCGTTTTCCCGAGCACTGCACGTTCCTCTAGGTCGTTGTGTGTTTGCACAGGGGGGTTTCAAAGGGATTCACAAACTCCAGCAAGCTTCATTTCCTCACAAATTTCTTCAAAGAGCTTTAAATTAGTAAGTGGAGCCTAAGAAACCTCTCCTCTAATATATTTTGTGTTTCGTAATAAAATTTAATTGAAGTTCTTAATTTCTAAGAAACCCTATCTTTCCTTTCCTTCCCATTTTTCATGCATTGTATCCATATTCATGTCCATAAACACATATCAGTCCTAAATATTGTTAAATCCTAGGGTTTTCATAGACCTAGGTTTTCATTTATATTCACTCCCTCCATTTTCCTAAGCTAGTCATTTCATCTCTCACTCCCTTCATCTCATTCCATTTACCATAGGGTTTCCAAAGCCTTCAAATTCAAAATGTCTAAAGAGGAGGACAAAAGTGTTAGTGAGGAAAAAACACCAAATAAGAGTAATAAAAGAGGGAAAATCATCAGATATGAACTAGTAACCACAAAAGAGCTCATGGTTTCTCCTCTCATTGTGTCAGGTTTTAAACATGTTGGTTGTTTTGAGTTTTGAGAAAAAGTGCAGTAGATTTAGTATCACCCTATGTTGACAATGTTGTTCATCACCAATCGTCATGATAGGAAATTCACTCTTGCTGGGGTCACTTTTACCATGTCCAATAATTTCATTTCAGCTTCTAGAGGGATCCCTAATGTGGAAGTGAAATGGTTTAAACAGGGAAATCTTGATCAGGGCTACTATGAACCATATCTCAAACCTAGATACAAGGATGACAAGAAGACCATTTTCCCTTTCTCTCATCTTATTTACCAATATGTCCCTATGATGAAAACAATCATGGAATACTTCACCTTTGAGGGGAGGTTTTCTTGACTCTATTCATATCATATCGGACTCCTTATGCACTTCACTAGAGTAAGAAGGCTTCACATACCCTACTATCTCTCCCCCAACATTGAAAAGATGGCATGCATTATACAAAAGAGGGATTATAATCATCAAATGAAAAGTCTTTTCCACCAATCCCTCAAAATGATGATAGACATGCATCAGCTTGAGAAAAAGAATATTCCATGGGACACATTCATAGCAAATGAATTTTTTACTACCCCACCTAGTCAGCATGAGCAGAGTATCCCTTCATCATATCGTCCTCCCATATCCACTCTTGCATCTCAGCCTATTTCTCGTACATCATCACCAAGTCAGATGCATTCACCTCATGTTAATCCTACTTCTTCACCTTTCCATAACCCTTCATCATCACATCATGATACTGAGTCATTAAGCAGTGAGGAGGACATTGAGGCAATGTGGGCTAATGTGACTGATGTTGAGCCAATTCCTAAGACCTATCAGAGAGGC
The DNA here is from genome assembly GCA_034641835.2 of Pinus albicaulis. Taxonomy (NCBI): domain Eukaryota; kingdom Viridiplantae; phylum Streptophyta; class Pinopsida; order Pinales; family Pinaceae; genus Pinus; species Pinus albicaulis. The sequence continues at coordinate 1,563,984,077 of CM076582.1, forward strand.
TACATGGATGTGTTTGCTTCACTTGGAGTGAAAGGGGCCATGCCTTCTTCATCAACAAAACAGGTGGACAAGGGAAAGGAAAAGGCTAAAGAGCCAATCATTGATGAGCAGGAGGATAAACATGAAGCAGAGCATGAGTTTCAGCTGATTGACATAGATGAGGAAGATGAGGACAAAATCACTAGTGCAGCAATTAGAGGCAAAGAAGCAAGGATTAGTGAACTTCAAGCTAATCTTGACAGATCAAAGTATGTGATTGAATTTCTTGAGCAAGAAAATCAACAGCTAAAAGATAAACAAATCATCAATGAGGTTAGGACCATCAAAGCACATAGAGAGGCAAAAAAGTCCGAGGCCTTACTGGAGGAGACCTTGGATAGATTTGGTGAGATTGATGATGAAGAGGATCGGCCTCCAAGAAAAAGACCAAAGACTAGAGGGCTGAAAAGAGATCTAGCGCTTGAGAGACATTGAGAAGCTAAGTTGGCAGAGTAGCTCACACCAAGTGAGTTGCTTGCCCTAGAGATTAGCAAGGATATGGAATCATGGATTGATAGAGCCAATTTACATCTAGAGAGGTTTCTAGAGAAGGAAAAAAATGACAATGACATTCAGAGGAAAATGGCAAAGCACTACACCATGAGGAACAAAATTGCAAGGGCCAAGCTCAAATGAGCCCATTCAAAAATTCAAACTTTGACCAAAAAAAGGATAAGGAGAGGTTAAATATACTTTCTAAGGTGTATCTTCATGCCTCAAACACTCTAGAATCAAGTACCCTCAAAATTTTGGCAAATTTTGGCACACTTGGCACTTCAGTGTTTTTTTGGTTTTTTTTAATAATTTTGGCACACAGAAATTCTGCCAAACGCGCAACGGCCTAGATGCTGCAATATTTTTTGGGGCCTCCAATTGAAAAATGGATACCACTGTCATGTTTATAATGATGAAGAAGTCAAACCTAGAAATTTTCAAAAAAAATGGAGGAGAACTAGTCCCTCAAAAGTGTGAAAAACCACCAAATTTTCATGTTTCTGCCTCCTTTTTGACCCGGTTGCCACACATTTGCCAGTCTTGGGAGATTGACATTTTTCCAAGGAAAATTGTCACCATTCTGGAAACTAGACTCAAAGATATTTCTAATGAGCTATCTTGGAGTTGTTTTGGACACTGGGATGGCCTTCAAAAGTTTCTTGAAAAAGGGGCTATTTTTCTTGTTAGGGCGCTACGTGTTTCCTAGGAAAATGCATTTTTCACAATCTTTAGTAAATTTGACTCCAGTTTGAATTTTTAATTTGGTAAATGAAGAAATTACTGATGTAAATGGTCATCTGAATTTAAATGTCATTTTTTTACTTTCATCAAAGGCGGATACATTAGGAGAGTCCTCTAGAGGTCAAATGAATCAGTGTTCTCTCTTTTAGAGGAAAACTGTTAGGTCTTCCTAGTCTTTAGTTTCTTGTTTGGCATTAGGTGAAATTGATTCCTATCTCATGGACTCGACTACTTGAGGCTAGGGAGAGTGGTTTTGAGTTATATATCATGTATTCTCTCAGTCATTGTAATGGTTTCACTCATTTGGAGGTTTGGCTTCTCAAGAGAAACACTTTTGTATCAGTTTTGGCCTAGACATTAACCAAATTTTCAGCTATTTTTATGGGATCCATGTGGTATTGTGTTTATTTTCAATTTCTTCTTTTTTGCTCATATGTTATAATTTTTTATGTATTTCATCCATCATTTCATTTCTATTAAGTGAATGTTTTCAAGTTAGATGAACATCATCCATAATTTCTATGCTCTGTTGTGGGTAAATATTCACAATTTGTAATTTCTTTAGTTTAGAGTGGTACCATGAATTCCCCATGCTCTTTCTAGCTCCTCACCTATCCTAATCATACCACCATCGAAATACCAAAGTGCTAAACATTTTACCTACCTTGCCCCATAGAACACCTTGCAAATCTTGACCTAATTTCCTTTCCTTGATTGTTTGACTCCTTCTGGTCTAGAAAAACCCTACACAATCAAAAAAATCAAAAACCCTGAGCTAATATACCTAGCATAATATCTTCTTTCCTCATTAATTTTGGCTATGACCTATGCTACTTGGCTAAGCGTGGTTTGAGGTTACCTCGAGATTGCCTTTCTCAAACTAAGGTTCAATCTGAGTGATAACAAGTAGCTCCATTATTTTAAGAATACTAGGAATCTGCTTCTTTAAAAATTCTCTAGGTGACATTTTCATCCTATCATGGAATTTTGTGACAACATTATCTTCTTGAGGTCTCCCCTGTTCATCTGGATCTGCATAGGAAGTCAACCAATTAGATATTTGGTTTCCTTTTAATTGGAATTTTCTTGTGAGTAAAATGAGAGATTAATATATTTATGATAAAGTTCCTTCAAATTAACTTATCAAAACTATTAGCTTTCCTCAAAAATTCAATTTAATTTTGTCTGGTAACTCCACTGATGTTGTAGAGTGTTACAATCATGAAACCCCATCTACATAAAACATCCCAATTCAAGTTCATTAATGACCTTTGCTGAAGGTCCTTATAAGTTCACAAATAATGCAAAGATGTGGAATTATAAAGGAAAGACCTTTTCGAAGCTTGAGTTGATGGGAGATACCAATTGATTCGATCCAGAAGTATCCATTGCTTCAAATGCATTCGGCATAGGAAAAAACTCTTCGGCGGCAAAAATTTTCTTTAGTATGAATGTATCAAACTTACCAGATTAAAAAATTACCACAAAGGACTATCCAAACATTAATATTCGAATCTATATAGATTGCACAGGTGAAAATTAAGTAGCATTCACAAATACACATCCACCAAAAATCAATAGGAAGTGAAAGAAATTACTCGGAGTAGCATTGGTCCATAATAAGATGGTTGAAGTAGATAAAAGCATCGAAGTATCACTTCACACATACATGCAAGACTAGGTTACAAGCATTAGTATCTAACTTTAGTCTTAACCTAAATCTGAACATTCCAATTTGTGACCTTCACCTCATAAAAACCTATTCCAATTTGTGACCTTCACCTCATAAAAACCTATGAGAGTAAAGTAGTTTAATTTTTCACATGTCTTGATTGTTCATTCCACCTCCAGATTCAGATAGAATGGAGGGGAGGATGACAAACAACGTGTATTTATTGATTCATTGACATTTTCAATATAAAACATTACTCTTAAAAGTTAAAATGAATCATACATAAACATGTGAAGGGAATCGTTTGACTACTCTCTTGGAAATATGGAATCCAATATAATATGAACAAAAATATTGACATGATGCATTTTTGCAAGAAAATATTTGATGGATTTTATGAAATTCAATTTAATATAGATTTTGAACAAATTATATATCTTAATTCGTAATCCATCCTGTTTGATTGGCTATGCATACAACCAAAATATCCATCTTTTGGAATCTCACCTAAGAGCTGTAAAATTGCTACAACACTTCTCAATTTTATCAACCCTACTTCCCAAATGTTATCATGCAAAATGGGAGAACTGAATGCATCTAAAGAAACTTCATCATCCTTCCATTCTATCTTTTGCACATAAACCCAAATGTCCAATAACATGTCCATATACTATGGATCTTATTAAAATGAATTCAATAAACAGTGGATGTTGTTGATCAATGTGAATTTTGCAGTAAATGTTAGGCAGTTGCAGAAAATTCTTGATAGGAAAATGGTTATAGTAGAAATCAGAGTAACTAATTTCTTCCCTTGATAGGATAGTTCAAAATTTTAGCAATCCATCCCTAATTTTTAGAGGGGATTATGAGAATGGAACAATTCTACACAACTGTTATATTTCCGTTTCCCTTCATGAAAAAATATGAATGTGATGTTTTATGAATATAGTTCTAAATAATATATACTATATTTGTTTAGACTATATAAGGAATTGAGAAAGTGACAAGGTTTGATTTTGTAAAACACATCAGCATTGGCCTCCCTTTCTATTATTTGACGAGGGTTCAATAGAATGGAATCTAAAATATTCCCCATTTTTTAGGACCTTAGGTGGATCCTTTCAACAGTAAAAGATTTGAATGTTATTTAAATTCAGTCAACAAAGTAAATTTCCTTTGTGCACACACTAGGTTATGGCTATTATACATTTGAAATGAACAATTATTTGCCACCGTAGGATTTAAAAACAAGTCAATTTCGAAACTAATAATTGATGCAATCGGCAAATGACTCTATTTTTAGTTCCCTTGATTCTACAAAAGTTAGGCTTGAGTCCTGGACTTGAGCTTGAGATAGGAAGCTGAGATGGAAGAAAAGGAACCAGAGGCTTCTTTATAGCAGTGAAACTCTTTAAGGTTTGTAATGCAGAAAGAGCTTCAACATTTTGGGAATAATGTTTTTGCTAATTTGTTGGTTCAAAATTTTGTGGAGATAAGCTAGTCTTCAACTTATTGAAATTTCTAAGTGGCTCTATTATTTCAAGATTACTAGGAATTTTCTTCTTTGAAAATTGGTTAGGTGACATTTTCATCGTACCATGGATTTCTATGACAACGTGATCTTCTTGAGGTCATCCCAGTTCAGGTTTATGGATATATATATTTGAATTCAGTTCACCAACTGAATTTTCTCTTGGCATTGGCATTGATCCACATAGGAAGACAACCAATCATATATTTGGTTTCCTTTTAATTGACATGTGCTTGTAAGTACAATGCGATATTAATATATTTCTTATGAAGTTCATGTAAATGAACTTACCCGAACCATAAGATTTCCTTAACAAGTGAATTCAGTTTTGTGTGGTAACCCTTATCACATTGTAGAGGGTTATAATAAAAAAAAACCATCCGCATAAAACATCCCAAATCAAGTTTATTAATGATCTCTGCTAAAGATCCTTATAAGTTTAAAAATAATTAAAATATGTTGAACTATAGAGGAAAAACCTTTTCTACGCTTGAATTGATGGAGCCTATCAATTCCTCTAATACAAAAATATCAATTGCTTCAAATGCATCCGAGAAAGGAAAAAAGTATTTGGAAACAAGAATTTTCTTCAATATGAACGTATCAAACTTATCAGATTAAAAAAATACCAAATAGGACTGTCAAAACAATAATTGTTGAATCTATATAGACTCTGGAGGTGCAAATTGAGTAGCATTCAGAAATAGACATGCATCAAAAATAAAGATGAAGAGCAAGAAATCACTTGGAGTAGCATTGGTCCATTATCAAATGGTTGAGGCTTGTTTTTACCTATTATGTTGTTTATATCTCTCATTTTGAGATTATTATGGTATTTTTGGTAGGGACAGGTGCACTACATTCAAGGCCTAGGAAAATGGTTGGTGAGAGTGGGCGTGAGCCTTCCATAAAATATAGGGTAGGACCTTTAGTAGAGGTATGGTTCTAGAATTGTCTTCATTGTTGTTTTAAATTTTATAAATACACAAAGCACATAAGACGCAATACATCATTGATTAAAATACACTACTATGAAGCTTAAAAAAACTAAAATATAAGTATTGCATTAGTTTTAACTGAAACACATCTGATTTTTGGTGAAATACCTCCCTCCTCCCATATTATATTTCATTCATTTGAAATGATATATAAATTATGATTATTCATAGAGAAAATAATTTATGACCTATTCTATTGCCATGATAATTTCATAAGTTTGTTAATGGTGGGAATGCTTTATGATCTCTTGATTGTTATAAATTTGAAATGCATGCCAGTTCAGTTCATTACCATTTATATGATCGTAGTATGCCACAACATATTTATGGTTGGATGTGGAGTGAAATAGGTACTTTTTTTTTCTTGTAATTTTTTGTTCTATATAATTTATTTGGCTTGAGAAATGAAAGGTGCAATACCAAGAGAGCTCTTGCGTGCAAGTCACTGTATTTTTTGTCTGTTAAATTTTTTTTTTGTTTCCTATGAGCTTAAAAATTTATTTTTCATATGAACCATTGTTAAAAAATTGTATATGTACATGAACTTGTGTAACTAGACTTTGTCACAGACAGTTGGAAAAGAAACTAAGAGACGACATATTGGCTTAAGAATGGAAGGTAGGACCATGGAGTTGAGATATCTTGAAGAAGGAGTTGTATATAGCAGCTTGAGATTTGAAAGAGAAGAAGGTGAGCTTTCACATACACCAGAGACTTAGGATCGACAAAACAAATTGTATACCAATGCTAGCAATGTAGTGTCTGGTATAGATTTTGTGCTTAGAGGGGACAATAATGGTGCAAATGGGAAGTGTTAGAGTCGGTCCTTACAACCCTCCATCATATATCATTTCCCTTTTTGCAAATCATTTTTAGGTGTCTCGCTCGTTCCACTTCGTTGCATTTCGCTAGGGGCATGCCATTGACTGACGAGAAGGTCTGGTCGTCTTGTGTTTCCTCATGCTTGTACCTGCAGGGCTAATTAAGATTCCTCAAAAATCACTGAAGTTCAGGTCACTTTATTCATGGTCATAAATGATTATTTTTGTCAAAAAGAGTCTTTAGTCCTAGAGTCTAGGGTTTTCAGTCTTTTGCTACATGTAATAAAAGCCCGTAGGCCTTGAGGTTGGTTTCAAAAAGGTTCCTATTTCACGTTTTTATTCTCAAAAATATTTGAAGACATTTCTAGTCCAAAACTCTATTTTGGAACTAGAAATTGTCAAATTTCATTTTTGTAATAATTGTGTATTTGTTCCACCATAAGAAGTTCAAAAGCAGCCTCTGATCTTTGCCAAAGCCAAAATGCCAAAATCCCTGCAAGAACCAAGAAATTTCATCAGTCCAAGACTCAGAAAAAGTAATGAAGAGCCAAAAGACAGCATTGTATTAAGTGATAAAGTGCCAAATTCCCAAACATTACAAAGTGGGTTATGGAGCAAATTAAAATCAAATTCGACTTTTATGAGATATTTTTCTACACATATAAGCCATGGAAGACAAGTCATTTGCATAAACTCCCAAGGCAGAGTTCGAATTGGTGAGTTGAGGGGCGAAAACTTGTTTTTCAAAGCCGTGGACCGGAGGTGGAAGTGCGCGCTACGCACAGAGGAGGCGCGCTACGCACAAGAGGCGCGCGACGCACTGGGCTTCACAGGCCCGTGCAAATTAGCACGCGCGCTACGCACATGCTGCACGCAGCGCACTGGGTGAGCGCGCTACGCGTATAATCTCAGAGCCAAAAAATTTCGCTCCTTCGTCCAGATTCATGCCAAATTGCCTCCAACTGCTTGCAAGTAGGTTTTTCACGATTGCTCAGTGAATTTTGGATATGATTATGGTGTTTTGAAAGTGGAGAAACCATTGTTTAATATGGAGAAATGTAAACCCTATGTTTATTTCCAATATCACTTCCTAGGGTTTTGAAACGAATGTTAATGGTTGTGTGGGGGTTTGCAAACTTGTGTTGTTGATATATATGCTCATGCATCTACTGTCAGTGGTGTCCCTGCTCATTTTTCACCTTAGCCCCATGCTCTCTCGTTGCCATTACATCACTACTCTCATTGTTATTGCCATTGTCATTTTCACACTATTTATCATTCATGTTATGACATAGTACTATTTTCAATTGTCCACGTCCTCCATTGACATTGTTAAACACTGCAAGGGATATTGTCATTTTGTTCCTAACAGTTGTTTTCTGCACATTATACTCTCTTCTACTCACTTTTCAAATCCTCTTATGATCAAGACAATGACTGTTTTTCATGAAAACCTATTTGACAGAGCCATTACCATTGTGGCTTGCTTTCCTATGATACTTTGATACATATGTGACATATTTGGGTTTTGAGCATACTATGAAACTTTTGTCTTCACTACACCTATTTCAGCATACATTTTGCAAAAATTCTAGTTTAAGCACAATGTCAGAGAAGGATTCAGTTTATGAACAGGAGTATGACAGTGATTCCACAGCAGAGATTAATGTGCCACGAAGGTCTCACAAAAGTGGCAAAAGTGGTAAGCATCTCAGGCAGGAGCCTACTTCTTTGGCTTAATTGCAGGCTTGCCCGCTTGCAATGGATTGTTTTCAGCATCAATTGTGTTTGCAATACTGTGAGATGATTTCACGAACCCAACATCATCATGAGTTAGCTCGTCTATTTGTTCTACATTTACATGATGGCCGTGTAAACCTTGCCGGAGTAGATTTCATTCTGTCACCAGAGACTATTGCTCAGGCCACCAGGATACCAAATATAGGAGAGGAATGGAACAAACGACAACAGTTAGAGAAATATTACTATGAGCCATACATCAAACCTAGGTTTATGAGGCAGCTGAGCAGGGTATTTCCTTTCAGATTTCTGAAGGATGAGTTTGCACCATTGATGAAACTCATCATTCGATATTTCAGTTGCGAGGGCAGATTCTCGCGTCTCTATGCATACCATGTCTGTTTGTTGATGCATTTCACGAGGGTACGTATGATGAGCATTCTGTACTTCATGTATCACAACATAGAGAGGATGACAATTTTTGTACAGAAGAAGACCCCAACACAGTAGCATAGAAGTATATATCATTACGCGTTGATCAAAATCATGGTGGTACATCAGTTGACACAGCAGGGCATTACTTGGGAGGATTTCATCTCCCGTGACTTCTTCACAGCGCCACAGCCACCTCCCAAGGTATTTCATGATGAGGGAGAGCCTTCACATCAGCTAGACATTCCTGAGATCGAGCATATCAGTGCTCCATTGTATGTGACATACCAGCAAGGCCACAGGGTTTTGTTTGCAGCATCAGCAGCGCGAGTATTATCTCCACCAAGGGTGGAAGGGGTCTTGCCTTCTTCTTCAGCACAGGTATAGATCCAGGACAGAGGCAAGAGGCCTATGCACGATGAGGGCCCATCAGGCAGTCAAGACACTGATTTCACATTCATCAATGTTGATGCGAGCTCTCCTAGCTCGAAATTGAAAGAGATCATCCAGGAGCAAAAGGCCGAGAATGACACGCTGAAAGAGAAATTGCAGAGGGCTCAGTGGGTGATAAACTACCTGGAGCAGCGTAACAAACAACTAGAGGATGAGCACACACTTTTAGAGCTGCGGCGAATCCCAGAAGATCGACAATTGGCCCGGAAGAGACCTGGTGACATGACACCGGCTGATCGAGATTCTTGCCTCACGCATGTTAACATTCATCTGGAGAAGTTGTTGGCAAAGGAAAATAGAGACAAAGACATGCTTCGTCACATGAAAGGTCATTATTGGGCTCACATGCATGTCTGCAAGGCAAAAATGAAGATTCTGAAGAGGAGGTTGAGTAGTGCACTAAAACGGCGGAAGAGGCCTGATCCACTCTGGATTTTGGCCAAGGCTTCGTTGGCTGGGCATGATACATTATGGAGGGTCTTCTCTCCAAATTTGAGAAAATTTGAAGAAGTTTTTTGTCATTTTGGAAAATTTTGGTCTCAAAACAGATTTTTCAGCGCAACGCATAGCGCGTCGACGCGCTCGGTTATGATTGGGACACTTGCTGGAGGAAAAAATTATATTTTTGGGTTTTTCATGGTAATTTATGCATGCTCAAGTAGGACTAAAGAATTTCATCAAGTTCTGGATGATCAAAAGGGCCAAAACACCATGAAAATCACCGTTTTGCCACCTTTTTCAGCAGCAGGAAGTACGTGTGGGAGAATGAAGTTTTGGAGGGGCAAATGAGCTCCAAATTGGTAAATTCCACTTGGGTTGGATAGCCAACATCCACGGCTTTCCAAAAAGCTATCATGAGCTTGATTTTGATGCCAGAAAGTGCCCCAAAAGCAGGATGAAAGGCGCGCTATGCATAGAGCTCAGGCGCGCTACACATGGAGATTTTTGGTCCATTTTTAATCTTCCAGCTCAGGATTTCGGCCAGTTGGACCAGTTTTGCTTGTAGGTGTAATTTTTGAGTTATATTGATGTAATTTTGTGGTTGGCATGTAACTTGGACTCACTTTTACCTATTATATAAGATTCACTCCCAAAAAAGTGAAAATCAAGTGTAAGAATCAGTTTCCTTCCTTTTAGAGGCAAGTTGTTTGGCTGCCTAGATTCTAGCTCCTTGTTTAGAATTAGTTGAAACTGCTCCTAGAAGGAGGAATTCGACCCCTAGAGGCATGGAAAGGGGTTAGGATGGTCTATATGATGTAATTTCTCAATCATTTTCAGAGGTTGGAGAGGTTGGACTCTTGGGAAAATTTTGGCACACTATTGTACATATTTTTCATATTTTGGCTAAGGAAAGATCAGAGGTTTTGCAGCACCTGTTGGGATTCTTGTGGCTTTCAGTTCTTGATGGTGTTTTCTCTCAGTTTATTGTAATTTCTTTCATGTTTAATGTATGCCATTCCCTTCTTATGCTTCTGAAACTAAATGAATGAGTAAATGAGGTTGAATCCATTGTTTCAGTGCTCTGCCTTTAAATTTGTTTATTTTTACATGTTTTCGCCTGTTTGGAGAGGATCAATGTTCTCCCTTGCCCTCTTCAGCTCCTTGTCATTCTGATCCATCCATACACCTGATCAAAAGCATCAATACTACTACCTACCTCGCCCCAACTCGAATTCTGCAAAGATTTGGCCTTATCCCCGGACCCAAAATTGTTTTTTCCATTTTTTCAACAAAAACCCAAAAAATCAAAATCAAACTTTCCTATCTCTTTACTAGCCTAAAATCAGTACCAATTATAATTCATCTCAGCCCCTCTGAAGATATTTTGCCGAGATAGACCCAGAGAGAGCCCTCTCCTGTCCTCGTAGGGCTAGCTATGAGGCTGAGCGTGGTTTGATGTAGCCTTGAGTTTTACCTTATTTCAGCCTAAGGTAGATTTGAGCGCTAACATAGTGGCGACCATACTGGGGAAAAATTTGCTTATTACTGTCATTTGCTATAGACGGAGTCTGAAGTCATGCCAGGTAGCCTTCGAACTGCTCTTGCTCTACGAGTGCATAGTAGATAAAAGCTGCTTCAGTCGATCTCCGGTTTAGCTTGTGAATGTGCCCCTTGATTTGCGAATTCCCCCAGTACATGTATCGAGTTCAGATCTGATGGTTGATGGTGGACAACGATAAGACATAAGAAGGCTGAAATCATTCACCTGGTGACTTCTGTAGAGACTCCACTGGAGGACTAACTCTTTCTCTGCGAAAATGGAAGGATCTTACACAAAGTTCAGGTATCTAAAGTGGAATGGTATTCAGGATCTAGTTTGCTTTCTTGTAAACTATTTCTTTGCTGTCCGTGAAGCTATCCTGAAGTTTTTTCAGAATTTGTTGTATGAGAAAGGTGATCAAAATCCTCACTTGACCCATTCAAAAAGTGTAAATGCTGAGTTTCCCTTTGATCGTGGTCTCCTTACTTTTCCCACATATTATGATGACTCTCTTCAGAGTGATGAGCCTAAAGAAAACAAAACTAATCCCACAGCTCTTGTACATGCCCCTAAACAAATTCCAGATCGGTACAAACCTCTTGTTTTACCTTCTGTTCTTCATGCTTTCCCTAAAAATTATGACCTATATCTACCAAGATTTGACGATGAATGTAACAATGTCAACGCTGAGCAACATGTGCATAATTTTGAGACTTTTTTGGACTTTTTCGAAGTTGATGAAGAGGATGTTAGTATTAGGCCTTTTTCTCTTTCTTTGAAAGGCCAAGTGAAGAGTTGGTTCAAAGCCCTGCCTGATGCGAGCATCTCAGATTTCCAACAGTTCGTCGAAGTTTTCCTTGACAGGTGGATGATTGGACAGAACCCTTTCCTTATTATAGAAGAGTATAACCAGCTGAAAAGACTGCCAGGGGAGACAGTACAACAATTTTCTGCCAGAATTAACCAAGTATATTTTTCGATGCCAGCTGATATAAGACCTTCTCCTACATCTTCTCTCTTGCACTACCCGGGTGCCTTTGATCTGGAAATGGAGTTTCAACTGAGAGAGAAGAATATTGCAACACTTCACGAGATGAAGAACAAGGCAGTGAATGTAGAGGCTCATTTGCTGATCTTGAGGGCAAGGTTGAAGGAAGAAGAGATGAAAAACATGGATCCGGAGAAATCGACATCTCTAGATGTAAAGCTTGACATGTTGGTAAGTGCAGTAGAAGAGATGATGCAAAAGAACAACACAAGGAATGAGAATAATGTTGAAGCCCATGGCTCGCTGATTGAGGAAGAACCTGTTGCTGATCCAAAACATTTTGTTTCTTATCCCAGTTGTCATACTGATTTTTTTATAGATCATCTTGAAGAAGAGAGAGCTGTTGATATGACATGTATGCTTGACGATGTGTTGTATACTAATGATTTTCCTCAGTTTGATCAGTATGATGATGATTATGTTCTCCAAACAGAAGCTAATCTTGCAGACGAATCAGCAGTTAGCTTGTGCGAGGAGGAAGTTCACTTTCAGCAGCTTGAGTACAATGATCAATCGATACATATCAGCTATGAAAATGATGAGGAAAGTGCAGCGAATTTTGAAGTAAGTGAAGGATCTTTGCCTTTTTGTTTTGATTCATTTCAGTTCATCAGAGACAACTACCATGCAATCAGAAATCAAATGTCAACAAGTCTTGATCTGGACCATCTTGAGTGCAATGAAAGCCTTGTTCAAGATTTCTCATATTCAGATTTGCGATCCCCGAGTGCCATTGATTTTCAAGTTGCAGAGGAGGACATGGAAGCTGGTACATATGATCAAATGATACAAGGTGACTCCGTACCATTCTGTTTTGAATCATTTCAGTTTTTGAAGGGTAAATTGCATGGTAAATCTTCAAATGAGCAGCCTATAAGAAATGAGCAATCTCTGAGTGTTAATGTTGAGGATGAGACAGATAACGAAATTCTTGAGCAACCTGTAGCATCAGATTTGCAGCCACCAAATGAAATTGAAGGTCAGATTACAGATGAAGGTGTGGAAGATGAAATACATGATTTGATGATGCAGGAAAATTCTATACCCTTTTGTTTCGAAGCATTTCAGTTTATAAGGAAGAATCTTCGTAATATATCTCAAGGAAAAGATGAATAGCCAGTAGGATGTCATACAGTTTCAAGGGATACAGTGCAGCAGTCTTCTCAAGTCTTTGATGATCCTATTGCTCATGTGTTGGATGATTTTTTCTGAAAAAGTTTTCCTTCATTAGCTAACCATGTGCCGGAAAAGAATGTTGATGATAATCTTATTCAAAGGTCACCTTCATTCTCTTGTTTAACCGATTTTTCATTACAAAGCCCTCATCAAGGTTTGCAGTCATAAGAGGAGATTGATGAAGGAGACTTTTGTTCTGTTTGTAATCAGCAACAGTGTTTGGTTATTCACGAAATTCAGGATCCTTTTGACAGCTTGTTGCAATCACCAAAGAAAAGCACCGCAGATGTGAGGAAAAGTTTAAGATCAAGGTATGGAGATTATCTGGACCAGAGCTATGTTTATGAAGATCCTTTCGCAGTATTCTTGCAGTCATCCAGTCAATTTGTGCTTTGCAAGTTTATCAGCAGTCCACTTGGTTCAAAGTTTCCATGGGAGTTTCCTTTCAGTAGTTATTTCTCGTTGTTCATAAACAAGCACTTGCGGAGAATTAAGATATCAGCCAGGATGCTTACATGGTTGCATTGGCTGTTCCATTACACTTGATCAGGTGATGAATGGAACAATTAGAGTAGGTTGTATTGAATAAGCTCTACTTTGAGCATATTTTCCAGTCTGTCATTTGTGTTTAAGTATCGAGTCAGTTGTTAGTTGAGTGAGAGTCAGTGTGTGTCATCAAGTCATTAGTTTTCAGTCATGCATTTCAGTTTGAGTTTTTGATTCCATTGCCCAATGGATAAGGCACTGGTCTGCTCTCCCATAGATCCGTCGTTCTTGGCATCTCCTTGTAGCCACCATCCCCATTGGAGCCAATGTTAGAGTCGGTCCTTACAGCCCTCCGCCAGAGATCATTTCTCTTTTTGCATATCATTTTTAGGTGTCTTGCTCATTCCACTTCATTTCATTTTTCTAGGGGCATGCCATTGACTGACGAGAGGGTCTGGTCGTCTTGTGTTTCCTCATGCTTGTACCTGCAGGGCTAATTAAGATTCCTCAAAAATCACTGAAGTTTAGGTCACTTCATTCATGGTCATAAATGATTAATTTTGTCAAAAAGAGTCTTTAGTCCTAGAGTCTAGGGTTTTCAGTCTTTTGCTACATGTAATAAAAGCCCGCAGGCCTTGAGGTTGGTTTCAAAAAGGTTCCTATTTAACGTTTTTATTCTCAAAAACATTTAAAGACATTTCTAGTCCAAAACTTTGTTTTGGAACTAGAAATTGTCAAATTTCATGTTTGTAATAATTGTGTATTTGTTCCACCATAAGAAGTTCAAAAGCAGACTCTGATCTTTGCCAAAGCCAAAATGCCAAAATCCCTGCAAGAACCAAGACATTTCATCAGTCCAAGACTCAGAAAAAGTAATGAAGAGCCAAAAGATAGCATTGTATTAAGTGATAAAGTGACAAATTCCCAAACATTACAAAGTGGGTTATGGAGCAAATTAACATCAAATTCGATTTTTATGAGATATTTTTCTACACATATAAGCCATGGAAGACATCTCATTTACACAAATTCCCAAGGCAGAGTTCGAATTGGTGAGTTGAGGGGCGAAAACTTGTTTTTCAAAGCCGTGGACCGGAGGTGGAAGTGCGCGCTACGCACAGAGGAGGCGCGCTATGCACAAGAGGCGCGCGACGCACTGGGCTTCACAGGCCCGTGCAAATTAGCATGCACGCTACGCACATGCTACGCACAGTGCACTGGGTGAGCGCGCTACGCGTATAATCTCAGAGCCAAAAAATTTCGCTCCTTCGTCCAGATTCATGCCAAATTGCCTCCAACTGCTTGCAAGTAGGTTTTTCACGATTTCTCAGTGAATTTTGGATATGATTATGGTGTTTTGAAAGTGGAGAAACCATTGTTTAATGTGGAGAAATGTAAACCCTATGTTTATTTCCAATATCACTTCCTAGGGTTTTGAAACGAATGTTAATGGTTGTGTGGGGGTTTGCAAACTTGTGTTGTTGATATATATGCTCATGCATCTACTGTCAGTGGTGTCCCTGCTCATTTTTCACCTTAGCCCCATGCTCTCACTTTGCCATTACATCACTGCTCTCATTGTTATTGCCATTTTCATTTTCACACTATTTATCATTCATGTTATGGCATAGTCCTATTTTCAATTGTCCACGTCCTCCATTAACATTGTTAAACACTGCAAGGGATATTGTCATTTTGTTCCTAACAGTTGTTTTCCCCACATTATACTCTCTTCTACTCACTTGTAAAATCCTCTTATGATCAAGACAATGACTGTTTTTCATGCAAACCTATTTGACAGAGCCATTACCATTGTGGCTTGCTTTCCCATGATACTTTGATACATATGTGACATATTTGGGTTTTGAGCATACACTGAAACTTTTGTCTTCACTACACCTATAAGAGCATAAATTTTGCAAACATTCTGGTTTCAGCACAATGTCAGAGACGGATTCAGTTTATGAACAGGAGTATGACAATGATTCCACAGCAGAGATTAATGTGCCACGAAGGTCTCACAAAAGTGGCAAAAGTGGTAAGCATCTCAGGCAGGAGCCTACTTCTTTGGCTCAATTGTAGGCTTGCCCACTTGCAATGGATTGTTTTCAACATCAGTCATGTTTCCAATACTGTGAGATGATTTCATGAACCCAGCATCATCATGAGCGAGCTCGTCTATTTTTTCTACATTTACATGATGGCCGTGTAAACCTTTCCGGAGTAGATTTCATTCTGTCACCAGAGACTATTGCTCAGGCCACCGGGATACCAAATATAGGAGAGGAATGGAACAAACAACAGCAGTTAGAGAAATCTTACTATGAGCCATACATCAAACCTAGGTTTATGAGGCAGCTGAGTAGGGTATTTCTTTTCAGATTTCTGAAGGATGAGTTTGCACCATTGATGAAACTCATCATTCGATATTTCAGTTGTGAGGGCAGATTCTCGCGTCTCTATGCGTACCATATCCATTTGTTGATGCATTTCACGAGGGTACATATGATGAGAATTCCATACTTCATGTATCGCAACATAGAGAGGATGACAATTTTTGTACAGAAGAAGACACCAGCACAGCAGCATAGAAGTATATATCATTACACGCTGATTAAAATCATGGTGGTACATCAGTTGACACAGCAGGGCATTACTTGGGAGGATTTCATCTCCCGTGACTTCTTCACAGTGCCACAGCTGCCTCCCAAGGTATTTCATGATGAGGGAGAGCCCTCACATCAACTAGACATTCCTGAGATCGAGCATATCAGTGCTCCATTGTATGTGACATACCAGCGAGGCCACAGGGTTTTGTTTGCAGCATTAGTAGCGCGAGTATTATCTCCACCAAGGGTGGAAGGGGTCTCGCCTTCTTCTTCAGCACAGGTACAGATCCATGACAGAGGCAAGAGGCCTATGCATGATGAGGGCCCATCAGGTGGTCGAGACACTGATTTCACATTCATCGATGTTGATGCGAGCTCTCCTAGCTCGAAACTGAAAGAGATCATCTAGGAGAAAAAGGACGAGAATGACACGCTGAAAGAGAAATTGAAGAGGGCTCAGTGGGTGATAAAGTACCTAGAGCAGCGTAACAAACAGCTAGAGGATGAGCACACACTTTTAGAGCTGCGGCGAATCCGGGAAGATCGACAATTGGCCCGGAAGAGACCTGGTGACATGACACCGGCTGATCGAGATTCTTGCCTCACGCATATTAACATTCATCTGGAGAACTTTTCAGCAAAGGCCAATAGAGAGAAAGACATGCTTCGTCACATGAAAGGTCATTATTGGGCTCGCATGCATGTCTGCAAGGCAAAAATGAAGATTCTGAAGAGGAGGTTGAGTAGTGCACTAAAACGGCGGAAGAGGCCTGATCGACTCTGGATTTTGGCCGAGGCTTCATTGGTTGGGAATGATACATGATGGAGGGTATTCGCTCCGAATTTGAGAAAATTTGAAGAATTTTTTGTCATTTTGGAAAATTTTGGTCTCAAAACAGATTTTTCAGCCCAACGCGTAGCGCGTCGACGCGCTCGCTTATGATTGGGACACTTGCTGGAGGAAAAATTTATATTTTTGGGTTTTGCATGGTAATTTATGCATGCTCCAGTAGAACTAAAGCATTTCATCAAGTTCTGGATGATCAAAAGGGCCAAAACACCATGAAAATCACCGTTCTGCCACCTTTTTCAGCAGCAGGAAGTACTTGTGGGAGAATGAAATTTTGGAGGGGCAAATGAGCTCCAAATTGGTAAATTCCACTTGGGTTGGATAGCCAAAATCTAGGGCTTTTCAACAAGCTATCATGAGCTTGATGTTAATGCAGGGAAGTGCCACAAAAGCAGGCTGAAAGGCGCACTATGCATAGAGCTTAGGCGCGCTACGCATAGAGATTTTTGGTCCATTTTTCATCTTCCAGCTCAGGATTTCGGCTAGTTGGACCAGTTTTGCTTGTAGGTGTAATTTTTGAGTTATATTGATGTAATTTTGTGGTTGGAATATAACTTGGACTCACTTTTACCTATTCTAGAAGATTCACTCCCAAAAAAGTGAAAATCAAGTGTAAGAATCAGTTTCCTTCCTTTTAGAGGCAAGTTGTTTGGCTGCCTAGATTCTAGCTCCTTGTTTAGAATTAGTTGGAACTGCTCCTAGAAGGAGGAATTCGACCCCTAGAGGTGTGGGAAGGGGTTACGATGGTCTATATGATGTGGTTTCTCAATCATTTTCAGGGGTTGGAGAGGTTGGACTCTTGGGAAAAGTTTGGCACACTATTGTACATATTTTTCATATTTTGGCTAAGGAAAGATCAGAGGTTTTGCAGCACCTGTTGGGATTCTTGTGGCTTTCAGTTCTTGATGGTGTTTTCTCTCAATTTATTGTAATTTCTTTCATTTTTGATGTATGGCATTCCCTTCTTATGCTTTTGAAACTAAATGAATGAGTAAATGAGGTTGAATCCATTGTTTCAGTGCTCTGCCATTAAATTTGTTTAGTTTTACATGTTTTCGCCTGTTTGGAGAGGATCCATGTTCTCCCTTGCCCTCTTGAGCTCCTTGTCATTCTGATCCATCCATACACCTGATCAAAATCATCAAGACTACTGCCTACCTCGCCCCAACTCGAATTCTGCAAAGATCTGGCCTTATCCCCGGACCCAAAATTGTTTTTTCCATTTTTTCAAAAAAAACCCAAAAAATCAAAATCAAACTTTCCTATCTCTTTACTAGCCTAAAATCAATAGCAATTATAAGTCATCTCAGCCCCTTTGAAGATCTTTTGTCTAGATAGACCCAGAGAGAGCCCTCTCCAGTCCTCGTAGGGCTAGCTACGAGGCTGAGCGTGGTTTGATGTAGCCTTGAGTTTTACCTTATTTCAGCCTAAGGTAGATTTGAGCGCTAACATGAAGTATAGGAATATACGTGAAGATGAAGAGGTTGACTGTGGTATAAAGGCTAGAGGAGAACAAGAAGCTGATGCAGATGATGAGGGGGGAGAAAGTCCTCAAATATCGACTAAGGATAGTGAGAATTCTTTTGAAGTTAGTGATTTCCATGATGATGATGCCAAATCTAGCTCATGGTGCCCCTCCATTACCTCATGGTGCAGGGGATACAGTGGAGGCAGTAAAAGTGAAGAAATTTGTTGCAAAAGTGATGTAGGAACATCGAGCCATGATTCAAACTCAATTCTATGAAGGGTGAAACATGTACAATCATTGCAAACTAGGGAAAATTTTGCTTAACACAGCTAAATTGATGGGATTGATGAGTATCTAGAAGAGTTAATCAAATCGTAATTATCTACCGTGTATGCGAATAGAGAGATTTAGGGTTAGTTGAGCGATTTTGGGAGAAACTCATGGATCTTAAATGATCCACTCCCTTTGCAATTCCTTTATAAAGTGAGTTTGTGTTGTGTGAGAGACAGAAGAGTATGCAATGTAGCCACAGGGGCGTGAGTGTGATTCAGGCCATGAGGCCTTAGCCTATAATGGAGTATCTTTGTATTAATAAAATTTGTGTGTTGATATATATATATATATATATATATATATATATATATATATATATATATATATATATATATATATATTTAGGCTTAATCAGACTCTGTTTTTATCTATGTTTTTCAAATATGCATGTGCTTTCTTTTAATGAATAGATCGATTGAGCTAGAGGACGAATTTCATATCAACTTCGTCGTAGACAAAGTATGCTAGAGATAGATTTATTGAAATGTGAATTCCATCGACAGTTGTCATAATGAAGCAAGAGACAGGATGGTGAGCACACATGTCCACTGGAACTTGTTTTAATTAAATATTAAAATGTCACAAGATAAATCATATAACTTGTGATGCAACGAGGAGGACCGCACACGCGTCGGGGTTCTGTGTATATCTCATGTCGCATTCGTTAAGAGATCCTTTAACTGCAATAGGGTATGTGTTGCGATATGAGATAATTTGTTCGGACTGATTTATGAAATCGTTGTATCGCAAACTTTTTATTATGTGTATTTCACGATCAGCGGTAAAATTTATTTTGTGGTTTGTGCGAAATGTAAACCCTGTGATCTATGATAAAGGTTTTCGACTGATATGCGTTATATGTTATATTGCAATTGTAAAGTTCCATTAATAAAGCTCACTGTGAAATGCTTCAGATGTATACGTGGGCCCATAAAACACAGGTCCACGCGGTTTATGTTAAATGAAATTTTTTGCTTCATCAAAGAGGTATCAGAGCAGAGAAATATTTCCTATGACTAAGAGTTTGCATGCAAAAGAAGGAGGTATAGTTATGTTGAATATTGGTGAGTTTTCATATTTATATGGTTATGCAGGTGAGAATATTACAGCCACCTAGAGAAAGGAGTGCTCAAATGGTTCCAAAGAAGAGAGAACTAGAGAGATTCCAAAAGAGTGAGCTAAGAGGAGAGAAGCTTGTTGAGGTATCCTATAACAGGGAGAAATTGTTACTTCAGAGGTTTTTTTGCAGCTCATGGAAATATTATAAAGGAAATTCCATAGAGGATGTGGGTAGAATTTCTAAGGGATGAAGGAAGCATATGACCAGGAGGTCATAGAAAGTTTTGTACCAAGGGATTTTTATGCAGGAGCATCGAGCCATAATTCAAACTTAATGCTATGAAGGGTGAAACAAGGAAAATCATTGTAAACCAAGGAAAATTCTGTTTAACTGAGCTAAATTGATGGGATTGATGAGTATCTAAAAGACTTAATCAAATTGTAATTATCTGTCGTGTCTGCGAATAGAGAGATTTAGGGTTAGTTGAGCAATTGTGGGAGAAACTAATGGATCTTAAACAATCCATTCCCTTTGTAATTCCTTTATAAAGTGAATTTGTGTTGTGTGAGATACATAAGAGTACGCAATGTAGCCATAGGGGCATTAGTGTGATTCAGGCCATGAGGCCTTAATTACCTGTAATCGAGTATCTATGTATTAATGAAATTTGTGTGTTGATATATATATTCAGGTTTAATCGAAATTTGTATGTATCTGTGTGTTTCATATATGTGTGTGCTTTCTTTTAATGAATAGATCAATTGAGCGAGAGGAAGAAGTTCCTATGAACTTCATAGTAGAAAAAGTACGACAGAGATAGATTGATTGAAATGTGAATTCCATCAAAATTTATCATAAGGAAGTGAGAGAGGGACTGTTGAGCGCACATCACCACCAAAACTTGGTTTAATTACATATTACAATGCTGCAAGTTAAATCATATAACTCGCGATGCGATAAGGAGGACAAGACACACATCGAGCTTCTGTGTATATCGCATGTCACGTTTGTTAAGGGATCCTTGAACTGTAATTGGGTATGTGTTGTGATATGCGATAAGTTGTTCGCACCAATTTGCAAAATTGTTGTATTGCAAACTCGATATTATGTGTATTTCGCAATCGGCAGTAAAATTTATTTTGTGCACCATGTGAAATGTAAACCCTGCGATCTATGATAAGGGTTTTTGGCTGATATGCAATATATCTTATATTGCGATTGCAAAGTTCTATTAAAGGAGTTCGCTCTGAAATGCTTCTAATGTATATGTGGGCCCATAATGCACAGGTCCACGCAGTTTATGTTAAATGTAGATTTTTGTTGCATCAAAAAGGTGGTGCAACAAGTATAATAGGGGAGAGTGATGGTAGTGCTAGAGCTCATATTTAAAATGCTAACGTGAAACAACAAACTTTGGCCTTCCATAAAATATAGGGTGGGTACTTTAGTAGAGGTATGGATTTAGAATTGTCTACATTGTTGTTTTAAAATTTATAAATACACATAGGACATAGGACACAATACATCATTGATTAAAATACAATACTAGGAACCTAAACAAAACTCAAATATAAGTATTGCATTAGTTTTAACTGAAATACAAATTATTTCTGGTGAAATACCTCCATCCTTCCATCTTATGTTTCATTTATTTAACATGCTATAAAAATTATGATGATTCATAGCGAAAATAATTTATTAGTTATTCTCTTGTCATGTTGATTTCATACGTTTCTTAGTGGTGTGAATGCTTTATGATCTCTTGAATCTTATGGATTTAAAATGAATGGCAGTTGAATTCATTACCATTTATATGTCTGTAGTATGCCACAACATATTTATGGTTGGATGTGGAGTGAAATACGTAGTTGTTTTTGCTTGAAAAATTGCGGTTCTCTATAATTTATTTGGTTTGAGAGAT
Organism: Pinus albicaulis; assembly: GCA_034641835.2. Lineage (NCBI taxonomy): Eukaryota > Viridiplantae > Streptophyta > Pinopsida > Pinales > Pinaceae > Pinus > Pinus albicaulis. Next base: position 1,564,005,931 of record CM076582.1, read on the forward strand.
GAAAGGTGCAATACCAAGAGATTTCTCACTTACAAATCACTGTCTTTTTTGTTTTTTAACATATTTTTTGTTTCCTGTCACCTTAAAAATTTGTTTTGTATGTTAACCCTTGTTAAAAGTTGTATATGTATATGCACTTGTGTAACTAATCGAAGTCAGACAATGTTGGACATGAAACTGAGAGACGACATATTGGCTTAAGAATGGAAGGTAGGACCATGGATATGAGACATCTTGAAGGAGTTGTGCATAGAAACTTGAAATTTGAAAGAGAAGAAGGTGAGTTGTCACCTACACCAAAGACTGAGGATAAAAAAAGCACATTGTATGCCAATGTTAGAAATGTAGTGTCTAGTACAAATGTTATGCATAGAGGGGAGGATAATAGTGCAAACAAGTAGTATAGGAATAGATGTGAAGATGAAGAGGTTGAGTGTGGTGCTGATATACGAGGAGAACAGGATGGTGACGCAGATGATAAGGGGGAAGATGGTCCTCACAGATCGATTGAGGATAGGGAGAATGCTTCTGAAGCTCTTGATTTTCATGATGATGATGCTTAATCTAGCTCATGTTCCCCTTCGCGACCTCACGGTGCAGAGGACACAGAGGATGTAGTGAAAGTGAAGAAATATGTTGCAAAAGGTAGTTCACCAAGTATAGTAGGAAAGAGTGATGGAAGTTCTAGAGATGATATTGAAAACACTAATGTGAAACAACAAACTCTAGGTGGTAATGGTGAGGAAAATTTAATAATGGGATCATAAATCTCTGTCAGGGGTAGAATGAAAAATGGTGAGAGTGCCATCAAGGGAGATGGTGTTCATCAAAATGAAAAAAATGGGCATAAAAGTGAGGATGGAGAGTTGCATTCCACTACATATGCTGTTGATGAGATTCCTGGTAAAGCCATGCAGGTTGGTCGCATTGAAAAGTTAGATGACTCAAATGTTACGATTGTAGTTCCAAAAGAGTCAAGTTCAGGATGATTGGTTTTGTACCATGTGTTAAGTTAGAATACTTATTTTGTGTATGGGATACACTCAAAGCTTCAAGAGAATTAAAACTTATTAGAATAACTTGGCTTTAACAAGTAGTGTAATATAGAGAATTTTAAGTTTGTTTTTACCTATTTTGTTATTTTTCACTCATTTTGAGATTATTGTGGTCTTCTTCGTAGGAACAGGTGAGTTGCATTCAAGGCCTACGAAAATGGTTTGTGAGAGTGGGTGTGAGCCTTCCATAAAATATAGGGTGGAGCCTTTAATAGAAGTATGGTTCTATAATTGTGTACATTGTTGTTTTAAAATTTATAAACACACTAAGGACATAAGACACAATACATCATTGATTACAATACACTATTAGGAATCTTAACGAAACTCAAATACAAGAACTGCATTAGTTTTAACTGAAACACAGCTGATTTCTGGTGAAATAACTCCCTCTTCCCATATTATGTTTCATTCCTTTGACATGTTATATAAATTGCGATGATTCATAGAGAAAATAATTAATGAGCTATTCTCTTGCCATGCTGATTGCATATGTTTGTTAGTTGTGGGAATGCTTTATGATATCTTGATTATTATAAATTTAAAATGCATGGTAGTTGATTTGATTACTATTTATATGTCTATAGTATGCCACAACATATTTAACGTTGGATGTGGAGTGAAATATGTACTTTTTTTTTTCTTGCAATTTTGTGGTTCTCTATAATTTATTTGGTTTGAGAGATGAAAGGTGAAATAGTAAGAGAGTTCTTGCTTCCAAGTCACTGTATTTTTTATCTATTAATTTTTTTTTTTTTTGTGAGTTAAAAAAATTGCTCTGTATCTGAACCCTTGTTAAAAATTGTATATGTATATGCACTTGTGTAAATAGAATTTGTCACACAATGTTGGACATGAAACTAAGAGAAGACATATTAGCTTAATAGTGGAAGGTAGGAACATGAATCTGAGATATCTTGAAGAAGGAGTTGTACATAGCAGCTTGAAAGTTGAAAGAGAATAAGGTAAGTTGTCACCTACACCAGAGACTGAGGATAGACAAAGAACATTGTATGCCAATTAGAGCAATGAAGTGCCTGCTACATATGTTGTGCCTAAAGGGGAGGATAATGGTGCAAACATGCATTATAGGAATAGACATGAAGATGAAGAATTTGAGTGTGGTGGTGAGGTAGGAGGAGAACATGATGATGATGTAGATGATGAGGGGGAAGAGAGCCCTCCAAGATTGACCGAGGACAGTGAGAATGCTTTTGAAGCCAGTGATTTTCATGATCATGATGCCAAATCTAGCTCACACAATAGTGATACAATGTTTTAGAGACCAACCGTAAATGGGGATTTTGAATGTTCAAATTACAAGGGAAAATGGATGCCTGGTGCTGAGCGGAGGGTTGAAAGCAGTGGCTGATTTACTCTTGATACTCAGAGAAATAGAAGTGTGCTCTACATGCAAATTTTTTTATTATTAAAGCTACTACGGTGGCTTCCAAAACATATACAACTAATCCCTAGCCAAGGACACGAATTGTACCATGTTGCAAATCAAGTGCTTGTGTTCCATAATAGTCCAACCAAATTCTTGGAGCAGGAATTACTCTAGGTTCCTTTTCCAAAGAGCTCTATATCATCATTATTTTAAGATGAAAACAAATGATTTCCCTTAAAGGGACGTAGGTTGCCAATACTCAAGGTATGATACCATACTAATGAATACAACAAGGGAATATCTTGACAAATAGCTTCACCTCCAGGATTTCTACTAGCAAGAAAAATGCCCAGACTAGACCTTTCCCTATTGTAGCGAATATATTTACCAAATTCCATTCACTTCTTAGGGAAGAGCTATTGAAACATATTTCAGAATAAACAATAATAGCTTCCCCTAAAATATGTGTAAGAAATATAGATATTGTCTAGAAAAAACTATTACAAAATGAATGTAGAGTGAGGAAAAGTGGTTATCATGAATCATGGCTACTCAGAAATGGGGGTGATCCTGCTAAGTATTATGGTCAGAGTGCCATATAGAAATGGGGATTTTGAAAGTTTTAGATTTAGCTATTGTTGCATATGTGTTCTCCCACAGAATAGGTGAAAAATTGATGAGAAGATTTTCTTCAGCATATCCATATCGGCCTCAAATTTTGTGCAGCTTTGGGTTGCTACAAGGTTGAGGTGGCACAATTATAATTTTAGTTTCTATATTAGGAAGAAGTGCACAGTTTTGTATTTATCAGGTGTTTTTTCAATGTTGTCGATGGCATAATTTATAAGTTTAGAAAAAGTGCATGAGTTAGAGGATGTTCCAAATTTATCTAGGTGCTAGTTCCTAGGCAAAGTTATCATGTATGCCTCGGTACACCTTTTTAGGTAGCCAATTTTAAGGATTTTTGTTCCTAATATCAGTGCAACACAAAGATGGTCTATTTTTGTAATTCTTCGGCATTTTATTCTTCTATAAAATAAATATAGGGTAGGGGTTTTGTTTATTTAGTTTTGACCTATTGATTTGTAATCATATTCTTCTTCCCATCAGTTAAGTTATGAGAAATTATGTGTATATAAGTCTATATGCTATTTGTAATTTCCAGAGATATGATTATTCAAATTTAGTACATTACAGTGTGCTACTCCGAAGCTTGTTAATTTTTTTTTTTAACTTATGCCTTTATAGATCTAGGACTGTGTTTTTTTCTCTGTGGATAGGAGGTTAATTTATCAGTTTCCTAAAGGTTAGAGTTTCATTTTAGGAATTCAAATATGCATAACATGTTCTAAAAATTTAACAGGTTATTAGAGCATATTTTCTGAGATTTTCCAATATTTATATGTAGTAGAATACTACCTGTAAGAGGGGTTCATTGGAGTTTTCAATGTCCATGATGCCTCAACTTCAAAAATTGAAGGAAAATTGTACAGGAGATAGGTGTTGCTGCCCGTGAGAGGGTTGTGGGTGAGTTGCTTGTGATATCCCAGTGAATGAAACATTGTTTATGACTAGGAGAGTTGATTTTCACCCATGATAGGTTCTTGACATGATTTTTCCACCTCTTGGCTGATTTATTTGGTTGAGGTGTGTTCCATGAGTTACATAAATGACTAGTCACTAGTCTTGGTCTCAGAGTGTGACTGTCTAGCATTTGCTTCCAACTTTACACCTTGGAAGTGAATTCTATAGATGATGTTAGAGTAGGTTGATATGTGGTGTTTTGTGGAGGTTAAGGTTTCAACTCCTACCAATCTTATGTAGTTGGATTAATACAATAAGAATATGATGAAACTGTAGATTTCTTAATTTTGTGAAAGATGATTTGATCCTCAAATTTTGAAGAACTTGGTTCCATATGATGCCTTGACCACTTTATATGATAGTGTGAAATTGTATTGTTTCCTTACAATTGCTTCCAAACTTGTAGTTCTTTCCAAAAATCCCTACGGTTATATTTTTATTTCATTGGCAACTTTTACTCTTTTTTTTTTGCAAATTCACTCTCTTTTGGCTTTACTAACAACATTGCAAAGTTCTTTTTTGCAAATTCACTCTCTTTTGGATTTACTAAAAACATTGCAAAGTTCTCAGTTCTTTGGTCCTTTTTGTATGGTGTTGTTTCCAAGTTACAATTCTCATCCAATGATGGGTTTGCTAGAATAATATTAGAGAATTTATTGGATTTAATATAAACTTCCATATAACTGATGGGTGGGCTAAATTCTTTTGTTGGTGAAAATTATAACCTAGCGAGCACGTCAATGGGTGGAGTGGTGGTTGGTGACTTGATGCTTTGCATCAACCATATTTTCTATAGTTGATGTAGTCAACTTTATTTCAAATTGTGATAGTTTCAAAAGATGATTTTTATTTATGGTTAAAGAGGGTATTTGATGTACAAATAATACATTAAGATGTGAGGTTGTGGACCAGTCTTACTAGAGTGTCAAGTAGGATCCTCTAGAGCACCATTTCACAACGATTTTGTGAGAAATGGTGCTCCAAGGACTCCTACTATACACTCTAGAAACACTGGTCCACAACCTCACATACTAATATATTATTTGTACATCAAATACCCATTTGAACCATGCAACAAAATCATATTTTGAATCTACAACAAATTGCAATATAAAGTTGATTTTTACACACAATATTATCACCAAAATTTGGTCATCTAACTATCTACAATTAGAAGGATGGAAGTACACCATGTCAGACCAATTTTAACATAGTAAAATTTATTTCACTATAAGAAATAATTTAATAAACCATATTTTATTAAGTTATTTCTCGTTAAAACAAGAAACCCCATGAGGAATAATTAAATAAATCCTTATTTATTTGATTTTCCTCTACGAATAATTAACTAAACCACTATTTAAATATTATTTCTAGTCATATTTATCGCAATTATGAAAAAGAATTAGATAAATCAATATTTTTCTTATTTTTCTCTAGGAATAATTAATTAAATAATTATTTAGTTATTATTCCTTGTTAAATTTGACCTAATCACCTAGAAATAACTAAACAAATCAGTATTTCTTAATTATTCCTTAACCACATTCTTGAAATGATAAATAAATCATTTATTTTATTATTATTTCTAAATAAAGGTATTTAACCAATTTAAATATCTTTTACCTCCAACAAAATATAATAACTTATTCCAAGTGGTTAGATCTAGATCTTGATTAATAATATTTTATTATTCGCCATTATCAAGGAAAACTCAATATTTTGTTATAAATAGGAGGGTTTTCGTTCCTTCTTCACTTTGATCACTTTCATTGTCGTGGTTTGATCATTCTCATTGTTGCTATTATTTCCTTTTGCTTCTTGAGCTGAGATAGAGTTCAACATATTATCGGTTTTATGCAGCATTAAGAGAGAGCAACTTTTGGATCTGGAGCATTGAGTACAACCAAGAACCCATTCCATTGAGGGGGACTGGTAACTTGTATTATTTATTTTTACTAGGTGTTATAATATATTGAAAATTATTTAAATCTTGTCTTGTCTGTTGGATGCATGGAGTAATTACTATCTCTTTTTACTGTTTAACTATTTTACTACATAAATCTAGTTTTTTGCAACATTTGTTCTAACTATCGACTACATATCGAAAGAATTTAAGCAGCCATTTCTATGGTTTGGGGTGTTTTTCAGACACAAATAAAGTGATATCTTTTCATACACTTTTGTTAAGAATTTACACTAAGAAATGGTGACTACGTTGCGTTTATAATTACACATTAACGTCAACAAATGAGGACTCCACTGTTGTAATTTAGATTCCTGCATGACTAGAAGATTCAATAAAAAAAAATTTCTTTAGCTATTTTCAGTCTCTTGATTTATTTTTTTAATTTTTGTGCCCTAAATCAATCAAAATTCTAAATTTTGGTTGTTTTTGGGTGTTTTCTACAGGTAACAGGTATATGTCACCCTAAAGACAACAGTTTTTTCGCAACCTGCCGCCCGAAGATTTAGGAACATGAAATCGTACTTTTTCGCTCAAAAAATGCGATTTCTCACATAACTCACACCTATATGCCCAAAAAATCTGACTTCCACATCCCATAGGTTAGTACTTTCAAGCCGAGACTTTTTTCTGAATTTTTCTTGTGTCTGCCACGGTTTGCTGAGAGCACTATTTTGTGTTGTTTGACCTTTGTCTCATCCCATATTAGGCTGGGATATGCTCATTTTTTCTCCTTGAAGTATAACCAATCCTACTAGGGTTTTAGTACATTTCCACCTTTTTAGGAGGGGTCAAGAAGAGTAGGTAGTCTGAGATTTGCAACGCTTTCAACCATTATTTCAACGTCTAATCTATCCTCCTTTCCGGTCCTTCTTGATAGGTTATTATTCCATGCAAAACCCCCTCTTGAGTTTTGTTTGGTTTTTCCCTTAGGGCCCTTATTTCCCCTATAGTTTTAACCTTTCGCCTTCCATTTGCAAAAGCTTTCCCCTCCAATTTATTGTTGTTTTCTGTGTCATTTCCAGTAGATATGACTCAGTAGATCATTTTCCCTTAGACCTTAGATATTTTTGTTGCCTTATGTGTTTTGAGTCAATTTGACTCGCCTTTTAGGCTAGTTATTTGGGAAGCCTTATTTGGGGTTGAATTTATGCATGATTAGCTATTTCTTTTGCTGTCATTTAAATTTTATTTACAGTACTTAAACATTTTTTTTCTTTTCTTTACACAATCGTGTGGGCTTAATTAAAATTAACACACGGCTTGCACACAGTCACACATCAAGTGAAGAGTGCTTAGTTTACACCTCCAAGAGAATAAATAACATTATAATTAATTAATTTGCCTCACATAGCCTTTTTTTTATCACTCTTCAACCTTTTCGGGTCATTTTTGACTTGGCATCATTGCGACCCCAAGGCGTTTATCACGGAGACTCCAAGGCCTTCACCCTTAGTTTCCATTAGGAATACTTACTCCACCGTAGAGGTTTTAGGTTAGTCCTCCACCGAGTCCCCATACCGATTGTGATTCTGGTTCATTGGGTTCTTCCCCTAATTCAGAAACCAATTCCCCTTGCCCTCATATCGTCACCATGTCAGGCGACAATGTAGGTGTTGGTCCTTAAGCTGGTGGTGTCCCCGACGCTAATGCTAGAGCTCGTACTAGCCGAACCGCTACTGTAACCATTCCATCTACTCCTTTGCTTCATTTTATGGCAGGTTTAATCCTTCTCAATTTTAGCCAGTTAATCAATGACCCCATACTCCATGATGTAGGTTGGGAAGCAATGCAAACTAAGCTTCCTTTTAACATTCCTAATTTTGAAGGAAACAATAGAGAGGACCCTATTAATAATGTCCACTCCTTTCATACGTGATTCTCATATAATTCCATTACTGATGACTTCATTTGCCTTTAGTTGTTCCAACTTACGCTCACTGGAGAAGTTATGAAGTGGTATGTTGACCCGACTTCTGCGTCTCATTCTACTTTTTGAGAATCTTTCCATAGTGTTTCTGTCTTACTTCTAGTTACCCCTCTTTTATGATACCGGTACCAATTTTTTAACCACATTCCTTCGAATTTCTGCCAATCTCCTTTATGACCATGTCCAATAATTGCGTAGAAGGAGGAGCTTGTGTCGAGCTCCTACATCCGATGACCATGTCTATATGGATTGGTTTATTAGAATGATTTTTCCTTCCATTGGTAAATATGTCACATCTCATTTTCCTAAGGCAGAGGAAGAATCTCTCCACATTGCATTCAAATATGACTTCATCTACACCCAGTCTGGTTATGTTTATACCATTTTATCAGATCTTCCTAGAGCTAGTGGTGCTAACACACTCAGGGAATATCATTCCATTGATGGTATAATTGGATGTCTTTCACATCCATATACTCATCCTTCCATGGGCTATGGTTACCCCAGGAGGGGACCATCTCCTCTAGCACCTATCCCCCTCCCGACAACACGTATCTTGGTTGAAGCATGCGTTAAGCATTTTCTCAAACACATCAACCGCAGCCAGGGCTCGTTGTTGCTAAACCTCTTTACCAAATTTTCTCCCAACCCCTTTTCTATCCTTATGCATAGCCCGATGCTCCAGCCCCTCCAACATCCGTACCCTAGCCTCCTGTGCCTTCTCAACCTCTGCCACCACCTCCTCAGGGTGAATTGTATACACAATAGAGCGAAAGTAATCCTCCTAATTTGAAGAAAAATAATAATGAGAAAGGCAACCAGAACCAAGAAGTGTGGGGTAACCAAGGGCGCCAAGGTAATAAACTAAACAAACCCCAAGGGAACCACCCTAACACTGTAAACCATAAATAGGGCGATCAACCGAAGAAGAACAAGCCTCTTCATACAAAAACCCTTATTAATTTTGTCGTTTACATGACCATTATGCTCATGATTTTCCTGTTTTACCCCAGATGCAACAGTTGTGGGAAGCACAATTAGCGTCCATAGGATAGAAAGCCACCACTTTGCTTCCTCCATACACTGTGCAAACTTAATCGGTTGTGTTGACGAATCCTTTCTGTCAGCAAGGATATGTTGTTGCCCAACCACCTCAAGGTTAGGTCGCTCCTCAACCTCCACAGTCTATTACCCTTGATTACCATATTCTCATGATGAATTCTAAAGAGGTCAATACCACTGATGTCAACCTTTAGACCTGATCCCGCCAATATGACAAGCAACGCACTATGTAAACAACCGAGTCCCAAAGAAATTTCCAACATAGTCAATTTCGACAGCAAATGTTCCCTTACGGATCCCTCCACCTAAGTTAGAGTTCATTCACAAGATCCCCAAAGGGCCATTACGATGAAATCTTGGTTATACCAAAGCCACCCACACCTACAACATAGTAAATGACTTGGCGTAATCGTCTGATGCCATTTAACGCTAGAAGTACTCCCTTCATGCCCATCTCAACGAAACACTCTAATATATTCTTTGGGCACTGTGGATCCTTCAGATGATATTTTGATCATATTTGATGTTGACAACTCAGAACATCCCCCTTTACTCTCATCTATTGCCTTCTAAATACTAGTTAAGATTCGTAATGCCCATGTTCAGAGATGTATCATTGACGAGGGCGCATCCACCTATGTGATGTCTGCCTATGTTTGGAATAAGCTTGGATCACCCAACTTGGCCTCATCCACCATCACTTTGTGTGTGTGGGACTGTCACCCTTCTCAGCCCCTTCACATGTTCTGCAATTATCCTATCACAGTTGCGAGCAATATTGTTCGTATTGACATAGAAGCCATTGATGCCCCATTTGATTTCAATATCCTCTTAGGTCATAGCTATACCTATGCGATGTCAGTTGTCACATCTGTGGTTCACCATAAGATGTGCTTTCCCCATAGTGGAAAGATCGTCACTATCGATCACTTGACATATTACGAATGGAAATCACAGACCTCCCTTGAGCCCATCATATCTTTGATGGTCAATAACCAATCAATCACACCTCTCACAAGTGTTTCACTAGGAGTTTATAAATATTCCACCTTACTTATTTCATTCCCTAGTCCCACCCCTCTTATCAATCAACCAAGCTCATTAAGTGTTTGGATGTTACAAGCATCTCGGGCTAGCGAAAAGTTGCATGATTTGCCTAGCCAGCATCCAGAACCTTGGAAACCTGTTGTTGTTCACTCGACCTAGCCTTCAAGACCTTCTACTCAAGTAACTTATCCTTCTGCTGGTGTTTCTCCCAATATTTTTTAGCCAGGAACAGATCCCCCAAGCCTTAACCATTTGGGAGCCATTATGCTAGGATATTACCCTTTTGGTTAGATAACATTTTTATCTCCCCCCTCTAGAGTTTTTCTAGTTCCCGTTATGGCTATGTTGATTCTTCCCAATTTGACCCTGGGGATCCTAGTTTGGTACATCAATCCCTGAGCAAACATTTCACCTAGTCACTGAAACCTTATACCTCTTTCACCTCCATCTAACTGGTCGCCATGACACATCCCTTTGCTTCAGTGCCCCAGCCACCTCAACAGGAACCTACCCTTATTGTGAAAGCATCTGGTGAGGGGGCCAAAGCCAAAAATAAGGAACCTAAGGAAAAGGTCCCCAAAACAATTCCTAATCCTCATAAGCCTCCAAAGCAGTCACCTCCATGCGAATTTTGTCATGTTGTTGGGCATTCCACCCATAACAGTCCTCAGCTTTCTCATCTCAAACCTATGGTCAACGAGGCGTTTCCTAAATATGAAATCTTGTAGGTTCATGTTACCTTACCCTATTCAGCTAAGAAACTCAAATCATTGCGCACAAACCACCCCTATCCATTTTGCAACCTTTATGGTCGTTATTATCATTATTGTCCCCATCTCGATGAATTTTGTGTTACCCTTGAGGCAGTTCATGATATAAAGGTTGGTCGTAGTGGATCATGTACCCCTCTACTTGTGAGTTCTGCTTCAGTAGAACCGGAGGACATTTCTGCACCCATTGCTCCCCTCTATTTTGAGATGACAGAATATTCAGTTGCTATTCTCTACCTATCGTTATCCATGAGTTCCATGGTGGAATACCCCTCGTGGGCATCCCATTTGGTTTCGGTTTAACCTCCCTCAGTGAACGCCTTGGTCTCAACATTAGTAGATGTTTCATTTACTATATTTTTTTCTACCCCTCGTAGCGATATGTATGTGAACCATATTTCTCATGATGATACACCAGGTAGCCTCACGATGTCATATGGTATCCCTTTCACCAGTCCTCCCATCTTCCATTCTGATGAAGGTATTATAGAAGACATGACCACCCCTGATTTTCGCTGGGATGATATGCACCATCGTTTGTACTTACTTCTGTAGTAGTCCCATGACCAGTATGCTATGGAGCCTAAAGACTTCATTCATGATGAAGGCGATTGGTTTAGAAATCCATTCTGGAAACATATGATTTCAAACAAGGAAACATGGCCAATATATCTCCTACCGTTAAAATAAAAATTTCTAATATTTAGGTGTTTAATAAAACACTACCTTGGGGGCACATTGCACCCCAGAAGAAATTGAGGTTTACACCAATCTATTCAAGGAATTTTGTGATTTTTTTTCCTCGTTTTATTCAAATATGCCTAAACTTGATCCCACCATTGTCGACCACCATATCGATACATGGCCAGATACTAATCCTATGTGATAGAAGTTTAGAGCCATTATTCCTTCTAGGCGAGAGACCATCAAGGCCGAAATCGATAAGCTCAAGTAGCCTAGTTTTATCTATCCCATTGAATACATCACATAGGTTTCCAACCTAGTTCCTGTTCTCAAGAAACAAGGCACCATTCGTGCCTACATTTCCTTTCACGACCTCAACAAAGCTTGTCCCAAAGACAACTTCCCTACACCATTTATAGACCAAATCATTGATGAGTGTGCGAGGCATGAGGTTCTATCCTTTATGGATGGTTCCTCCAGGTATAACCGGATTACTATTTGTCATGATGATTAGTTAAAGTATGCATTCATTAGTCCGTGGGGAAATTTTTGTTATATGGTCAGGCCTTTCAGCCTAAAGAATTCCGGAGCCACATTCTAGCGGGCCATGTCATACTACTTCCATGACTCGGCTCGCATCATCCTTACCTACCTCGAGGACCTCACTGCTCGTTCTAGACATAGGCCACACCACATTCATGATTTGCGTATAATTTTTCTCCGATATCACAAGTATAATATCTGCCTCAACCCACTGAAGTGTGTCTTTTACATTCTTGTCGGTCATCTCTTGGTCTTCATTATGTACAAATATGGTACAAAAATTGATCCCCTCAAATTTCAAGCCATTCTTGAGCTTCCCATTCCTCATACCTTGTGCTAGTTACAAAGCCTTCAAGGCAAAGCCAACTTCCTTCATCGTTTCGTCCCTAACTATGCCACTACTGCGCATGGGTTTTTAATACTCCTTAGATATAACATTCCCTTTTTTTGGGATGACTATGCCCAAAAATCTTTTGATACCCTGAAACATGCTCTCACATCCGCTCCCCCGATTAGTCTTCCTAACATTGAGAGGGATTTCATCCTATACATCTCAGATTCAACCCATTCCATCACTAGGGTCCACATTTAGGAAGATGACACCAGAAAAAAACATGTTATCTATAATGTCAGTAAGAATCTTCAGGGATCCCCTGTATCGCACTCACTTGAATATAAGTTGGTTCTCATTATTGTGTTCTCGGTCCAAACACTTCATCATTACATCCTTACATGTTCCCCCAAGGTCGTGACCAATTCTAATCCCATGGATTTCCAATTGAGTCTATGTATCATCAATGGGAAGTATGCATGTTGGATCATTATCCTTTAGGAGTTAGATCTTGAATTTGCCACACCCAAGGGTAAGAAATATTTAGTTCTTGTTGAACTTGTTTATGAATTGCCTACTGGTATGCGTGATCTGAAAACTAATGATGATTTACCCATTGAGCACTTGATTGCCATTACTTTAGACGATCCTTTGTATGGCGACATCCTTACCCATTTTCAAACCTAAAATTTTTCTTCTCATCTTGATCATGATGCTCGACGATGTATATGACACTGATCCCCCCGCTACCTTCTCATTGTTGACGATATTTATCATTGCGTAGTTTATTATGTCATTCGTTCTTGTCTCACACATGCTGAAGTTGAGCAAGTCCTTAACGCATGCCATAGTTGCACTTGTGGTGGCCACCTCTTTAGCTTGGACACTGCCCAAAAAATCATGTGTGCTAGGTATTTTTTGCCTTCTCTCCCTGGTTATTGTATTGAAGCAATCAAACACTATTCCAATTGTCAAATATTCACCCCAAAGGCACGAGCTAAACCTGCTCCCCTCCATCATGTCATATTAGGCGGTCCCTTTTATAAGTGGGCCATTTACTTTATAAAGTTTCAACCTCCATCTACTGGTAACCACAATTATATCATCATGGTGGTAAACTATTTCACCAAACGGGCTAAGGCCATGCCAATGTTCAATAACAAGGTGGATAGCACCGCTCTATTTTTCTTTAACCATGTTATCGCTCGATTCAAGGTCCTAAAACAATTGGTCTCTAAACATGGCCGACATTTTGAAGATGAGATATGGTGTGAGATATCTTCTCTGTTGGGTTTTGAGCACCAATATTCATCCTATTATTATCCCCAAGGTAATGCACAAGTTGAAGCAGTCAATAAAATTATTAAAAATATGCTTTAACAGATGATGAACAAGCACAAAACCAACTGACACATTATCCTCTTCCCTTCTTTGTGGGCGTATAGAAGTTCTGTTAAAACAACAACTCGGTTTACTCCTTTCCACCTTGTTTTTGGCGAGGAGGCAGTCTTACTGATCAAGTGTGAAATCCCCTCCCTACACTTAGCTATCGAACTTCTCCTTGACACCCAAACTTTAGAGCAAAGACTTATCATGCTTTAGCATGCTTCCGTCGACTATCGTGTTGCATTGCAAACCATTGAAGTGGCCAAGAAGTGCACCAAATCTCAATATGACCGAAAATTCCACCCTTGTATCTTCTACAAAGGCGCTCTTGTTCTAGTGTATGACCAGGCTCATGATGTCCTTGGTCATGGGAATTTTGACTCATTATGGCTAGGACCTTACATCATTAGTAAGGATTTGGGAAAGGGTGCATACCTTCTAGAGTATTTCTAAGGCCAACTCCTTCCTAACCCTCTTAATGCACTTTACCTCAAGAAAATTTACCCATAACATCTCCCATAAACATGCGTGTATTTATTTCTGTCATGCATTTAGGCAGCTTGCATTTTTCATCATCATCTCATTTGTTGTCTTCCAGCACCTTTTATCTGGATCCATCATCCACATTGTATATCAGCTATTCCAATGGTGCAAGTGGTTTCTCCCGGAATCTAGCCTCGACATCTTGGGCCATTTTTACCCCTGTGCATTCGTTGGTCCTCTGAAGCGGCATATTCATTGGACCTTACACCATAACTAGGCCGAATATGATACAATGATAGGTTTGTTAGTCGATACTGCTGATCATCACATCCTTCATATTCATATTCATTTATATTCCTTGATGCTTTTCATGCAATTGAATGGTGTCTATCGTGTGAATAACCATTTCCTTTTTAGAAGATTTTTACGAGTGAAGCTCTTAGTGCGTAAATTTGAATCCATTAGATTCAGTCAAGTACCTAGAGCCCAAAATCACTATGTAGATATAATTGCATATAATATTCTATATTGGTGCTTATCACATTCATTTAACACAAGACAATAATAAAACAAAGCGAGAACCATATACTCGTCATATATAAAAATATGCATTCCCATGTTATGTATCGACAAAATCATAAATGTTTGGAGTCTACTACTCTAAATAAATATGACATGCCCATAACATGTTACAAAAATCAAAATTTGGGGAACCACATGACCCTACATCTAGTAATTACCTCGAGGTTCCCGAGCCAATGGCTCAGCTCCACCAGCTTGCAGATCCTGAACTTCCTGTCTGGCATGACCACTCACCACTCAAAGGGTAACCCTATGCATACCTCGATGTACTGGTCCTTAAGATCATACTGCCCACACTCTGATACACATGTCACTATCAACTAATACCTGCAATGGGCATCCTTCACTAGAGCCTCATAGTCAAGTCTCTAGTCTCCTCTCACTCCACTAGATCCCGCAGCCCCTTGTATTGCAGTTCATCCCATATACCCTCTCAACTTCACTACTGCTATATATGCATACCAAAAGTCACAAATCAGTACAACATACATAGTCTAAAAAATTTAAATATAGCAACTGTCACTTACCATCACATCCTTGTGCTCGACCAAGCGGAAGTGGCAAGTTAGGGTCCCCCCTAAAATTTCCTACGACTGTATGGATAAGCATCTATGGACAACGGCATATGATCCCAGTGTGCAGAAAAATTGGGTCGAAACACCTGAACGAGTCTCCTGCCTCCTCCTATTTGCAACAACTACCCCCAGCAGTGCATCCTAGGCTCCTGTGGGCCCCCATCCTAGATCTACACATGAGGTCAGAGCATGGGGATCTTCTTTAATAAGAACGAGCACAAAATTGTACCTAAAGCACAATCATTGTTCACAAGTTTCTTGCACAGTGACATATGTCATTTCACTGATGACAACATCGTTTGCACCCACCCATAGTAGGTCCCACTTAAAACAATCTCTATGAGTGTCATCTGCCCCCTAGTGATATGATGGAATGTATGGTTGCCCAGCATCTGAAGTACTGCTATGGTGAAAACCCATGTCTCTAGTCACAATAGATCACTAATCAGAAAGGTCATGCCCTTAGCACGAGCTTCCAATATACAATGGCACTCCCTGAACTCTTATATATTCCGCCCATGTGGTAAAATTGGATGTATGTTTCCCACCACCCCTAGTGTGTGGAGTGCAGTCATAAAATAGATGTCCTCGATAGTAATATCTATACTCTTCCCCTAGACCATGAAGACCTCCTAGTCTGGATACCTATAGCTGATTATCCCCGATAGTAAGAGCTCACCTACCCTTATCGTATGGTTCTCAACCATCTTGAGAACTCGATATCTAGCAAGTGCTCCTCATACCACCCGATACCCCTGGATCTCAGCCCAAACAACATCCAAATCTCTCTCACGCCATTTTTCCTCAACTCTGCCATACCTGCACAACACCATCATGTTTTTTCAGTTCAAATAAGGACAAATGACTGTGACAAGAAGTAGAGGCCAGTTACTAAGGCTCTGACACCTAATCTAAAATACTAAATAGATGAAAATGTAGAGTAAGGTTAGGCCACCTACCTACAATTGACAGATCCTGATCCCAATTGCTGGTTTGACCACTAATATTGCCTCAATATTTAGGTCGTCCTCCTCCTCTCCAAATTAAGAACAACTCAATTAGCAAATGAATAAAATTGGAAGGAAATTGACCTAATAAAGGAAAAACCCTAAATTTTCCTTCACTAATTGAGACCAAACCATAGCTTGGTTTGACGAACCGTCAACACCATTGGAAAGATCTCACTGACCACTATCATGGATCTTCCTTTTATTTTTGTAATCTGACACTCCACCGGGAAACCATTTTTCCGAGAAGGGTCACTTTGCCACCTCCTAAAATCAAATTTCTTCACATGCGCTACTTGTTCTTGGGGCACCACTTTGCCTTCAGAATTCTCAATGCGTGTATTGATTTTTGTCAGGAGTAACCATCTTTTGCTCATTTTTTATGGCCCCCACTAGGCATATTCTGTGTGGTAGCACCATCGAGTCACCCTTCTTCACAGCATTCGATTTGAGTCATCACCACATTCATCAAGTCTATCATGAGTCCCTTTACCTCCTTCTACAGTATTCTATTGATTTTTTCCTTGTATCTCTCTCTCGTGTCTCTCCCATTTTGGCCTCAAGTCACACTGTCTCCCATCCCCTCTGGAGTCGAGTGAGTCGTTTCTACGTCATCCATGTTTTTTATGCTCTAAAGAGAAAATTTGTCCATCCAATACTTAGTATCCCCAACTCCATCATCATCTCCGGTGTTAATCCATTAGTCACTTTACTACGATCCCTCGTGCCTTAGTTGAGGATTCATAATTAACTGATGCCTTAGTTGAGGATTAATAATTAACTTACCTATGGCGGACCTCCTTTTGTCGACATCAACACATTCATTTGAGAAGACAAGTATAGAGCGCTGTGTTACAATGTACCTTGGTTACACCTTCCATTCTTTTTCGGTGCCTCAGACCGAGCAAAGGGAATAGTCATTTCTCTTTGACTTGGATGTTTCTCATCCACTTGGCCTCAACTTATTATCGAATGATTAAGATGAGTATACTTGATGGTCTAGTGATCTGAAAGATTGTACTAGTGATTCCTGGGTGTGTGTGAGATGTTTCAGACCTAATGAGGGGGTGGCCCTTCAAGTAGTCCCCCACATCCCCATATGACCTCAAATTATGCTACAGCCTCAGATGCAACTACACAGATTTGATGGTTTTGGTTTCAAAAACTTACAACGCCGACAACATGCACATATCACTCATATGATCCATTCATATTACAGATCCCTTCCCTGTTTAGCTGGGCTTCTTTGGTTGTAACTATGTCTCATGTACTTGGAAATTATTGTATTTAGTCCTGGCTTATGTTTCTCTTGGTTAAGTATGTATGTGTGTTCCATTATATTTTTGTTTGGCCCATTGTATGCTAGCATATCATCTAACATTTATCATGTAATTTATTTCCTAGTTTCATTTTGCTAGGAGCACCATTATTATTTGTACTTTTTCATCTCAGTGGGCATAGGTATGCATCCCCCGCCTCATTGAGAATAGGTCTGCAAACATAAAAGGTTACTTATATATTTTTTAGGTCTCTTCCCTCATTTTATTTCCCAAATCCACCTCAGGCTGAAGGAAGGCGGGATTCAGGGTAACACCAAACCACGCTCAGTCTGCTAGCTAGCCCTACCAAAACAGGAGAGGGCTCTCTCTGGGTCAATCTCAGTAAAAATGTATCAATAGGCCTTGAGATGACTGAAATTAGTGCTAATTTTAGGCTAGGTATATTAATCAAGGAGTTTGAAATGATTTTTTAAGGGTTTTTGTTGGAAGAAGGGAAAGGCAATTTTGGGCTTGGGGATGAGGCCAAATTCTTGCAGAGTTCAAGTTGGGGCATGGAAGGCAATGGCTTTGAGGTCTTAGATTCAATGAATGAATGGAAAATACTGCTGAGGAGCTAAAGAGGGCAAGACGGTGCAAGGATCCTCTTCAAACTGACGAAAACATATAAACTAAACAAAATTTTAAGGCAGAGCACCAGCAAAATAATGAATTCTACCTTAGTTACTCATTTGTTTAATTCCGAAGCGAAGAGAAGGGAAATGGCATACATAAAAATTAATGAAACTTACAGATACATGGAAAAAAACATCATCAAAACTCAGAGCCAAAAGGATCCCAACAAGTGCTGCAAAAATCTGGTCTTTCCTTTGCCAAAAATCTGAAATGAATATACAATGAGGTGCCAAACTATTCCCAAAAGTCCAACCATGAAAATGTCTCAAAAAATACAATATATAGAACATCCTAACCCCTTCCCATGCCTCTAGGGGTCGAGCTCATCCTTCTAGGAGCTGTTTCAACCAATTCTAAACTAGGAACTGAAATCTAGGCAATCAAACAACTTGCCTCTATATGCTAGGAAACCGATCCATTCACTTAATTTTCACTTTTTAGTGAATGAATCCTATATAACAAGTAAATATGAGAAAAAATTACATCATATCCATAAAATTACATCAAGATAGGTCAATAATTACATCACAAAGTGAAACTAGTCAAACTGGCCGAATTTCTAAGCTGAAAAGTAAAAATTGGACCAAAATCCTCTATGCGCCGCGTCAGAAAACTCAATGCACCGTGCCACTTTGATCGTATTTTTGGGGCACTTCCTGAAGTCCAAATTGAGCTCATGATAGCTCGTTGGAAAGCCCTATCTGTCTAATATCCAACCCAAGTAGAATTTTTGAATTTGGAGTTCAGTTTCCCCTCAAAAACGTCAATCTCCCAAGACTGGTTCCTGCTGGTGAAAAAGGTGGCAGAAAGGCCATTTTTTGTGTGTTTTTGACCCTTAAGACCATCCAGAAATTGATGAAATATCTCAGAAATTCCTGAGCATGCATAATTTATCATAAAAAATCAAAAATGTAAATTTTTCCTCCAGAAGATCTTTCAAACGTAAGCGCACGTCGAGTGGCGCGACACGTCGGGAAGAAAAACCTGTTTTGCAACCAAAATTTCAAAAATGACAAAATTTACTCCAAATTTGCTGAAATTTGGAGTGAATGTCTCCCATCATGTCCCATGCTCAGCCAAGGAAGCTTCGGCCAATATTTGGAGTGGATCATGACTTTTTCGCCGTTTCAGTGCTCTTCTGAACGTCGCCTTTAGGATCTTCATCCTAGCTCTGCAAACGTGTGTACGGGCCCAATAGTGGTTCTTCATATGTCTGAGCATGTATTTTTCCCTATTTTCCTTCGCCAAGAGCTTCTCCAGATGAATTTTGACTCTTGTAAGGCAAGTCTCCCTCTCAAATGGTGTCATGTCACCTGGTCTCTTTCGGGCCAATTCATGGTCTTCACGGATTTGCCGCAACTCTATGAGTGTCTGCTGATCCTCCAATTGTTTATTCCACTGCTCCAAGTATTTTATAACACATTGAGCTCTCTGCAATTTCTCGGTCAGTGTGTCAATCTCAGCTTTCTGCTCCTGCATGATTTCTTTCAACTTTAAGCTGGGAGAGCTCGAATCAACATCGATCAATATAAAATCAGTATCTTGGCCTCCTGAGGGGCCCTCATCCTGCATAGGCTTCTTGCCTCTGTCCTGTACCTGTGCTGATGTAGAAGGTGATACCCCTTCCATTCCATGTAGAGATAGTACTCGCGCTGCTGTCCAAGGTAACGAGACCCCTTCCACCCCGGGTGGAGATAGTACTCGTCGTGCTGCTGAAAATAAGGCTCTGGTACCTCTCTGATAGGTAACACACACTGGAACACTGATAGGCTCTGTCTCAGGAACCTAAAACTGATGTGAAGGCTCACCCTCATCATGAACAATCTCTGGAGGAGGCTGAGGGGCTGTAAAGAAGTCACGGGAAATGAACTCCTCCCATGCAATGCCCTGCAATCCAAGATGATGTACCATAATCATCTTAATGAGCGCATAATGATAAATGTTGTTATGTTGTTGCTCTGGAGTCTTTTTCTACACAAGGGTAGCACATGAAGTATGGAATATTCATCAGTCTCACTCTCGTGAAATGCATCAAAATTCTGATGTGGTATGCATAAAGGCGTGAGAATCTACCCTCGCAACTGAAGTTTATAATGATGAGTTTCATTAATGGCGCATAGGACTCCTTCAAGAATCTGAAAGGAAACACCTTGCTGAGCTGGCTCGTATAACCAGGCCTGATGTAAGGTTCATAATATTCTCTATCCAGCTGTTATCTCTTATTCCACTCTTCACCTATGTTTGGTATCCCGGTCCCCTAAGAAATGGTTTCTGGTGTCAAGGTGAAGTTCACTCCAGCAAGGTTTACATGACCATCACGCAAATGTAGGACAAATAAATGAACCAACTCCTGATGATGCTGAATCTGAGCGATCATCTCACAATACTGAAAACATGAATGTTGCTGAAAGCATGCCATTGCAAGCGGGCAGACCTGCAACTGAGTCAAGGAAGTGGGCTCTTGTCTGATGTGCCTGCCACTTTTATGAGACCTCCTCGGTACATTTAGCTCTGAGGTTGAGTCACTGTCCCGCTCATATCCTAGCTCATATGATGAATTTGTCTCTGACATGGTGCTTTGCAATGTGTATAATAAGTATATGCTGAGAGATATGTGGTGAAAACAAGAGTTTGGCTTTCAATACCCAATATGTACCAAGTATGAAATGATAGACTGTGGTAAGTATGATCAGTGGGAAAGTGGGAGTTTGTTAAGTGCAATCAATGCAAAAACAGTCACTTGATTTATGTTTAGGAACTTTGGGATTCAGGGATTTTATAAGTGATATGGGAGTGGGAGGGCTAATAGGGTTTTAGTGGTAGGGAAAATGGGTACAAGGGATATGATGGTTTTGGGATAGAGGGGAAAAGGAGAAGGACTGTGATAGTAGTGTGATAGCAAGGAGGAACGGAAACACAAGTGGGAATGGAGTTTACAAATTGGCACCAAAAACCACACTTTCAATTTCAAGCACAAACCCTATGGAACAGTTTTCATCACATGAGAGGGATTGTAATTTTCCCAATTAAACTTTCAAATTCCTTCCTCCAAATAACACTCAATGCAAACTGAAATCAACAGCAAAGAGCTCACAAACTTACTTGGAGCAGAGGTGACAGAATTATTTTGATTTTTTATGGAGCCGTGATGAATTTTTTGCCTTGGAGGCTCTGTGCACCGCGTCTCCTGGATGCGCCGCGCCAGAGGAAAAATGCACTGTGAAAAAACCACCCAATGCGTCACGCAGCCTATGTGCATCGCGCACTTACCCAGTGTGCCACGCAGAGTCTCAACACAGTATTGGCTTTGAAAATTACAGTTTCGCCCTTCCACAGCTTGAGTCGTCTTTCACATGATCTCTTGAATGCAAATGACATTGATACAGATAGAAATATCTTCATAAAGACATGGCTTTGATTTTCTCTTTGTAAGACCCACTTTGTAGTGTTTAAAAATTGGCATTTCTTCACTTTTAATACAACTCTGTTCTTCAAGTTTCCTTTTTTATTTTTTTGGCTTGAAATGATGGCTTTCTTGGTTGATTTTTTGCAGGGATGGTGGCATTTGGACTTCGACAAAGGATGACCAGAGGCTGCATTTGAAGTACTTCATGGCGGAAAACTTTAAAAAATACATATTTATTACAAACAGTTAATTTGACGATTTCTTCTTCAAAACATAGTTTTGAAGAAGAAACATCCTTGAACATTGTTAATGATGAAAATCTTGAAATGAAAAATTATTGAAGACATCCTCATGGCCTGTGAGCATTATTTGACATTCTGAAGACCAAACCCTAGACCTAGTGACTGAAAGACTCTTTTTTGACCACAAAACCTTCTATGACTGTAAATGACTGAAATCAACTTTAATGAATTTTGATAAATTTTGACCAACCCAGTAGGTATAAACATGAGGGAAACTAGTGAAGAGACCCTTCCGTCAGATGATGGCATGCCCCTAATGGAATGCAGATGAATGAGCGGAATGAGACACCTAAAAATGAAATGCAATAAGAGAAATGATCTCTGATGGAGGGATGTAAAGACCGACTCTAACACCTCAGTCATTGTCCTCTTTCATTTCACTCCATCTATGTCTCTCTCTCTCTCTCTCACTCCCCTTTCGTATCTATTTATTGTGTTCTTACAATTTATTTTTTTCATACGATTAGCTCCTAACGCTCGCACATTGGAGGTAAATATATCATCACCAAAATTTGGTCATCTAACTATTTAAAAGTAGATGGACTGAAGTACACCAAATAAGACCAATTTTACCATAGTAAAATTTATTTCCCTATAATAAAGAATTTAATAAACAATATTTTATTAAGCTATTTATGGTTAAAACATGAATCTCCATGAGGAATAATTAAATAAATCCTAATTTATTTGATTTTCCTCTAGGAATAATTAATTAAACCACTTTTTAAATAATATTCCTGGTCATATTTAACCCAATTATGAGAAATAATTAGATAAATAATTATTTTTCCTATTTTTCTCTAGGGATAATTCATTAAATCATTTAGTTATTATTCCTTGTTATATTTGACTAAATCACCTAGAAATAGTTTAAAAAATCATTATTTGTTAAGTATTCCTTAACCACATTCTTGAAATGATAAACAAATCATTTATTTTTTTATTATTTCTAAATAAAGGTATTTAACCAATTTCAATATCTTTTCCCTCCCGCAAAATAAAATAAAATATTCCAAGCGGTTAGTTCTACATCTTGGTTAATAATATTTTATTATTTGCCATTATCGAGGATAACTCAATATTTTGTTATAAATAGGAGAGCTTTCCATTCATTGTTCACTTTGATCACTTTCATTGTCGCACTTTGATCATTCTCATTACTATTACTATGTTCTTTTACGTATTGAGCTCTCATAGAGTTCAACACATTCTGGGTTTTCTGCACCATTGAGAGAGAGAAACTTCTGGTACTCAAGTGTTGAGGAAAAGAAAGAACCCATCCCATTGAGGGGGACTGGAAACTTGTATTAGTTCCCTTAACCAGGTGTTATAATATATTAATATTTATTTAAATCGTTTATTGTCTGTTGGATGCATGGAGTAATTACTATCTCTTTTTACCGTTTAACTCCTTTTACTGCATAGATATGGTTTTTTGCCGCATTTTCTCTAGCTATCGATTGCAAATCTAAAGAATTTAAGCGGTAATTTATGTTGTTACCTAGTTTGTTTTTCACACACAACTAAAGTGAGCTATTTTCGTACACTTGTGTTAAGAATTTATGCTAACACATACACATTAAAATAAACATCCAAAATGTCTACATAATTATGAAGTGCTAAACATGTCATCTTAGTGGATTAATCATGGACTGTCGACTGTTAGTTAGAAAAATAATATTGTTGATATTGAAGTTACAAATGACACATGTACACTAGAACTAGACAATAGGAAGAATAAACAGTGATTTTATGAAATGAAGTAGGCCATCATGACCAAAACATTATCTTTAAAAAATAGGTCATAATGACCAAAGAGTCATGTTTATGAAATATGCCATGTCTAAACTTTTCAAAATAGAGATATTATATTACAAAATAGAAATTGAAAGTTCTAAAATTGAGATATTTAATATCATAATAAAATAAATGAAAACAAATAATTATTCTAATAATATAAGATAATTTTGTTAATGTCCAAAAAATGATCAATCTAGTATCTAATTTTCCTTTGTGTTACCACTAACATGAGAATACACATGGATGTGGCTGTGGAGGTAATTACAAAGATGAAGTTTTACATGAATATCATGATATTGTAGTCCTGGCTGGGTTGAACATGGCAGTAGGCAAGTGTGGCATTTGAAAATGATGATGGTTATCAAAAGGTGCAATATCCAAGTTCTCCAAGTCCAATTCTCCAGCTTCCAAATTGTCATCCTTTGGATAAAAATCCCAATTGTAATATATGTTTTATCTATATTTTCCTCTTATAGTGGGACACCTAAAAGCTTTAATGCACATATAACAAGCTCTCTTCCTGGTATAGATTCAAGGTGTTTTTTGTTGACATTGTATCAAAATGTAGGTGTTCTAACACTTATTTGTGGAAGAAGTGTTCACTACCTATGGAAGTACCCCATTTTTCCAAATATTGCACCTTTGGAGTAGAAACATCATACATGTTTTTCCACTAGAGTGAATTCATCATATTCCATTATATATAAATGGATAGGAATAACTGAATAATCCTTTGGCATTGATGTAGGTACTCAATTGTTGTTGTATGATATTTCACTCATCAATGAAAACATTGTTTAATGCTTTCATTTGACCACTTTACACTTATGGATCCGTTTTCAGTTTTCTCTTCACTCTACAAATAAACACTGATGTTTTCAGCCATGATGTAAAATATTTTTTTGTGTCACAATGTATGTTAAAGCATGGATTGGAGTATTTCTCTCTGTTGATTGTTTTTCAACTTCTACTCAAATAAATTCATATAAGTTCACATCTCTAGGTTCAACAATGTCATTAATTTGTCCTAGTATGGTGCCCTCTTGCTTATGTAATTCCCCAGTCACTGATTGATATCAATTTACAAATTGAGTCACGTTAGATTTGATGAATTAAAAAACATATTAATCTCTAACCAAAAGCTAGGATAAAATATGATATCTTACACTACATAAGCACTATCACTATTTGTTGTATTATGTATACTCAAGTTCTCCCATAAATCACTCACCATCATATTAGACAATGCTCATCTTATCTTCAACGTGCACTTGAAGGTGAGCTAATGGCTACCAAATCTAGTCCTTGTGAGCTTAAGTAATTTTAAATTAGAGTGAATATAGTAAATTTAGTGGAAAAAAATATGCCTTGTCATGAATTTGACGATGGCATTCCATTCCTTCTACAAGGAATTGATCCAGTCATGCTCTATGTGCTTAATATTATTATGTATTAAAATATTCGACATGTGCAACGAACAATCAGAGTGAAAATGTGAGGATGTACATGCTCAATGGCGTTCCTGATACTTTACAATTAGCTACATTATCTTAAATTAATTTTGTCATATTGGATGGCCCTATATCTTTATTAATTTTTGGTAAGAGTTATGAAATGCTCCCAGAACATGGTACAAATTATGAGGAGCCTTGGCTGCAAGGAAGATTTCATCACTAGCCAACACACCAAGAACATTTATCAAATGTTGGTTTTTAACATTTGTTGACACGTCAGAGAAAATGGAAACCCAAAAATTTAGCCACTCATTCATAAACTGTCCTAGAGAGCTCTGGAGATTATCTATTTTCATGTCTAGCAACACAGTTCTCACTTTTTCATATCCAGGGATTTTGTATCCATTAGGGGTAATTATTGATGGAGCGAACCATAACATACCAATATCATGAGGATAAAACATTGAATTGTATAGGCAGAGAAGCGTTCTTATATAATTCCTAGGTATAATGTATTTTCACATCTTATTATGTTTATACAAAATGACCTGAATATGTTACCATATGTGGTTTTATCAAACTCTACTAGGGTGTAACTAGTTATAAGAGTACACTTGTTTCAGGGAAACAAATTTTATTTTAGAATTGGTTTTACTTTCCTTCATATATTAGCTTTCTTTCTATTTCTTGAATAAATTGTAAAGCATTATGAATTGGTTAATAGTCTAATAATTAGATGAGTAGGTCGGGACAAAGATTTCGTTACCATATTTTCACCTCTATCTTTGTTTGTTGCCATTTTTGACATCAATTTATTTTAAAATATCTCACATGATATCAGCTTTTCTTTGTCCCATATGGCCACAAAGTCTCATGGAATGTTATATAAAATATAACTATGTAATGAATTACTACTTAAATTCTTCTAAGAGCTTAAACGTTAAAATAGTGCTTCTTAGATTTTTAATGCGTCCATTACTCTAGTTAGAATGATTTTTATTTTCAGTGATTTTTTTTTGGATTCTAGAATTGTATATTGAGATGCAATTGAGATAGTGAATAATTTTAAATTAACTCATCATATCAAACTATGACACCTTAGAAAAATAATTAATGGAAAAATGTCTATGGAAAATACTGTCATTTGGAATATATGTCAAGTTAATGTGCTTTATACTACAAAATTTACATTCATACTATCATATTACTTTACACAGTTACAATTGGAACGTCGAGAGGTTTCTAAAGGAATATCCAACTAAAAATTTGTTTGTTCATGTCACATCAAACATCGGAAAGGAGATGCCTTAATTCAGAGCTTTATCATGCCCATGGTGGACCGCTTGTGTCCTTACCTATTGTTGGGAGCAAGGTTGTTTCTTTCCCAGAGGGTCAAAATGAGCATGTGAGATGGTTTCTCACTAATTTTAATTTTTCAATCTTCTTTTGGATACAAATGACTGAAAATAATGAATGTCTATCTTATTTTCATCATAAAATGTGACCCCATTACTTCTAAATTTTAATGTTATGATTTCAGGTAGATGATTCAATAAACAAGGATGTTGATTCTCATATATCCATTTATCTGAATCTTCTAACTTCACAATGTTACAATGTATGTGTGTTCTCTGCATTTCATTCTTGCTTTGGTTGTGAACAATTTTATTCATATCGTTATACATACAAGATTTAAAATTTAGTAAACACCTTATTGAATGTAGGGCATCTCTGGAAACATATGAAGTATAAGCTCAAATGTCATTGCAACCTCTTAATGTTGTAAAACATTTTCGGTTTCATAATATGTGCTTTGTCGTAATTTCCAATTTTGGTGAGAAATGCTTTGGTACTAGTTCCATTTTTGCAGGTAACTAAAAATTGGTGATATTGTGCAACAAGAGAAAAAGTATTGTTATGTGTAGAGATGTTTTCTGGAAAAATCACATCCGTTTTTCAATTTATCAAAAATGGATGTGATTGATCCTGAAAACATCTCTATGCAAAACACTGATCGCAAAAGCCTCAAATCTAGAAGTATTGCTATCTTGGCTATGACCTTGGCACACTAAGAAAGAAACAAAATAATTACTTTTGTAAAACGTTGACTACAAGTAACACTAGCACCAATGACAAGTTTTATGTGCCACATCGTGCTGCGAACATTTTTTTCGTCCACTTGTGAGGTTCTTATTTTCTCGTAGATGTTGTTCTATTTGTGATTTAACAGATAAGTTCTTATACTTTTAGACCTTTTTTAAGAGAATTTCGCATTCTTTTAAGGAGAAAAATGTAAGGGTATTTGTCATATTTGTCTCCTATTAGGTTTTGCTTGTTTTGGGGAGGATTTCACTTAGCAACGACCTTCCCAGGAAATGACAACCAGGAATATTCATGACAATGAATGGAATTTTTGGCATATTTTTAGGGATATGTTATAACAATTATTTGAATGTAGTTTTGGAATAAAATTAGATAGTGAATATGTAATTATGTGTAGTTTCTTTTGATACTCTTATATCACTGCAATGCATTTTGAAATGTATACCTATAGTGCATATATAAAATTTGTTGCCACATTTGAGGTCATACATGGCATATCTATTTTAAAATCTTGTTAATGGTTTTAGTAGCTACCTATACACTCTAAAAACTATCTGATATAACTAGTCGATGGTTACTTTACATTTGAATGTGGAGCCAACATGTATAGTTTCTATCTGTATATAATTTTTTGGATTATAGGAATTCGATTCCTTTTCCTCTGAAATAGTTCGCTGAGAGTTGAATATTGCTATATTGAAGCTATATTCCTAGTTAGTATTGCAATTTACAAAGTATTGTCTTATTATTTTTTAGTTTCTTGTTGTAATCCTGTGTTAGCAATACTTTTCTCCACCATTATATTTCTACTAACATTTTTTATTGTTGAAGTGTCACTGCTTCTTAAAGATAACTAGAGGAAACGATACAACTACAAAAGTGGAGCATGAGACATTCTTAGTAGAAATTTATAGCTCTATTGTGTTTGATTATGTTGGATAAAATCAAAAGTGCAATATACTATAAGCATGTGAATTCAAAATATTGGGATAGAAATGTGTGCTTCTATATGTGTTTATTACTTTAGTTCAAGATAGCATTTTCATCAACAAATGTTGTACACTCAGAACATAGTAGGTACAAATTTATTCTCTGGTGAAATTTTATTTCCTTTGTTTATACAGGTCATTTGGCCAGTTAGTGGCCACTATTGCCCAATTGAAGAAAACTTGTTAGAGTTTCTTACTTTTATGGTGTAAAATGACATTGACAACATTTCTTATGTTGAGGTCTTTATCATATAAATCCTTTATTGTTTACATTAGTTTACATTCCAACGTTCATCGACTTTCATGTCTTACAATTTTCATTGTATATTTTTTTTCTAGAAAAGGAACTCAGTATTGATGGTAAGAAGTAGGAATTGAAGAAAGAGGAGAACAATAACACTAGGAAAAAAAATGAAAATTAATGAGAGAGAGAGAAGAGAACTGATCTAGTTGTACCTATAGAGCCAATATCTCGCATAAGAGACACACGTAGAGACTTGTGGTCAAGTCTTCAAAGTTGGTGAACTCACCTCCAATGTCTTGGCAACACAATGATATTGTTTTAAAGTGATGAAACAATATTTCATGTAAAAATTGTGCTCCAACTAATATTAAGTTGGAAACTCATATTATAATACTTGACATTTTATATAATATAATTTATGTGGTTGGAATTATTTGTAGTCGCACTTGATATTACTTAGTATTGTAATTAACATATGTAACTTTGTGTTTTCATATTACACGAAAATGTATATTGTAGATATATATTTTTTAATTTAGTTGCAAAAGCATACTAATTAATTTATGTTGATTAATTATAAACACATAAAATAAATCTAAAACTACTAAATATGTAGTTTCTGTTTATTAATGATGAACACAGATAAAATGAATATATGACTAAATTAGCCGCTTAAGAATATTGTTAATGAACTTAAATAAAATAAATATAAAATAAAAAAGTAGTCATTTATATAATGAATATGAAACTACAAAACAAATATAAATGACTACATCAAATGATAGATTTTTTATTACAAATGATGACTAAATTTTTCATATATACGACTATAAGTAGCTAATTTTAAGTATCTTATCACATGAATAAAATTTAGTCATATTTCTTTAGTCATTAATTGGTTTCAAAAGATGAAAAAATTTTGCATATATATGAATATTAGTAGCTACTTTACAATATTTTATAACACGACCAAAATTTTGGTCATACTTCTTTGTTCATTATTTCATTTTTTCTGGTGATAATTTAGTAATATATTTTGTTGTATATTCGGTCATTAATTATGACAATTAATGAAAAATAAACAATTAATTCAATGACCAAATCAATGACTAAATTAATGACCAAATCAACGACTAAATCACTGACCAAATTGATGACCAAATATACTACTAGACAACAAAATTGAGACAACCAATTAATGACTAAGCTAAAAACGACTAAAATTTGGTCGTGTTATAAGATACTAAATTAGATACTATTGGTCACCGACCAAAAAATAGTCTTTTATATGCAAATTTTAGTCTTTTTTTTTTAGTAACTAATTATCCATTTGTACTAGTGAGAGCCATGTTTTTACCTCTTCTCATGAGTTGCGAGATATGTCTAGAGATGAGATAGATCACTTCAGATATATCCTACTCAGGTTCAGATATGATATTCTAGAAGTGGTCCAACAATACGTTCTCCATTTCCTCCTATTGGAACAATCTATTCCCTGTAGCATCTTTTAGGGATAAGATTAAGTTATGTTGGCGATATATGATCATAGGTTTATGAAAAAACTTGGTATTTCGCTCACCTTCATGGAGCCATTGGACTCTGGATTTTCATTTCCAATGTATTTCCTCTTTCTTTGTCCTTTTCTCCAGATTGGTCAAGATCTGCCCCTCCTCGGTAGCAATATTTTCAATTATTCCTTCTTTAATCTACCATTGTTGGATATGTCACATGTGAGCTTGAATATGCAGTTTTTCTTTCATAATATTCCCAAATTCTTCCATGTTCCAATATTTAATATTTTTTTAAATTATTTTAGGCATATT
Organism: Pinus albicaulis; assembly: GCA_034641835.2. Taxonomy (NCBI): domain Eukaryota; kingdom Viridiplantae; phylum Streptophyta; class Pinopsida; order Pinales; family Pinaceae; genus Pinus; species Pinus albicaulis. The sequence continues at coordinate 1,564,036,399 of CM076582.1, forward strand.
TGGAATGTGTGCATGTGGTTTCAACTGGCCACCGAGCTTGATTTCCACGAACATTCTAGTTTACCCAGAAATGAAGGGTCTCGATCCAGTAGGCCTAAAACCGAAAGGGACAGTTTCTAGGGGCCAAATTGAGGTCAATTTCTAATTTGATTTTCTAGTGGTTTTATCCTGTACAAGGGAGTATTACTTCTTTCAAGAAAATTTCTCGACTGATAAGACCTTATGATAACAAGAATTGATCTAGTCTAGATGCTACCTAATTTTCCCCACCATAGCAGTTATTTGAGGTAAAGATGTTGTTGTTGGTGGGAATATCTACAAGTTTTAGATCAGAGATCACATATAACAGTTCTCCATCTCTCGTACTTGGTGTCTAATGCCTCCCTTTTTTTCCTCCAAGGATTTAATCAGGTTAAAGTGTCCCCCTATGATCCATAACTCGTTCGGGCATATATTCTTGAGCTTTCCTCTGTTATGAATGAAGGCACTTTTCTCACTTGGTATGTGTGGCCCATATACATTTGTGAGCGGCACCCATTCTCTTGTTCCTATATAACAGAAGTAGCCTAAAAAGAGTCTTGGAATACCTAACCCATTATCAAAGAGGATTTTACAAGGGTTCCATATAATTTCTAGACCTCTGACACTTCCTCAGTCGTCTTCTGCCATCACTGTATATCCTATCAGCATGGATCTGATGATCGATCTGAGTATGTCTTCCGACACATTTGTCTCCTGAAGAATAATTATATTTTCTTTTTCCTTATTTAATCTATCCTTTAGATATCTTTGTTTCCTTGGTTGTTGAGGCCTCTTATATTGCATGATATCACTATCATTGGGAAGGTTTATTAATTTGGTGAAAAACCACTAACAAGGGTAGTAGCACTCCCATGATTTAAATCGACTCCTGTAGGATTTTTATTCATCATTTTTTCCCTTGTTTGTTGGGTCCTCCAAGATCTTGGGAGCTCCCTAGATGGGATCCAAGGGGGTTCGACATATATGGCAATTTTTGGGCTTGTTTGGCCTAGTATTCTTCAAAGGTTTCCTGATATAATTTCTTCTGATCTTCAGGTATAAACCTCTCATTTAGGTTTCTACATTCATTAAGTAATATCTTGAAGATTTTCTCTTCATCACTGAGGTCCTCGTTTGCACCATCAATCTCCATGTTTTTTTTTGTTTTGTAACTACTTCCGAAATTTCCTTTTCATTTGGTTCTTCTTGTGCCTTTATTTTCTGCTTCATGTTTGTCTTAGGAATATCCCTTGACGCTATTTCCTTGCCTTTCTCATTTGCATGTGAGTTTTCCCCCATTTCTGGTAGAACAACAAAATGGTTCTCATTTTTATGATTCGTCCACTTTTTAATTTCCAAGTTTTCTTGGTTGGGTTAGTTGGCCTTCTTGTTCTGAGAAACTTCCTGAAACCATTTTTTCTCCTCTTGGACCTGCCCTGCCTCTTTCAGCCCCAATGTTACCGTTGTATCCACTTGATTAAGATGAAATTCCTTGTACATGTGCCCATATTCACGAAACCTTGTACACCGAAATGGGATATGATCATAATCGAGTGGTTGTTTCCATACTTCTCCTTGGTATTCCACTTCCATTGATTCTAGTAGCAGCTCCATGATATTCATGTATATAGGTATTCAAGTATACTTCATATATCTTCCCCTCCGAGTGGCATCTATGCCTTTGAAAAATATTTTGATGGAATTACCTATTCCCTCCAAAATATTAGGATCCAAAATATCCATAGGAAGGTGGAGAGGCAAACCCACATAGGGGCTACCATAAACTGTTCCTCATCAAGATTATAACATTCTTCCCAAAATATCTTCAGGAGCTAGCATTATAATAGAAATAGTGTCAATTCTTGAAGATCTACTCTTTATCCTCCAATTTGGTGAAGATAACTGTAAGGAAACCTATTGATCCTATTTTGAGGTCAATGTGTCCTTTGGTTTTCCACTTATATTGAATCCACTTGATGAGATCCCTCTCCACTAATCATATGCCTATGAACTTGTAGATCTATGCATGATCATTCATATAGGTTTGATAGTTATCTAGCTTGCTGGCTAGAATAATGAATAATAGTTTCTTCATTTTTTGGGGTAGGAACTGCCATCCGAGATGAGTTTGTCAGTGAGTGCCAATTACTGGGCCTCCATTAGGGTCAGCGCCAGGAGAGTCTGTATTTCCTTCGTTCGGTCTGCTGCTTGGATCATCGACAATAACATTATGATAGGAGGGTATCTCTCCCCTCCTTGCTTGTATACTCATGGCCTTTTTCAGGGGGCATCACAGTGGGTGTTAACCTTTGAATCTTGAAATATTGACCTGCTAATGTTTGTTGTCTCAGATTTCAGAAACCCTAGATGAGGTCTGCACATCGTTTTTCCTCAACTATACTTTTTTCGATCTATATATTGTCATTTCTCTTACTTTTCCAAGTTTTTTCTAATTTTCAAATAAATTTTACTTTATTTTAACTTTTTACATCTACTAATGAACATTAACACTTTCATCCATTAACTTGAAATTCAATTTACCTTCTATGTTTCCTGATATCAAGGTTTCCAAGTCAGCTATTCCCTTCAAGAACTCCTTCTTCAATTCAAAGCGCGACAAAACAATTTCCCTTCAAGTATATTTATACTTATAAATACCAAATATTCCAAGTCACATATGCACTTCAATATCACCCCCTAAGGTTTCAAGGGTGTAATAAAACTTGTTTTCCAAGTATTTGTGGCTAATTAAGGGGAACATAGGCATGATAATGGAGACCCTATTAAATCTTGAGTCACGTATTTTCTGATATTAATGGTGACAAAGGAAACGTTTCCACCTTGATGTGTGCCTCTCACTGAAAACTCATGAGTGATAAAATCTACGTTCCAATTCTCATGAGATTGTGAAAATTGAGGGTGAATGTTCTCATGTTTCCAACTAAATCCACAATTGGAGTGCTAGTTGGTGGGGTTAGGATGTTGGCTCCCACCTATGCAAGGAGAATCAATTATGATCCACAAAATATCATCACTCATATGTGATTCATTCTTAAAATAGATAAGTCGTGACTATATCAACTAATTATTCATAAAAATTGTTATTGTAGGCTCTTGTCACTCTAAAACAATTCTTAAATAAATTTTCTCATAAAGCGAAGTAATTAGAATGTATGCATAATTAGAACATTGTGAAATCAATATAACATAGAATGGTATTCAAATTCATGGGTCATCACCACCTGTAAATATAACAATGTCATCAACATTTGATGTCATTATATAATAAAGTGTATGTCACTATTTCTACCTCAAAAGTGAAAATAAAATTGAAAGTGTTTGTGTTGTAGTGAGGGTAATATGGGGTAATATAAATACCATTTATGAATTAGAGGATGAAGTGGAGAGGGACTACATGTAGTTTCATTTATAATTTATTTTATCTTTACATCTCTCTATATCAACAAAATATTTTCTAGAAATATAAATAAATGTTTATCTCTATCTATCTAAATTAAGTGGACTGCGAATTAAGTGGACTGTCGACAACTTGATCCATCTCATTTTTAATTTTTTTTGTATTTGAAATTGCATGTTGTAAGAAGATGAAGAAGCTAAGAGAAATAAGAAATTGGTCTTTGTTTTATCACAATACCAAAATAATGGAAACTTGACAAGATTCATTGTATCAAGAGAAACAATATGCAAGCTCATTTCTTTTTCAATATAAAGAGTTTAGGTTATGAAAAAAAATAAAGGTATTACATCTTATCTTATCCTCATATAATAAATCATTTCCCCCTATTGACAGAATGGATATGATCATGTCTTTTTTTTATAATAACAAGCTAAATAAAGTGGAAGCTATGAGACTTCCCGAAATTACTTCAAACTCTATCCAAAACCACATTCAACTCTAACAGGGATGACAAACGGATGCCTATTCCTAGGTAAACAATTTAGAAAATATGATGACATTAAATTATAAAATAAAGATAATATCAAATTAATCACTACTAATTCCAAGGATATTATTAAAAATATTATTACTTATAATTGAACCAGAAATTATAGTCCAAGGAAGGATTATAGGGAAAAAATAAATTAAGATATTATAAGGAGGTGATTAACCATAATATAGAAGATAAAAATTATCTCTAAATTTTAAGTTGATCAAAGAAGAAAATAAACATTTTTTAAATAAGAAAAAATTCTCACAAACCTCATAATAAAACTTGACATTAGAAAATCTCCAAAATTCCATAAAACTAATGAATTTTTCAAATTTATATAAATACAAGAATTGAATTTGAAATGAAATTTGTCCTAAAATCGTAGAATAAATTATATTTGAACTTAGAAAAATGTGTCACACAATCACCCACCCTAACTCTCTAATTCAAAAGAGTTATGATTATCCCGAAATGGCGTTCTTAATGGTTTTCCAACCCAAAATTAAAATTATAGTGAAATATAAATAACCTCTTACCTTCTTTTTAAGTTCGAATGAATCAAATACAAACATTAACACTCTTATATTAAATGTTGTAATAATATTTTCTATATTTTTCAGAAATAAAATTTTAATATACAACATTGTTATAAAAACATAAAAAATTTAAATATAAAAAAAAACTATATATAATTCATGACATATTTATATAATTAAAGTGCGTATATCAAAATTATGATTAAGCATTTATATAATTAAAGAATGTTATATAATTTGGAAATTATTATTTATAACTAATGTTTTTATTCTTTTATTATTATTAAGAGCAAATATGTAAATTAAAGTACGTAAATATTTCACAAAATTAATTGCACAAACTAATTAATTAAAAAAAAAATAAAAAATTCTGAAGTCACTATTATGTTTAATTTATTATAAATGTATTTATTAATATTACTTATGAGTTAAGTTGAGTTAAGTTATGCGAATCTTGAGATGAATGCATGTTTAATCTTTGTCTTGAGAAACTGTTATTTAGAAGAATTTAAATTGTAAAATCACCCAAAGATTACATTTAGCTTATAACACCAACTCTTAACATAACTACATTTTTTCCCACAAAATTCAAACTAATAATCTTCACATCATAAAGTGCCTTACAAAATTAATTTTATTTTGATTGTAATTAAAAGTTGTTTCATCTCCCTACCTCAAGTGTAAGTAATACAAATTCCATTCATCTGTTTTATTCCTATTTTTTTTAATTGGTATCAGAGCTTAAGTGAGTTGTGAGAGTTGTGAGGAATGTACCTGCGCTCGCTCGAGGATCTTTGTTCATTGAGCGGGTCTACGTTGAGCACTTGTATTGTTGGCTGTCGTGGATTGAAGAGTGTTTGTTTATTCATTTAAGAGGACTTGCGTTGAATTGTCTAGCTGCGTGGACAATTTTGAAGAAACGCGTGGATCCTGTTATTTTTTTTATGAAAAGCCTGGCTGTAGATATTGTTGTGTAACCAGTGAACACTGCTGCCTCGAATTTAAGCTCAGTGCATTGATTTGTAGCTGAATTGAGTGGTTTGAATGCTCATGATACTGACATGAAGCGATTAGGAGGGTGCAGTTTCCCATTTCTCGTGTATTAGACGAGTGTGGAGAGGTTAAGTGTAGGAGTAGAGCGCTGGAGGTCGTGGCAGTAATAGGGACGATGTGCTAGTCTATCATCTGGAAGCGCTGGAGTTTGTGCCTGCTGAGAACTTATCTGCCTTTTGGGAGCTGTGTTGTGAAGCAGTATGAGTTTGGAGGAGAACTGTCAATTTTGTAGTTGAAGGTGAGTTGAAACAAAGGAAGTTTGCGTTGAGGTGCAGTGAAGGATATTTGTACTGAAGGAAGAATTGAGTTGCAACACCATCCAGATATCTGTTGTTTGAAGAGCCTCTTTGAAGAGTGTGTAGTGCGGGAGCTCAAATACCTTTTTGAAGATCGTGGGCCGAGTCTCACACATTCAGAGTGGACAAGTGTCGATGTTGGATTTTCCTTTACTACAAAATTTGGGGCTTATTAGATGATTGTGCAATTTGTTAGAATTAATGGAGAACGATAGACTTAGTTGTTTGTTGTGATAGGGATAGGATTGAGACTCTAATATTAGGTCTGAGATCTTACTATTTAGGGAGTGGTTCAAACCACCATGCTAGTGTGCAAGACTATATGTACGAGGTTCTTTTAAATGAATAGTGCACAGTTTGTGGAGTGTTTTGGCACTCTCCATGTAACTCACTTGGAGAGCTACTTAATTAATTGAGTATCAGATTTTATCATGGTATCAGAGCTCAGATCAGGTGGGCCTGATTTACCTACATATTCTTAGCGGCTATAGTGCCTTTGTGGCTACAGAGTGGCTATAGAGCCTTTGTGGCTAAAGTGCACATAGGAGTCTCAGTGCTCACAACAGAGTACGTGGTCTACAGAAACACCTCACTCATAGGAGGAATTTAGTTTCTAATAGGTCTCAATTTTCTGAGCATAAAGCTGAGCAACGCACTTTTCAGAGCCACAACAATGCTAATCAACAGGTTTTTCAAAGGCATAGTAGCACCGATCAGTATGGATCAACGCATTTTTCAGGGTCATTCCCGCGCTAGTAGAGGCAGCCTTAGTGAAATTTTGATCAGATATGACTACTGACCTATTTTTATGGTTCTGCGCATGAGATTTTTCCCGATTGGTGGCGGATCTGAGTAAGAGACATGATCCATTCATCTGTTTTATTCCTATTTTTTTAAATTGGTATCAGAGCTTAAGTGAGTTGTGAGGAATGTACCTACGCTCGCTCGAGGATCTTTGTTCATTGAGCGGGTCTACGTTGAGCACTTGTATTGTTGGCTGTCGTGGATTGAAGAGTGTTTGTTTATTCATTTAAGAGGACTTGCGTTGAATTGTCCAGCTGCGTGGACAATTTTGAAGAAATGCGTGGATCCTATTATTTTTTTTATGAAAAGCCTGGCTGTAGATATTGTTGTGTAACCAGTGAACACTGCTGCCTCGAATTTAAGCTCGGTGCATTGATTTGTAGCTGCATTGAGTGGTTTGAATGCTCATGATACTGACATGAAGCGATTAGGAGGGTGCAGTTTCCCATTTCTCGTGTATTAGACGAGTGTGGAGAGGTTAAGTGTAGGAGTAGAGCGCTGGAGGTCGTGGCGGTGATAGGGACGATGTGCTAGTCTATCATCTGGAAGCGCTGGAGTTTGTGCCTGCTGAGAACTGATCTGCCTTTTGGGAGCTGTGTTGTGAAGCAGTATGAGTTTGGAGGAGAACTGTTAATTTTTTAGTTGAAGGTGAGTTGAAACAAAGGAAGTTTGCGTTGAGGTGTAGCGAAGGATATTTGTACTGACGGAAGAATTGAGTTGCAACACCATCCAGATATTTGTTGTTTGAAGAGCCTCTTTGAAGAGTGTGTAGTGCGGGAGCTCAAATACCTTTTTGAAGATCATGGGCAGAGTCTCACACATTCAGAGTGGACAAGTGTCGATGTTGGATTTTCCTTTACTACAAAATTTGGGGCTTATTAGATGATTGTGCAATTTGTTAGAATTAATGGAGAACGTTAGACTTAGTTGTTTGTTGTGATAGGGATAGGATTGAGACTCTAATATTAGGTCTGAGATCTTACTATTTAGGGAGTGGTTCAAACCACCATGCTAGTGTGTAAGACTATATGTACGAGGTTCTTCTAAATGAATAGTGCACAGTTTGTGGAGTGTTTTGGCACTCTCCATGTAACTCGCTTGGAGAGCTACTTAATTAATTGAGTATCAGATTTTATCATGGTATCAGAGCTCAGATCAGGTGGACCTGATTTACCTACATATTCTTAGCGGCTATAGTGCCTTTGTGGCTATAGAGTGGCTATAGAGCCTTTGTGGCTGAAGTGCACATAGGAGCCTCAGTGCTCACAACAGAGTACGTGGTCTACAGAAACACCTCACTCATAGGAGGAATTTTGTTTCTAATAGGTCTCAGTTTTCTGAGCATAAAGCTGAGCAACACGCTTTTCAGAGCCACAACAATGCTAATCAACAGGTTTTTCAAAGACATAGTAGCACCGATCAGTATGGATCAACCCATTTTTCAGGGTCATTCCAGCGCTAGTAGAGGCAGCCTTAGTGAAATTTTGATCAACCCAGATTTTTAGCAGATATGACTACTGACCTATTTTTATGATTCTGCGCATGGGATTTTTCCCGATTGGTGGCGGATCTGAGTAGGAGACATGACAATTTTTCAGATTAGTAGCAGATCTGAGTTGCAGACACATAGATTATGCCAGATCGATAGGAGATTTGTGATGAGGTTCTGGTATGTGTTGAAGTTTTTTTGTAGCTTGTAATTGTTCACTTGGTTAGAATCTTCTGAAGATCAGAGGAATTGGAATTCGATCAATCCAAAATGAAAAATTTTACAGAAACATATCTCAACAAGCTAGCAAACTTGATGGGACCAATTATACCAGTTGTAAATTTAAGCTACAAAAGTTTCTTGAGGGAGCGAGCACATAGTCAATCGTCAGTCGTGATGGACATAAGCCGAGAAGTGCAACAAGTGGGGCCGCACTCAAACAAGATTGTGATAAAAGGGAGAGCTAGGTGAAATTTTTATTGAAGATGTCTATTAAAGACAATATTATCCCACATATCAGAGACCGTAAATCATCCAATGAGATCTGGATGACACTCAAGAATCTATACAAGACACATAAAAACAATCACAACCTTTCACTCAAAGTCAAGTTGTTTTCCATGAGGATAGAGGAGAATGAATCTGCTATTGGATTCTTTGCAAGGGTCAAGGACCTGAAGGACAGATTCGGTGAGATCAGGGAGAAGGTGTTTGACTTTGATCTTGTCACAATTACTTTGAAGGAGATGAAAAATGAATACTAGATGTTCATTACATAATCTTTTGCAAGGCATAAAACACATACATTCAAAGAGTTGACATGAATTCTGTTACAGGAAAAAAAGAGATAGTAGAATTTGAGACCACAGAGTTCTCATCTTGCTTTGATGGCGAATAAGAAGCCATAAAAAGGTAAATTTCCACAGGGACAGAAATGCGGTGGCAGATTTTAGAGGAGAGCATTTAGAGGTATGTGTGCAAGTAACAATAGTAACTTTTCTAGCATTAAATGTTTTTACTATGGGAAAATTTGTCATCAAGCTGATTTTTGTTTTAAGAGATAGACATATGAAGCGAGAAATAAATAAATAAAGCACAAAGGACACTTTGCCGATGAAAGTCACAGTCACGATTATCTATTGTTTATAACTGATTATGCTCTTTTAGCTTCCGAGGAGGATGAAGATGAAATATGGTATGTTGATTTAGGCATGTATTCACATATGATAGGTAATAAAAGTTGGTTTGATTTTTTTGAAGAAACTACTTGTGGAGGTAAAACTTATCTAGGTGATGAAAAAGGTTATGGGATTAAGGGGTATGATGATATACTGGTGATGTTGCCTTGCAGTGACATCAGACATATAAAAAATGTAATGTATGTACCCGGGATAAAAAATAACTTAATCTCCATGTCAATGATAATAGATCGGGACCTGCAAGTTGAATTCTTAAAAACATATTATGTCATAAAGGACATCAAGAAGGAACCAGTTGCATAAGGAGTGCGTGTGGGAAGCATGTATAGATTGAATGTCAAGACCATGCCACACCAAGCTCTAGTTGAGGAAGGAAATAAGGAAAAAAGTATTGAAGAATGGCACATTCCATTGTTGATGGACGAAAGGAGCGAGGATAATCAACAATAGCAATAGCAACAGAAAGAAGAAGGGGCAAGTGATGTAGTGAGTAAGTCAAGCCCGCAAGGGTCTAAAGCAGACAGATTTGATGTGTGTCCTTTAATGAGAAGATCAGGTAGGTAGACTCAACTAATGGTCAGATTGAAAGACTATGCTTTAATGTCAAACATTTTAAATATTATAGAGCCCACAAATTGTAGATAAGCTAGTCAATCTCATTAGTGGAGGGATGCAATGAATGGATAATTTGAATCTATTATTAGAAACAATACTTGGGAAGTAGTTGAATTTCCGGAAGGGAAAATCCCGATAGGTTGCAACTGGATTTACAAATATAAATTTAATGCAGTTGGGAGTGTAGAAAATTTTAAAGCTAGAATGGTAGTAAAGGGTTATTCACAGAAAGAGGGAATTGACTATGAAGAAACCTTTGTTCCTATAGCCAAATTGAATACTATTAGAATGTTAATTTCCTTAGCTACAAAATATCAGTGGATTCTACACTAGTTTGATGTTAAGTCTACATTCCTAAACAGTGATTGAAAGGAAGAGGTTTATTTAGTGCAGCCTCAAGGGTTTGTTAAGCAAGGGAAAGAACATTTATTGTGTATATTGAAAAGGACACTTTATGGTTTAATACAAGCACCGAGGTCTTGGTACGAGAATATTGATTCATTTTTCTTACAGCATGGTTTTCATAGGAGTATGAATGATCCAAATCTATATACCATGTATGATGAATAGAGGCATATTATTTTGATTTCCTTGTATGTGGATGACATGATTATAATAGGTAACATAGATGCATTAAAAAAATAAATCAAGTTGTAGATGTCATGGGTTTTTGAAATAAAATACCTCAGAAGTTTACATTATTATCTAGGCTTGGAAGTATGGAAATAATATGGGCATAGTTTCCTTAGTCAAGGGAAGTATGTCAAAGGGCTCCTCAAAAAGTTTAGAATGGAGAAGTGTAAGATAACATCAACACCTTTGCAGCAGAATCTGAAATTGTGAAATGACGATGGCTCTAAGGAGGTAGATGCCACTTTGTATAGGCATCTAGTTGGTAGTATGATATATCTAACTATAAATAGACCAAACTTAGCATACATTGTTAGTGTGTTGAGGAAGTTCGTGTCTAAACCTCTTAAAATTCATTTAGTGGTAGCAAAAAGTGTGTTGAGGTATCTTCATCGTACTAGCAATTATGGTATTTTAAACACTGATACATCTGATGTTATTTTAGTACGTTTTCTAGACGTTGATTGGGAAGGTAACCTTAATGATCGACAATCTATCACAAGTTATGGATTTTGTGTTGGATATGGGGTCATAGCATGGAGCGATAAAAAGTAGAGTGTTGTGTCTTTATCTTCAGCTGAAGCTCAGTACCAGGAATTATGCGCAACAACATGTAAAGCTACCTGCTTGAGAAGGCTTCTCCATGATGCAGGAGAAGAGAAGAAAGAGGAATATATCATCAAATGTGACAACCAGAGTTCCATTAGGCTAGAAAACAATCCTATGTTTCATAAGAACATGAAACACATCGATACCTGGTTCTACTTTGTTAGATCAAAAGTCCAATCGAAAGAAATATTAATTGAATATTTTAAAACATGTGAAAATATGGCTGATATATTTACGAAGCCTCTTGGGAAAGTGAAGTTTGAATTTCTTAGAGGGATGTTAGGACTACATGAAAATCATTTCTCCATGAAGGGGGAGAGTTGAAAATAATTAATGTTATATTGCATTAATGGAGAAATGGTTACATGGTTGTAATGTAACTCCTTAAGTTAGGATGAGTTCCTAGGTTGTAGGAGTTTCCTCCGAACTCGATATTCTCATGTGATGTATTTATTGTTGTATCATTTATTGATTGAATGTAGAGTGTACCCTCCAGTTTGTGCAATCTCCATGTGCATTTCTCACTTGTCAGCTGCTTGTTAATCAATTCATTTCTTTTCAGGAGAAGATCTATCACTACCTCATGGAAAGAAAAGTAAAGATGAAGCCTCGCCTAGGAATGAACAAGCATGGACTCTCAAGAAAGAATAATAAAATCAAAAATTTGTTACCAAGCTTGTTATGTACTATTGTAAGTCTAGCTGAGACTAGATAAGCAGATATATGCCATTCTTTCAGTACCCTTTCTCCATTAAGGGGGAGTGTTAGAATTAATGGAGAAATATAGACTTAGTTGTTTGTTGTGTTAAGGATAGGATTGAGACTCTAAGATTAGGTCTAAGATCCTATTATCTAGGGAGTGGTTCAAAACACCCTTCTAGTGTTCAAGACTATATGTACAAGGTTCTTATAAATGAATAGTGCACAACGTGTGGAGTTCTTCAGCACTCTCCAGGTAAATCACCTCGAGAGCCACTTAATTACTTAAGTATCAAATATTATCACAATTGGAGTTACGACAACAAACCAACAAGAAGAGAGTTGGATCTTGCAACATTAGTTGTAGCAGATGCCAAAGGTCACAAATGTGAGGTGTAGTTTCCACCCTCTTGAATCTATTATAAGAGAGAAACATCTAGTTGTGAGGTATCATTTGGGGAGGAATCACATTTTTTGGTAGCCACAATCATTAGTGGAGGAGATTATGCTTTTTTTGTACCTATTCTATTCATATTCTTGAGAAAATGCCTTTGTAATCTGTGCATGTTGTCATATAGATTCTGGTAGATGCATTGATGCCTATTACATAACCTTTTTCCAAGCTCGAAATTTGGAGGTGAGATTAAGTGGGGAATTCCCAATTTACCTTTATTTTTGGATGTATTTTACATTATCTTGATGATTCCTTTTTCATGAGGCTGTCTGGAAGCTCTTTTGGGTTAGGTAGTATTTTGAGTCAAAATAATTATCCAACAAACAATGTGGTTTTATTGATGACCAGAAGTATCATGAGCTGCAATATGCTCAATAAGATCTTGAAATTGATGAGATACCAGTTGTTCATGAGGAAGGGTGTAAAAAATTGAGTCATGAACCTATTGTTGAAGATCGAGAGAATAACGAGGAAAACATAGAACTAAGAGCACAACATAGACAAAGAGGAAGCAAGAGTTCCATAAATGGAAATAAAAATTCATGTCTAAGGCTACCATCATCTCAAAGGTCGAAAGTAACCTATGAAAAAAAAAAAAATCATATTACACATCCGCAAAAATCAAGGGAATGAGCATTAATGAGATCACTAACAAGGAGAAATTTTAAGCAGATAAAATTTTCTCTCGACGGAAATAATATGGGGCTAAGATGTTGGACACTATAAGCAATAAAAATGCTCCCAACAAACTTGCATCCTCTAAAGTGTGATCGGCTACTAGCCATCAAGGAAAATTGTATTGTGATGAGGACAAACCATATCACAATGTTTATGGTGCTTTATCATCCCACACTAAAATAAAGGAAAAACTTGACTTTGGATGAATTTCTCCATTAATGTGGTGTGTTAGCATAATAATGGAGAAAATTCTAAGAATTATTATTATTAGGACTTTGTTAATGTCTAGTTACGATTGTGTGTTTTAATTAGCTTTTAGATATTATTTCTTAGGCCATTTCTTAGGTTATTGAACAATAATGTGATTCTATATATGTAATCAGATATTGGTTTGACGACAGTATTAGATAGTGTGGGCAGCCTTCCAAAGTGAGTAGTGTCTCACTTGAGAGTTACAAGTCACCATTTCCAAATTATTGTCTGCATTTAATGTTGAGATGACACGTTACTCATATTCATATTGGGTTAGTAATACAGAGGATAGAATATCTACTATAGGTTATGATTTTAGCATTGGATCCGGGATTGTTTCATGGAGCAGCGAGAAAAAACCTACTCTATATTTTTCATCCATAGAGTTAAAGTATAAATTTTTGTGTGCAACAATTTATGAATTTGTTTGGTTGAGCTGAGTTCTTTAAGATATTGGAGAAGAAAAAAAGAAGGCTACCATGATAAAATGTGACAACGAGAGCTCGATCAAGTCTAAAAACAAGCTAATGTTTCATTCATGGAAAAAACATGTTGATGCTCATTTTCACTTTATTAGAGAGAAAATATAGTCTAAAGAATTTGTTCTTGAATATTTTAGTAGTTATCAAAATGTTGTTGATATTTTCACAAAGCCTCACTCGAGAAGATAAAATTCCATTCATTTGTTTGTGTTCCTATTTTTTTAGTACAACAACCCATCACCATCTATTCTAGGCCTCATGGGAATACATATTATATACTTTATTCAAGTTATATAAATATATTATTATTATTAGTATTATTATTATCCAATTTTAAGGTCAGACTGAATTAGTGTATGAGACCCCCTTGTTTGTGGGACAAGGGACCCACATCCGTGCACTGATTTGACTTCTAAGTCTACGAAGGCATACATACTCTACCCCCCTCTGTTTTTGAACCTATGACCTCTTAGGAGGAAACACATGCTCTTAACCATTAGGTTTTTTAAATTTGTTTTGTTTAATTTTGTTCAAATTAACATAGATGAGGGACACAATTTCAAATAAGCTTATTATTTATATGTTTAAAATACAAATTTGAATGTATAAATGGATTGAACACTCTGAAAAATTTTGGTGCACTTGAATTCTACAAATTAAACAAATTAAACTCAAGCTAAAAAAATAAAAATTAAATTATTATTTTTTTTGAAAAATATCATTTCATTTATTACTACAAGAAAATAATTTTTTTACTAGGAAAAAATACAATTTATAAAATAGAAAGGTTAATTTTATTAAAGCTAATGTGTTAGATGAAAATAAGAAAGTTTAATGTTTCAAAGGATTCTATGAGGAAAATGTACAATAATTAAATCATAAAGGTTAATGTTTTAGAGCTTTACAAGGAAAAAAAAAGACCAAAGTTGATGTTTTAGTCAAGTAAAGAATATGATTATTATTTTTATTTTTGATTTAAATTTCAAAAATGTGGTTTTTTTCTCTTTTCTAGATTTTTTTTTTTTTAAAAGTTTGGAAGGACTACGTCTTCAACATGTCCAATATATCACCCCAAATAATCGAATGAGTGACTTCACATCATGGAGTGCCTTATCAGAGTAGGCGATAACTATAATATGAAATTAATTTATAATAATTTTATTTTTAAATTAAAAGATATATTCCGCATTTAAATTTGAAGAGATATGTCATTCTTTGCCTATTCAATTTAAAATTAGTAAGTTCTTTTTTAAAATAAAATAAAATAGTTCTAAAATAAAAATCGAATTTATATTATAATCAAAATGTGAAAAACCAATATACATATAACCTTATTCTGACTATTCTTTCTTGCTTGGTTATTGTTATTATAACCCAATATGAAGCAGAAGTGTTTGAGATATATTTTAATTGTAGTATCCAGAAAAACAACATTAATCTTAAAAATTAGCATTCTTAGTCATAGACAACAGCATAAATTATATCACCTTTTTATCATGAGAATATATATATATATATATATATATATATATATATATATATATATTGAGTATGACAAATATGTGTAATTTATTTATTTTTTCAAAATATTATATTAAAAACCTTAAATTAAATATTCAAATGTATTGTTAATTAATATATTTCAATATCAACTTTATATATGATAAATAAAATATTTCAATTCCTACATTTCATTAAATAATTTTATATCAACTCAATATCTACAGAAAAAAGTAATTCCAATTAAAATACTCAAGTATTTTGTAATAACATGGAGATGTAAAATTTATACAATTATTAATATCAAGTTCATGTATGCCATTTAACACACACACATATATATATATATATATATATATATATATATATATATATATATATATATATGTCAATGTAAATGTCTAATAAAATACTTCAATGTCAACAACATAAAGGTTATATAAGGAAAATAAAAAAAATAGAAAAAAAAAATCAATTTCTTTGTTAAGTAAAATATTTCAAGGTGAGCTATCTATATATTATATTAAACAATTGAAAATTAAAATATTTTTTTTTTTAATATTTACTTTGTTCTAATTTTTTTTTTCTTTATGATCAAATAAAAACACTTTTGAATTGCAAGTTTAAGTGGTGTGGTATATACAGTTAGAGTTCTTGACAAGGTTTTTATAGTGTTGAATCCATTTATACATTAAAAGTGAAATTTAAGGATTTATTTTCTTTATCATAAAATAAAAATTCTTTTGAATTTAAAATTTAAGTGGTGTCATATATACAGTTTGACCGGGTTTTTAAAGCTTTGAATCCATTTCTACATTAAAAGTGAAATTTATGGGTTGTAATTTGTGTTGAATCCATGTATACATTAAACATGCAATTCAAGGTTTATTTTTATTTATTATCAAATAAAAATACTTTTTAATCGCAAGTTTAACTTGTGTGGTACATATATTTATAGTTCTTGACACGGATTTTAAAGTGTTGAATCCATTTATACATTAAAAATCCAATTTAAGGGTTGGAAAATTACAGCATGTTTGCTAGAACATTTTATTGGTGTGTTGCTCAAAATGGTGGAGATGTGTAATATTTTAATTGTTATTGTGCGGATTGTGTGTGTTTATTTATATATATATATATATATATATATATATATATATATATATATATATATATATATATATATATATATATATATATATATATATATATATATAACCAAATTATATCTATCTTAACGTGTCACGTATCAAGTTTTGTTAGGGATTAAATCTCTTGAGTTGCGTACAAATGTACATGATGATGATTGACATACATTAACACATGTATGGTATACCAAACTTTAAGAAATTAAGTAATTAAATAGAATTATTTAACATTTTATTTCTATGTTAGAAAGAACTGAGTGAAATGCTCCGAGATCACCATTGTTTTGTTGATTTAAAAGGTAAGAAGGTTGGTCTTGTGGAAAATATTTAGAAAACTAGATTGAGTGTGAGTGTAACATGGAGAATATAAGAGTGAATTATTTTCATATTCAAACCTCCTATGATCACACATATGAAATAATCTTTAATCTCATGATGTTTGGGAATTGAACAATGCCTAGTTTCACTATGGAACTCGTACTAATTAGTTCTAAACTTGAAAATATTCATTTTCTTCTTAACACTAGTTGTTATAGAGAGATAATTTTGGTTTTAGAGATTTGAGTTGATCACCTCCTTATAATATCATATTTTTATTTTTACCTCTAGATATCTATTTCTACTTAATTTCTTTTTAAATCTGGTTTTAATAATACTTTTAATATTATCCGAATTTTACAAGATGATTGCCTCCTTTATTTCCAAATGTTCTAGCCAAGTCTAAGAATCCTTATGACACAGTTCCTTGATTCAAAGGTGGGGGTTTTGGATACAACTAAAAGTAATCTTAGAAAACCTCTTGGAATTCATGTTGTATAACTTCTTATTATATATAAGAGACCTATTCATATCCATGCTTTCAATGGGGGAAATACTTGCTTCAATAAGGAGGATAGGGTAGGGACTATTTTCATTAATGTTGAGGTTGTAGATTTTAAACTTATTTTGTATTTGTTCAACCTTCCTCAATTCCCCTATCTATATAATCTAGCCCCAGACTGTATATCTACATAAAATAACAATAGCGAAAAGAGTCTCAAATAAGAGCTTATTTCTATCCCAAATCCAAAGATATGTTGACTTACAATTATTTTCAAGCCCATAGTAATCTTCCTAACTGATGAGCTCTATCATTACGTACTTTTGGAGCATGGAAAATTTTAGGCGCTAATATTCACAGGTGGGCTAATTTTCCATGACTTTTCCAAAAAAAAGATTCGCCAATTTCCTTTTTTTCTAAAACTTATTCGCCCAAATTTTAAAATATAAAATTATTTTACCTTAAAAATTGCCAACATTATATATATAATATATATAAAATCATTATAAATTTGAATAATTTTATATATATATCAATAAATATTTTATAATTTCCATATTAGGGAGTAGTGAGATTCGCCAATATTTAAACTTCAAAGTAATTTTGCATCCTTAAAATTTTCCCTGTTTTGGAGGGGTTGATTGTCAACTTTTTTCCTTATTAAGTCCTTTTTTCTCACATTTAATCATATTATGGTCTTATGTTGCTACTGTAGATCGTGATTAAGGCTTGCCATACTTCAAGTGCCTAACATGAGTTAAATGCGGGAAAATAATGAAGATTTTGAATTTTTTGAATATTTTGCCATTAATTCTCGAAGTAGACAACAAGGAGAGATTCTAGGGGGATTTTCGACCTTAACTCACAAAAGCAGCCAATGGATCCCCGAGATTCCCTCCATCGGCTCAGAATCAAAGGCAGCGAAGCAAACTCAATATCAAATGCACCAAAGCTACACTTCACTTGTAGTCAAAGTGGACACATCACCTAATTTTTAGGGAGTTGTTGATAGGTACCCTCTATGTTAAATAGTGCTAAGCAAGAGCTCATTACGATTCAAACTTTGAAGGATGCTAATAGAATCTTAGCTCTTGTAATAGGTTTTTGAGACTTTCATGTTGATGTAATGAGACTATTTTCTGCAATACAATGAGTATTTAGATTATGCTCTACTGATCTAGTTTCAGAGGGCTAGGCTTGTGGGTTATGGCCCAATCCATTGGCCTTAGTCTCTCTTGTTTATTAATTATTTACTTTTATTCCATTGTTGCTAGTTTGCTTACTTATTCAATTCATTGTTTCTAGTTTTCTTCCATTTGTATTTTTTTGTAGATTAAGCTTGCTTACATGTTGGTAGAATAGTTTATAAACTCAGAAAGTTGTGTGTCAACCCTTTGTCTCTCATCTCTTTCATTGGATCTTGAGGATGATAAACCTTTTCCATAGGTCGAAATTTCTTTTTATTTTATGATTTCTTGGAATGAATAGTTAGATTGATGTAGTGCCATGAACATGTTTAGAATGTTGTGTTATATTTCTATTTGTAGGCTAAAGTGCGTTTGCTTTATAGATTCAACTCATATTTTCCATTTCCTTCACCACGAATTTGTCAATATTTGTTGCATTAACAGGTAGTTTTCTTGTAGGTTCAAGTAGCACAAAAGAGGAAGACTTCACCACCACCTTCAGCTTCATTTATCACCCTTCATCAGCCTTATTTTCCTCAAAATTTCCAGTAGCCCCGTTTTCAGATTTTTCATCCTCATACTGTGAGAAGACCCTGGAGGTGAAAGATAGGCTTCTCAAGAGGTTATGAGCTTTTCCAAAGGGTTGGCCACCTTCCACTCATCCAAACACACCTTTAATACACCTTCCATACACTTTTCTCACCCATTTTCTGCCTCATATTTCCCTTAGACTGTTTCAAGTAGAAATTCAGGACTTTCTTGTAACACTACAAGAAAGCTTTACTAGCACTTGTAGCAGCAGAAAAGGGGCTCTCCTTAAGCCCACAAAATTCCATTCCCCTTATCTAGGCCTAAAAAAAAACCCAGACACCTTCAACCTTTCACCCATGAGTTCAAGCCCTTCATAAGCCACCTTAACGCTTTCTCCTCCTAACTGTAAGATAATGCATTTATAAGCATAGTTATGATCTAGGTGGATATCGGTGGCCACCCACCTATTCCATTTGCACCCGCAACATCAATTCTTACAAATTTTCACTTCCAGAAGCTTACTATTTTTAGCAGGTTTTCAGGTCCTGCACGCCCGAAGGCATTTTGGGGCATTAATGATCTAGGTGAATATCGGTGGCTGCCCACCTATTCCATTTGAACCCATGCCATCAGTTCTTTCTGTTTTCAAGTTTCAACACAACTTACTATTTTTAGCAGTTTTTTGGGTCTTACACTTCCGGAGACATTTTGAGGCTCTAAACGACATCTTTTGGGAAACCCTAGAGTGACCAAGTTTGGCTCTTTTGCACCAAAAGTTGTAGTTCTCAGATAGATCTTTATAACGAGCTATTGGGCACCTGAAACAGAAATCAGATGCCAAAGTTACGTCCCAAGGAAATTGAAACACCAATTTACCCAAACGAGGCCCATAGTTTTGGCGCTTCATCTCCTAGGGTTCAGTTTTCAAACATTTCAGGTTTTGCATTGTTTCTAAAAAATAAATAGGTCTTCGAGCCTCATTGTAACACAGTTCAATGGGCTGGGAGCCGACACATCTCTTCTTATATATAAGTGCTACAAATGACCTAGCTCGTTTGTTCCCATCATTTCAGTTCTGTAACACAATTTAGGAGCTGGTAGCTGACACATCCCTTCTCAGGGATACGCTTCGAGTACCCTAGCTAATCTGTTTCCATTATGTATTTAATAGGCCGTCGAGCCTCAATGTAACATAGTTTATAGTTTTGTAGCCACCACATCTCTTCTTACAGATATATTACCAGCACCCTAACTATGTTTATTTCCATTATGTCTGTAATCATATTTCACTCATTTGATTTAAATAAAATGAATTATTTTTTCCTCTGCATCTCTATGTTTATGTCTATTTTTGTATTTTATTACGTTCCTACATAAATCCGTATCAGTGGTATCAGAGGGGGTCTACTCTTTCTCTATTTTTCTTTTCATATCCCCAACACGGCTAGGGTATAAGCAGTTCAACCTCGTGAACCCCGACGACCCCCATGGCGGAATGAAAGAAAGATGAGGGATCAGGATATCCTATCAAAATATTGCTTGGGGAGGCCCTCGAGAAACAGAGGAACATGATAATGGATAATTTTCCCAGATCCTCCAATGCCTGCCCACCAGCGGCACATCTACATCGAGCACGTCCACCAACAGGTCCGCCTTGGACAAATCCAATACCAAGTTCAGTAGAATTCCGCCCCCCTCCCCCCAAATGAGGAAGTTAACACAATGGAGACCATTGCTTCCTAAGGAGGGAGGATTGATCCAGGTGGATATCGGTGGCCGCCCACCTATTCCATTTGGACCCGCGACATCAATTATTGTAGCTTTTCACTTCCAGCAGCTTACTATTTTTAGTAGGTTTTCAGGTCCTGCACGCCCAAAGCCATTTTGGGGCATTAATGATCCAGGTGGATATTAGTCGCCGCCCACCTATTCCATTTGAACCCACGCCATCATTTCTTTCTGTTTTCAAGTTTCAGCGCAACTTACTACAACCTGAGTCTAAGAACCATACATGTTCTTGTTTTTCTTGTGCTACATTACAAATTAAAAAAGCATATTACTCTGGTTCTTATCTTCTTTTGCAAAACTAACATTTTTTCTATTATTCTTGTCATATTTTTTCTTTCTACGTTAATTGGCATAATGCCCATACTTTTTGCAATAATGACATTGGACTTGGGATTTATCGTACTTTTGGCTATGTTCTTGACTTTGTCTTGAGCCTTCAGTTTGATTTTGGTTGCTTCCCTTTCCACTTGTGCTTGTAGGGCTGTTTCTTCCACTTGTTTGTGGGCCTCTTCCTCTTCCTCGGTAGTTCGATCTTCCTTGACCTCTACGTTGACCAAAATACATATGTGTCTTGAATGCATGCTCTAATGGGGATTTCACTGTTCTGTTCAATCTATGTTGATAAGACATCAGGGATGCACAAAGCTCATCCACTGAAAATTGTGAGAGATCATTTGTCTCTTTTATTGCCACTACTATAGCATCAAAACAAGAGTGTAGACTTCTCAAGATTTTTTCCACTATTATTCTTTCCTCAAGTGTCTCTCCATGAGACATTATCTGGGTAACCAACCCAATCATATGTGTGAAGAACGATTTTATTTTATTAGACACTTTCATACAAAGATTTTCAAAGTCTCTCCTCAACATTTGTAGCTTTGTTGTCTTCACCTTCTCCATGCCTTTATAGGGTGTTTTGAGAATATCCCAAGCCTCCTTACTCTTTCTAGCTGTTGCAATCCTTAGGAAAATACTCTCGTGTACTGCTTGATAGAGATAGAAGAGTGTTTTGGAGTCCTTCTTCTTTTATCTCTCAACAAGTCTTTTTTTGTTGTTGTCAAAGCAGCCAACGTTGTTGCATCTTTTGGTTCTTGAAAACCTTGTTCCACCAGCTCCCATATATCTTGGGAAGAAAACAGGGCCTTCATTGTAATGACCCAATAATGATAATTTTTACCATTGAACTGTGGTAATTGTGGATTTTTCATGCTTGTGTCTATTGTTCGCTTTCTGACTCTGTAAAACAAACAGTCTTCTTGACTATATAACACAGAAGCGCTTCTCAAATCAATCTTACAGTTTCTTCAGCAAAGAGCAAGCTCGTGCTTCTTTCACTAAAATCCTAGACCTTCTCTGATACCATGTTGAAATTTCTGAATGCAATCAGATAGAGGAAATGTGTTTCCCCGACAACACAGAGACTTCAAAGAAATGTGGAAATTAAATAACAGTTTTACACAGACAAAACATAAAATTCACAGGAGAGGAATAAAATTCATTTTTCTATTCAACTCTCTTCTCAAAATGAAATTACATTGCTTATATCGAAAATGGCCAAAGCCTGTAAACCTAATGCTATCAATGCTAATTCAATGCTGAACAGAAATTCAAAAAACATTCGTCCTTGGGTTGTCAAAAGACCCATTTCTGCATTTAATGAACACATAGGTTGTATTCTTCTTATACACAAAAAACATGCGAAAAACACGTTCAAACACACAAACTAGCGAACTTCAAACTTTATGTGTTTCGGCTTGAGTCCTCATCGCATCTAGCTCCTCATTCTAGATAGGCGAGCTTAAATTTTATCTGGCGCAAACATGGATAAACAGAAAAGGTTGAGAGTGCGATGTGCGATGGCATGATCGCATCGAAAATCAAACAACATAAGCTACAACACTTTATGGGAAAACATAAATGGTTGCGAATGTGATGTCCAGTAGCACAATCGCATTTCTCGTCAAATAACTTAACTTGTAGCTGCAGAAAGGTAAGTGGGAAATAATGCGAAGTGCGCTCTGTGGGCCACTTAAACGATGGTAAGGCGAAGTGCGAAATACAAAGTAAATGAACGCAAAGCAAATTTTGGTGCATGCAAAGGTATAAGGTGGGTCCTGTCGGATATCACATGAGCGGATGAATAACATATGATGAATGGATTAAATGGTAAATCAAAAGACTTTCAATTTGCACGCTGCAGGAAAAAGGTAAGTCAATGTGGTAGATGGGAATAAACACAGAGTTAAAGCTTCATGTACTATGTTGATCTTTTGCGTGGATTGCGTGAAGACGCCTCGAGATTCTTGGATCTGCTCCTTCTCCATCTCTGCACAAAATTGATGGAATTGTGGGGTGCTTCTTTTTCTCATTCATGGCGGTGGTTGAGAGTAAACTTCCAACAATTATATGAACTAAATGTTGTAGCGAAGGTGAAGGAGAAGTTTTTGAATACCTAAGTGAAAAGGGAATGTGCTTGCACGACAACTCAAGCACCAAGCTTAAGTAAGGAGGATATTTAAAGAGGAGAGGCTGAATTAAATATGATAACCCAATGGTAAAGGAAGAACAATTTACCTGTATATGAAACAATCTGAAAAAAAAGAAGACGACAATAGGCCGATGTGAACACTCAGACACTAGAACACCGAGGAAAGAAGGTTAGGAAATTAACAAGCTAAGATCTGATTATAGAAGTAGAAATGCAAGTAAGAATTTTGTAAAGGGAAGTAAATTTAATTCGTAAGGAATACACGGTTTTACCTGTAGAAGGGAGAGATATAACCGTAAACCATGGCATGTGGATCCTGGAAACCCTTGTAGAAAGAAATGTTAGTCCACCTAGAATAACGATAACAAACGCAGAACTGTAATAGGAAAATTGTGATAATTGAACACCAAATTTTGAAGAGCAAGAAAAAAAGAAAAAAAAAACATAAATATGTTAAGGGTCACTTTCCACCGTGGTAGAACCACCATAACACATATCCGGAACAAGCATAGGGCTTGTGAACTGAAGAAGTCACTGGAACAATTATGGGACGCCCAGAGAATCAAAGAGGGTGCACTCAAAAACCTCAATCTTGCCACGATGCACTCCAACGATAAACCTCGGGTATATGACAGTGAATTCAAAATAAATAAAAAATCCTTAAATGAATCTCAGAACTTGAATAGAAATGAAACTAATGTGACTCGGTAGAAAAATGCTCCATTAGTGAAATAAGGGATTCACGATAATATTCCCAACGACCAAAGAATAGACATACCTGGAGATAGTTGGATTGTTTTCGTTACCATGGCTCAACCATGGGTCAACTGCCATTCTCCGGAAAACTTGTACCGTGGTATCAAGGGAGATGACTAGACCAAACATAGGCAGACCATGCACAAGTATGAGGAATAAAATCGGAAATAGCAAAGCAAGGTTGCGAGTTAGGGTTACATAAAAACAATAATCGTTATCGATCCACGATACTCACATCCCACCATTTATGCACGACATATGGGCTGACCCCGGTATGATTCACATGGACCTGGTATACGTGTCCTCGGAAGATAGGATCACCGATCCAAACTGATATGCGGCCTTTAAAATGCCATAAAGGAAGTATGTGAGGCTAGTAATACGTTGGTAGTGATGCACCTCAGTTATGGTCACACCATACCAAGACATAATTGGCACATCATTTAAGGAGAGCGCAATACTCTTAAAAAAAAAAACGTGGAAACAATATAAACTAGCACATAACACACAAAACAATTAGTTTCTCTATTGCAATAATCAGATACATCAAATATATAGCTGAACCACTTCTAATCTTAGAGAGAAGTTGAGAGAATCTCTCAACTTCCTCAACAACCCAATCCAAACTAGGTAGGCACATTAATTGAGGCATTATCTCACACACCCCCCTTTGATGCCTACATTACAAAAATAGAAAACACACTAAATTAATACAAACAATTGTCTGTTCTGGTCTTCATTAACATTTGTACCCACTCTGAGATCTCACTGGAAACGCTCTTTTCTCCACCACTTTTGAGCTACCATTCAACCCATTTAAAATACATTTGTTTTTGACCAGCGATAATGAACTTTGCAAGATTAACAGTATTGACAACTCGGCTCATAGAGGCTTCCGCGATAGAGCTGACAAGTGATGAACCATCCTATGGACCAGTCACCATCTGTTGGATATTTCGCTTTCAGCTATCCATCAGTGGCTAGGCAAATGGTCTGAATACTGAATGTGTTCAAGAGCTAATCCAACAACTTGACCTGCTTCTCATACTGTAACCTGCAACTGATGCTCCTTGGCCCATAGCACAACAAGATCAGCATATAACAAATTCACACAATCAAATTAGCCAATTGTTCTCTCGTCCCTGTAGGACGTCAAGAACGACTAATTTAAATAATGCTAATTTGTTCAATAATTGGTTCTCTTCTACATAAATCTCATAGCAATAAATATAAGGCACTCCACACTATATTTCACACACTTGCAAATCACAAAACATGCTTTAGAACAGTTTAAGAGATGGATCAGGAGGTTCATCCTCACTTGAGGAATCTTCAAATATTGCATCGGGTGAATCGTCTGAAAATGTTGCATAGGCTGATTTTTTCAATTGTCCATTTAAAAGATCTTGAGCTCGAATTTTGCAATTGAATACTGTATGTCCATATTTATGACAATAGAAACATTCAGTCTTACTTTTATTCATCCTTCCTTTGGAATATAGTGCAAGTTCATTATGTGAACTAGCCTCTGGGCCACCTGTCCTCTTTTCTTCTGCCATAAGAGTTGCTATCATTTCATCAAGTGATTGATGTGGCATTTGACTTAGAGTAAATATGACATTATCATATTTTGAAGACAAGCTATTTAATAAGATTGCCTTTGCATCATCATCATCTACTTTAGAATTAATTTCTGACAACTGTCTCATCAAAGCTTTTAACTCATTTATGTGTGTTGACAATGATGTCTCACTATCCATTTGGAGTTTAAACAATTGTAACTTTAAGAAAAATTTTGCATTAACAGCTTTTGCCCCAAATACCTTATTCATTTCTTCCCATATTGCTATAGAAGATTTCTTCAAGTCAATAAGATGTAGCTGGGAATATGCAAGTGATAGTCCAAGGATAGACTTGGCTCTTTCCTCTCTTTTTTCCCATACAATTAACTGTTGAGCATCTGTAGGTGCTATTTCTGAGCCTTCTACGATATTCCATAAATTTCTACTCATCATTTGCAACTGAACTTTTACCTTCCAAGTGTAGAAATTAAAACCATTAAACTTTTCTAATACA
Organism: Pinus albicaulis; assembly: GCA_034641835.2. Classification (NCBI taxonomy): domain Eukaryota; kingdom Viridiplantae; phylum Streptophyta; class Pinopsida; order Pinales; family Pinaceae; genus Pinus; species Pinus albicaulis. The sequence goes on from CM076582.1 coordinate 1,564,062,463, forward strand.
ATAGGCTGCTCCATGTTAAAAAAGAAAAGAAGCTGATTTTCAAGCTTTGCAAATCTAAAATAGGTTGCAATTAAACTGAATGGGAGAAAAAAAAAATTATTTGAGGCAAACCAATTCGGCAGAAATTGGCAAACACCAGCTCCAGTGATTGATTGATTCCACTCCAGCTAAGCGTATGTTCTGAACATTATGAATGGGCAAACAAATGTAGAAATCGGCAAAGAAACGAAGAAATCAGCAAACAAACATAGAAATCGGCAAACAAATGCAACGTTGTATGTATCACAACGCTGACACCGTTCTATCAGCAAACAAATGCAGAGTACCAACACCGTTCAACGTTCAGCATTCTATCGGCAAACTGAGCGTTCTACTAAAAAAACCAGATGACCCTGCTCTGCATCGTATTGCTGAAGAATCAAGAATTGGCTTTTCAAAACCACGCAGGAGACGATAGCGGTTGGAACGTGTTTTTAAACCACAGGTTTGGGCCACAAAACTTCCCTATTAACCCTAGTACTTTGCCCTGTTCAATCAAATATGGAAATGCCGCTCTCCACAACGAGTCAACAGGGTTGCGCTCTGATACCAAATTAATAATTGGAGATAGCAAATAACGCACAAAACAATTAATTTTTCTATTGCAATAATCATATACATCAAATATATAGTTGAACCACTTCTAATCTTAGAGAGAGAAGTTGAGAGAATCTCTCAACTTCCTCAACAACCCAATCCAAACTAGGTAGGCACATTAATTGAGGCATTATCTCAAATAAGAATCAAAGAGGGTGCACTCAAAAACCTCAATCTTGCCACGATGCACTCCAACGTTAAACCTCGGGTATATGACAGTGAATTCAAAATAAATAAAAAATCCTTAAATGAATCTCAGAACTTGAATAGAAATGAAACTAATGTGAATAGGTAGAAAAATGCTCCATTAGTGAAATAAGGGATTCACGATAATATTCCCAACGACCTAAGAATAGACATACCTGGAGATAGTTGGATTGTTTTCGTTACCATGGCTCAACCATGGATCAACTTCCATTCTCCAGAAAACTTGTGCTGTGGTATCAAGGGAGATGCCGATACCAAACATAGGCAGACCATGCACAAGTATGATGAATAAAATTGGAAATAGCAAAGCAGAGTTGCGAGTTAGGGTTACATAAAAACAATAATCGTTATCGATCCACGATATTCACATCCCACCATTTATGCACGACATATGGGCAGACCTGGGTATGATTCACATGGACCTGGTATACGTGTCCTCAGAAGATAGGATCACTGATCCAAACCGATATGCGGCCTTTAAAATGCTATAAAGGAAGTATGTGAGGCTAGTAATACGTTGGTAGTGATGCACCTCGGTTATGGTCACACAATACCAAGACATAATTGGCACATCATTTAAGGAGAGCGCAATACTCTTAAAAAAAAAAAAACATGGAAACAATATAAACTAGCACATAACACACAAAACAATTAATTTCTCTATTGCAATAATCAGATACATCAAATATATAGTTGAACCAATTCTAATCTTAGAGAGAGAAATTGAGAGAATCTCTCAACTTCCTCAACAACCCAATCCAAACTAGGTAGGCACATTAATTGAGGCATTATCTCAAACACCCTCCTTTAATGCCCACATTACAAAAATAGAAAACACACTAAATTAATACAAACAATTGTCTGTTCTGGTCTTCATTAACATTTGTACCCACTTTGAGATCTCATTGGAAACGCTCTTTTCTCCACTACTTTTGAGCTACTATTCAACCCATTTGAAATACATTTGTTTCTGACCAACGATAATGAACTTTGCAAGATTAACATTATTGACAACTCGGCTCGTCGGGGCTTCCGCGATAGAGCTGACAAGTGATGAACCATACTATGGACCAATCACCATCTGTCGAATATTTCGCTTTTGGCTATCCATTAGTGGCCAGGAAAATGGTCTGAATACTGAATGTGTTCAAGAGCTAATCCAACAACTTGACCTGCTTCTCATACTGTAACCTGTAACTGATGCTCCTTGGCCTGTAGCACAACAAGATTAGCATATAACAAATTCACACAATCAAATTAGCCAATTGTTCTCTCGTCCCTGTAGGACGTCAAGAACGAGTAATTTAAATAATGCTAATTTTTTCAATAATTGGTTCTCTTCTACATAAATCTCATAGCAATAAATATAAGGCACTCCACACTATATTTCACACACTTGCAAATCACAAAACATGCTTTAGAACAGTTTAAGAGATGGATCAGGAGGTTCATCCTCACTTGAGGAATCTTCAGATATTACATCGGGTGAATCGTCTGAAAATGTTGCATAGGCTGATTTTTTCAATTGTCCATTTAAAATATCTCGAGCTCGAATTTTGCAATTGAATGTTGTAGTCTTGAGCATGACAATAGAAACATTCAGTCTTACTTTTATTCACCCTTCCTTTGGAATATAGTGCAAGTTCATTATGTGAACTAGCCTCTGGGCCACCTGTCCTCTTTTCTTCTGCCATAAGAGCTGCTATGATTTCATCAAGTGATTGATGTGGCATTTGACTTAGAGTAAATATGACATTATCATATTTTGAAGACAAGCTATTTAATAAGATTGCCTTTGCATCATCATCATATACTTTAGAATTAATTTCTGACAACTGTCTCATGAAAGATCTTAACTCATTTATGTGTGTTGACAATGATGTCTCACTATCCATTTGGAGTTTAAACAATTGTAACTTAAAGAAAAATTTTGCATTAACATATTTTGCCCCAAATACCTTGTTCATTTCTTCCCATATTGCTGCAGAAGATTTCTTCAAGTCAATAATATGTAGCTGGGAATCTGCAAGTGATAGTCCAAGGATAGACTTGGCTCTTTCCTCTCTTTTTTCCCATACAATTAACTGTTGAGCATCTGTAGGTGCTATTTCTGAGCCTTCTACGATATTCCATAAATTTCTACTCATCATTTGCAACTGAAATTTTACCTTCCAAGTGTAGAAATTAAAGCCATTACACTTTTCTAATACAATAGGCTGATCCATGTTAAAAAAGAAAAGAATCTGATTTTCAAGCTCTGCAAATCTAAAACAGGTTGCAATGAAACTGAATGAGAGAAAAAAATAATTATTTGAGGCAAACCAATCCGGCAGAAATTGGCAAACACCAGCTCCAGTGATTGATTGATTCCACTCCAGCTAAGCGTATGTTTTGAACATTATGAATGGGCAAACAAATGTAGAAATCGGCAAAAAAACGCAGAAATCGGAAAACAAACACAGAAATCGGCAAACAAATGCAACGTTGTATGTATCACAACGCTGACACCGTTCTATCAGCAAAAAAATGCACAGTACCGACACCGTTTAGCGTTCAGCATTCTATCGGCAAACTGAGCGTTCTACTCGAAAAACCAGATGACCTTGCTTTGCATCATATCGCTGAAGAATCAAGAATTGGCTTTTCAAAACCACGCAGGAGACGATAGCGGTTGGAACGATAGCGGTTGGAACGTATTTTTAAACCACGGGTTTGGGCCACATAACTTCCCTATTAACCCCAGAACTTCGCTCTGTTCAATCAAATATGGAAAGCCCGCTCTCCACAGCGAGTCAATAGGGTTGCGCTCTGATACCAAATTAATAATTGGAGAGAGAAAATAACACACAAAACAATTAATTTCTCTATTGCAATAATCAGATACATCAAATATATAGTTGAACCACTTCTAATCTTAGAGAGAGAAGTTGAGAGAATCTCTCAACTTCCTCAACAACCCAATCCAAACTAGGTAGGCACATTAATTGAGGCATTATCTCAAATAAGAATCAAAGAGGGTGCACTCAAAAACCTCAATCTTGCCACGATGCACTCCAACGTTAAACCTCGGGTATATGACAGTGAATTCAAAATAAATAAAAAATCCTTAAATGAATCTCAGAACTTGAATAGAAATGAAACTAATGTGAATAGGTAGAAAAATGCTCCATTAGTGAAATAAGGGATTCACGATAATATTCCTAACGACCTAAGAATAGACATACCTGGAGATAGTTGGATTGTTTTCGTTACCATGGCTCAACCATGGATCAACTTCCATTCTCCAGAAACCTTGTGTTGTGGTATCAAGGGAGATGACGATACCAAACATAGGCAGACCATGCACAAGTATGATGAATAAAATTGGAAATAGCAAAGAAGAGTTGCGAGTTAGGGTTACATAAAAAGAATAATCGTTATCGATCCACGATACTCACATCCCACCATTTATGCACGACATATGGGCAGACCTCGGTATGATTCACATGGACCTGGTATACGTGTCCTCAAAAGATAGGATCACCGATCCAAACCGATATGCGGCCTTTAAAATGCTATAAAGGAAGTATGTGAGGCTAGTAATACGTTGGTAGTGATGCACCTCGGTTATGGTCACACAATACCAAGACATAATTAGCACATCATTTAAGGAGAACGCAATACTCTTAAAAAAAAAAAACATGGAAACAATATAAACTAGCACATAACACACAAAAAAATTAATTTCTCTATTGCAATAATCAGATACATCAAATATATAGTTGAACCAATTCTAATCTTAGAGAGAGAAGTTGAGAGAATCTCTCAACTTCCTCAACAACCCAATCCAAACTAGGTAGGCACATTAATTGAGGCATTATCTCAAACACCCCCCTTTAATGCCTACATTACAAAAATAGAAAACACACTAAATTAATACAAACAATTGTCTGTTCTCGTCTTCATTAACATTTGTACCCACTTTGAGATCTCATTGGAAACGCTCTTTTCTCCACTACTTTTGAGCTACTATTCAACCCATTTAAAATACATTTGTTTCTGACCAACGATAATGAAATTTGCAAGATTAACAGTATTGACAACCCGGCTCGTCGGGGCTTCTGCGATAGAGCTGACAAGTGGTGAACCATCCTATGGACTAATCACCATCTGTCGGATATTTCGATTTTGGCTATCCATTAGTGGCCAGGAAAATGGTCCGAATACTGAATGTGTTCAAGAGCTAATCCAACAACTTGACCTTCTTCTCATACTGTAACCTGTAACTGATGCTCCTTGGCCCGTAGCACAAAAATATTAGCATATAACAAATTCACACAATCAAATTAGCCAATTGTTCTCTCGTCCCTGTAGGACGTCAAGAACGAGTAATTTAAATAATGCTAATTTTTTCAATAATTGGTTCTCTTCTACATAAATCTCATAGCAATAAATATAAGGCACTCCACACTATATTTCACACACTTGCAAATCACAAAACATGCTTTAGAACAGTTTAAGAGATGGATCAGGAGGTTCATCCTCACTTGAGGAATCTTCAGATATTGCATCGGGTGAATCGTCTGAAAATGTTGCATAGGCTGATTTTTTCAATTGTCCATTTAAAATATCTCGAGCTCGAATTTTGCAATTGAATGCTGTATTTCCATATTTATGACAATAGAAACATTCAGTCTTACTTTTATTCACCCTTCCTTTGGAATATAGTGCAAGTTCATTATGTGAACTAGCCTCTGAGACACCTGTCCTCTTTTCTTCTGCCATAAGAGCTGCTATGATTTCATTAAGTGATTGATGTGGCATTTTACTTAGAGTAAATATGACATTATCATATTTTGAAGACAAGCTATTTAATAAGATTGCCTTTGCATCATCATCATATACTTTAGAATTAATTTCTGACAACTGTCTCATGAAAGCTCTTAACTCATTTATGTGTGTTGACAATGATGTCTCACTATCCATTTGGAGTTTAAACAATTGTAACTTTAAGAAAAATTTTGCATTAACAGCTTTTGCCCCAAATACCTTGTTCATTTCTTCCCATATTGCTGCAGAAGATTTCTTCAAGTCAATAAGATGTAGATGGGAATCTGCAAGTGATAGTCCAAGGATAGACTTGGCTCTTTCCTCTCTTTTTTCCCATACAATTAACTGTTGAGCATCTGTAGGTGCTATTTCTGAGCCTTCTACGATATTCCATAAATTTCTACTCATCATTTGCAACTGAAATTTTACCTTCCAAGTGTAGAAATTAAAGCAATTAAACTTTTCTAATACAATAGGCTGCTCCATGTTAAAAAAGAAAAGAATCTGATTTTCAAGCTCTGCAAATCTAAAACAGGTTGCAATGAAACTGAATGAGAGAAAAAAAAAATTATTTGAGGCAAACCAATCCGGCAGAAATTGGCAAACACTAGCTCCAGTGATTGATTGATTCCACTCCAGCTAAGCGTATGTTCTGAAAATTATGAATGGCCAAACAAATGTAGAAATCAGCAAACAAACGCAGAAATCGGCAAACAAACACAGAAATCGGCAAACAAATGCAACGTTGTATGTATCACAACGCTGACACCGTTCTATCAGCAAAAAAGTGCACAGTACCGACACCGTTCAACGTTCAGCATTCTATAAGAAAACTGAGCGTTCTACTCAAAAAACCAGATGACCTTGCTCTGCATCGTATCGCTGAAGAATCAAGAATTGGCTTTTCAAAACCACGCTGGAGACGATAGCGGTTGGAACGATAGCGGTTGGAACGTGTTTTTAAACGACGGGTTTGGGCCACAGAACTTCCCTATTAACCCCAGAACTTTGCCCTGTTCAATCAAATATGGAAATGCTACTCTCCACAGTGATTCAACAGGGTTTCACTCTGATACCAAATTAATAATTGGAGAGAGCAAATAACACACAAAACAATTAATTTCTCTATTGCAATAATCAGATACATCAAATATATAGTTGAACCACTTCTAATCTTAGAGAGAGAAGTTGAGAGAATCTCTCAACTTCCTCAACAACCCAATCCAAACTATGTAGGCACATTAATTGAGGCATTATCTCAAACAAGAATCAAAGAGGGTGCACTCAAAAACCTCAATCTTGCCACGATGCACTCCAACGATAAACCTCGCATATATGACAGTGAATTCAAAATAAATAAAAAATCCTTAAATCAATCTCAGAACTTGAATAGAAATGAAACTAATGTGAATAGGTAGAAAAATGCTCCATTAGTGAAATAAGGGATTCACGATAATATTCCCAACGACCTAAGAATAGACATACCTAGAGATTATTGGATTGTTTTCGTTACCATGGCTCAACCATGGATGAACTTCCATTCTCCGAAAAAATTGTGCCGTGGTATCAAGGGAGATGACCAGACCAAACATAGGCAGACCATGCACAAGTATGAGGAATAAAATTGGAAATAGCAAAGCAGAGTTGTGAGTTAGGGTTACATAAAAACAATAATCGTTATCGATCCACGATACTCACATCCCACCATTTATGCACGACATATGGGCTGACCCCGGTATGATTCACATGGACCTGGTATACGTGTCCTCGGAAGATAGGATCACCGATCCAAACTGATATGTGGCCTTTAAAATGCCATAAAGGAAGTATGTGAGGCTAGTAATACGTTGGTAGTGATGCACCTCGGTTATGGTCACACCATACCAAGACATAATTGGCACATCATTTAAGGAGAGCGCAATACTCTTAAAAAAAAAAAACATGGAAAAAATATAAACTAGCACTTGATCATTTTATTAAATGACCCGCTGGAACACCGAAGGACCTGACACCACCGGCAGCAGTAGGCGGCCGACAAACGAATCGCCTCTTTCTTTGAGGCGGCGGAAGACTTCGACATCTACCTGCAACCCCAACGAAGTCCAAATGGAGAGTATCTCTTCCTCTCGATCTTGGTCGCCGCTTCCGACCACCGAAGGGGAGCTGCAGCTGGCGTTCTGGAAATTCGACGTGAATGGCGACGGTAAGATCTATTGGTCGGAGCTGGGGATGCTCATGACATCTCTCAGTCACTTTGTCGCTGACGACGAGCTACAGCATATGGTGCGCATGCTCGATTCCGATGGCGATGGTTTCATCGATTTCTCAGATTTCATGGAGCTCAACAATTTCGCTGTGGACGACGCACGCGAGCTTGACGAGATGAAGAACGCCTTCGGTATCTTCTATTTTGACGGCAACGGGCTCATCTCCGTCGATGAACTTCTCAGGGTTTTCCACAACCTAGGAGAGCGTTGTTCCGTTGAAGATTTCTGGAATATGATCGCAGGCATCGACTCTAACGGCGACGGATACGTGAGCTTCGACGAATTTATTATCATGATGATGGCTTTCGCTTTATCTTCTTGACACGACACGACACGACACCACTGAACGCGAACAAGAAAGCAAAGCGAAGTCGCACAGAGATGGAGGCAAAGGACCTGACGCGCGCGGGACGGAGATGACAGCAGGAGGGTGGAGCAACCGCCAAGTGTCGAAATTTGAGAGGGTGGAAGGGCGATAGGTGGAGCATAGAGATTGGCTAGGAGCACTGTTCATCCGAGCAAAGCTCATAGTAGGAACACCTTCGGCATAACTATGGTGGTAATATAATTAAACATACACCTAGATAAAAAAGGGGCCTATGGCATTTATTTAACACCATATTTCTATAAATAATATAAACAACCAGAGTAATTGAATCATACATATGTTAGACATAGTATGTTACGATGAGGTTAAGGTAATAGTAAATATTTCAACAACACGTATAGATGTACCAAAACACATGGAAACATGCAAATATTAAATCTCTAAACCAAATACCATGGTTGTAATATTTCCATTAAAATAATAACTCAAGAACAATATATTAAAAATGAGTATTACAATGTTACCTTGGGCTAGATAGAATAAAACATAATTTGGAATGGTAAGGGTTAGATGCATTATAACTTGCAAGCCCATTACTGCACATAATTTGAATCAACTTACCAATGAGACATACTCATTAACTTTTGAACAAGCAATATATCTTAGGGGTGAAGGTTTAACCAATATTTATCGTACCATCAAAATTACAATCAAAAGATATTGTTGGATAATAGAGTTTCTATAATGATGCAAACATAGGATATATATATATATATATAATGGTTTAATTGTTAGAGATGCGACACATGGTATCAGAGCTTAGGTTCAACTCTTAGACTTAATGGGATTGAGGAACTAAGTGTGAATACATTTTCTTCCTATAAGAATATTATATCTTAAGAAATATAGTTGCTATTTTTTTTTGAAACTTTGCACAACTCCATTGAATATTGAATTATTGTCACTAGGGAGAGAAATAATTGTTTTGTTGTTCTGAGTATCAATCATTTTTTGGACATTAAAGGAAGTATTATTAAATCAACTTATAGAATCTTGGACACAAAAAAAAATTGATTACCAAGTTCATCATACATATATACCTCATTTGGACGAGTGGTAAAGTGAACTAGGGTTGTTTTAAGAAGGAGTCATTTATTATTTCATAAATGTAATAGAAATAATGGTTGGTACATTGTCGGGGAAATGGATTTATGTTTCGTTGTGATCCACTACACGCATGGTAATCCAGGTTCATGGAATTATTTCCTCCGAGAAGTGTTCCTTAACACCAATGTGAAACAAGTGGCAGGAGTAAGTTATACTACAATAGTTTCACAAAATTTATGTGTTCAGTACTACTCGACTTTGACAAATGATAAATTTGTTAGATATATAAGAAATACTATCCAATTCATGTGTGAATAAGAGTATCAATGACAACAAAAAAATTGAATTCGGGCCCCCCCAAGGAGAGCTGGTCTCTATTGTAGCTCTGTCAGCATTTTTCCTCGAATTAACTCAGTTAATTTCATGTAGTCTTCCTCAACTCCTCTATAATTTTATTTATCAATTTCAGAGAAATTGGAAAATAAATACATTAAGAAAACTTGGAAAAATTTAAATGTATTCCCGAACCTTAATTCTATCACCGAACCTTAGAACTAAGGTTATTACCCTTCAGAGTCTTATTTTAATAACCCGACGCACTATAAATAAACACTTATAACAACTTAGGCCTTGGGCCCACCTATATAATCATCGGAATTCAATGTAATTCAACGTCCATACCTCAGCTTATCCTCTGAGCTCTTTTGAGAGCGATCATCGTTCGATGATCCGGCCTCAGATTGGACGGTGTACGTCAATATCGCCCTGAGCCCACAGTCGACCATTAACGCACGATGAGGGTGGTATCTCCAAACCGCTTAAGGCCACATGTCAGCATGTGGCATTGATCACGTTCAAACAGGGAATACAACTTTCCTTTCAAAGGCAGTGTGATCAAAATGCTCCGATTTTTCAACAGTGATTGACTATAGGTTGAACCAGGGTTAACGCCTTCCTTTCTAATTGCTTTGGTTCACTAACTCAGGTTCGAATCTTGGACCACACTCTCAGTTCACAACCAACCAAAGTATTTCTTTGTAAGCGAAGTTTTCACTACCTTGGAACAGATTTCGACGACCATAATCATACACAAACCTCTTCTACGAGTGGGATTTTTCAACAAATGCTTTGGCAGATACCTTTACGAAACTCACAATGCAAGTCTGTTACACGGTGGAATACATTCGGTTATGGCTTCTTCCGGGGATATATTTCAATAGAGCTTATTCTGACAATCTAAGAGAAATATATGATCAACAATGGACAGAGAGACATGCAGAGATTACATGGCAATTCTATTCAACAGTTATACACAGAATGGTGTTTCAACCACCTCACAATTAAAAAAATTCCCTCAAAAAATCAATTCAAAGATAAATTGATAATCAATGAGCACTGAAATTTATTCAATAGGAAGCAGTTTCTTAACACTCAAATTTTACTACAGAAATCGCCTCTTCTCCATACATCTGGGGGATACAATTTATATGTATTATTATGTGTCTCTTCGGTTCCTCTGTAAGGATTGTTTCTATTCTAACAAAACCTAATCACATTATTCAAATAACTGAACAGGACAGATGGACTAAACCAAAACTATTCGACTTCTACTGACTCAAACTGATCTAAATGCAACAGACAGCTAAGGTATTAACACCTTGCTATTACAATTCAAATGATTCTGATCCTTCCTAGCCAAAACATGTGGAAAAAACTTCCTACACTGCTGGCTAGTGTCTAACGCCCCTACATCAGACTCCCGAGGGCAATTTTCTTCATGGACTCTTGTCCATGAGCTCCTCCACTGATCTTCCTATCTTCTGCAACATTCTTTCAGTCAACCAAGTGGCATCTTCCTCTGGCTGGTGCTTCCATTTGATTAAGTATTGAAAGTACTCCTGTCCTCTGGTCTTCCTGAACACTCTTTTGTCTAATATCTTCTCTGGCTGCAGTGGTTGTGCTGGAGGTAGCTGCTTTTCCCACTCAATCTGTTCCTTGTCTGTTGGGCCCTCTTCTGCACCATCATCTTCATACTTGTACAATTTTTCAACATTAAAAATGAGAGATATTCCAACATTAGGAGGCAATTCAATCTCATAAGCGTTAGCAAAAAACTTTATAAGTATCTTCCATGGCCCAATCTTTTTGAACTTCAGTTTGTTATACTGCTTCTTTGGGAATCTCTCCTTTCTCAAGTGTGCCAAAACTAGATCTCCTACATTAAAATAGACTTCTCTTCTACTCAAGTCTTCTCTGCCTTTGTATTTGATGCTGCTACCTTGTAGCTGCTATTTCACTTGTTCATGTATGGCTTGGATTTCTGAAGAAAATTCCTCACCATCAGCACTTCTAAGTTCTGCCTTTCCCAGATTTCTTAACTCTTATATTCCTCTAGGGTGCATTCCATAAACAATATGGAATGGAATCTACCCTGCGCTTTTGTTTGGTGACTCATTATATGCATATTCTGCCTAGGGAAAAATATGATCCCACTGCTTGGGATGCTCTCCTGCAAGACTTCTCAAAACATTTCCTAGACTCCTATTCACTACCTTAGTTTGTCCATCAGTCTGAGGATGATAAGCTGAGCTAAAACTCAGTTTGGTACCAAGTTTCTTCCACAATGTCCCCCAAAAATGGCCCATAAATCTGCTGTCTCTGTCTAGAACAATACTCTTGGGAAACCCATGTAACCTAACAACTCCTTTGAAAAAAAAGTTAGCAACATGGGTGGCATCACTAGTTTTATAACATGGAATAAAATGTGCCATTTTGAAAAATTTGTCCACTACAACAAAGACTGTATCATTCCCTCTCTGAGTCTTGGGCAATCCTAGAATGAAATCCATACTCACCATGTCCCAAGGCCTGTCTGGAATAGGCAAGGGAGTGTACAATCTTGCATTCTGGCTCCTTCCTTTGGCATATTGATAGCTTTTTCAATCTTTCACAAACTTGTCCACTTCTGCTCTCATCTTGGGCCAATAATAGAAGTGAATTATCTGCTCATAAGTTTTATCAGTACCAAAGTGTCTAGCAAGTCGACCACTATGCTTTTCCTTGATCAAATTTTCTCTCATGGAACATTTTGGTACACACAATTGGTTTCTCCTGAATAGTAAGTCCTCTTGAAAGAAATAATCCAGCCACTGGCTTCTATCTATTAGAATAGGGTTACAACATGCCTCAAATGCTTCCTTAAAATCTAAATCTATTTATACAGTTCTTTGAGAAAATCAAATCCTACAACTTCAAAATTGGTTTCTTGAACAAGCAAGTGCCTCCTACTCAAAGCATCAGCTACTTTATTTGCTTCGCCACTTATATGTATCAAAACAAAGTTAAAACATTGGAGATACTCAACCCATTTGGCATGCTTATGATTTAACTTGGGCTATTGTATAATGTACTGCAAAGCATGATTTTCAGAGTATAATACAAATTCTTTGGACATTAAGTAATGCCTCCATTTTTTCAACGCATGAACAACTGCATAGAATTCCTTCTCATAAGAGGAATACTTCCTTCTAGTGTCATTTAGATTTTCACATAAATAAGCTACAGGCCTATCATCCCGACTTAGCACAACTCCAATGGATTCTCCACTGGAAGCACACTTCACTTGAAATGGTTTGGCAAAATCAGGCAGAATCAAAACACGATTTTCAGTTATCTTTTTCTTCAAAAGTTTAAAGTTTCTCTCTGCTTCAGCAGTCCATTTAAATGGTTGTTTTCTCTTTTTTATTGTTGGTTTTCACCCTATGAGGTTTCCAGGGTATATTGGTGTTCAATGATGTGATTGATTATTGTGTCAAGATGATGATGTTGATTACTTTCTTGTTGCGATGTTCATAATGCCAAGTATGTGATGACTACATGAATAATGAAATGAGTGGAAGGTTACATCATACAGTATTATGTTAATGTACTACAATAGAGGTTTTTAATGGTTAAGCAACTTACTATTATTATTCTAAGGTTACACTATGAACTGGTGAACATTCTATGTAACGATTAGTAAGGAATATTTAATAGTGAATGGACAGTTACCCGTGAGTAACTTGTATAATTTTTTTTTTAACTCCTTACATTTCCATGTGAAGTTATTGGTGTATGTTACAAGTGGTATCAGAGCTAAAGGTTGGAGCACTGGCGCCTTTGGGATTTGTTAAGCTAAAAGAAATTGGGGTATGTTACTAATGGACATCAGTTAAGGTATGATTCTATAAATCTACATATTGATTGATATATGATTCTAGCAATCTACATAACGATTGATATATGCAGTAGTCTACTCTTAACATGAGATGTGTGATTATGTTTATAAATACGTTGAAGAGTAATGAGTAGTAAATGTTGTTGAAAATGATTTTCATAACATTGAGGATTAAAGAAAATAAAACCTTTGTTGTACCTATGAACAACCTGGTTAGTCACTAGTGAAAGTAAGAAGACAATAAAACCTTTGTTGCATTTATGAGCAACCTGAGTACTCACTAGTGAAAGTGAGAGTCGTCTATTAATAGTGGTTAGATGACTAATTACTCATATATTTAGTGAACATAACTAAAGTTACCATGCACTACAAAAAGATGAATGTGTATAGTGATGGTGTGTGAAACTAATGCATGAATGCAAAAGATGAGGAAAGTCCTTATATAAGATGATAGAGTGTTTTAAAATTAAATTGAATGAAGCCTTTCAAATGTTAAAAAAATACATAATGGGTCAAGTAGTGAGACTTGACTAGAATGACTAGTTGATTGACTAGTTTTTGAATGAGTCGTCATGGATGCATTAAGATGATTAGTGGCATTGAATGACTAGTTTTTCAATGAATCATGTCATGGATGCATTAAGATTATTAGTGTCATTGAATGACTAGTTTTTGAATGAGTCGTGTCATGGATGCATTAAAATTATTAATAGCATTGATTAGTTATGAATGACTAACTAATAAAAGTTATATGCACGAATTAATTTTGACTAAAACTATTTGAAAGTTGTGAACACGTGATTATGGTAATTACTTCATGTGTCAGTCTATTTGTAACAAAACATTGGGGGAATTGGAAATGTTGCATTGATACCCTAATCATTATTGACATTAATGAATATTTATATATTCTTGTATGCATGACAACATTTGCATGCATGACAACATTTTATGCAGGAAATTAAAATGATTGTGTAACATAATACATGCTTAAGAAATGCATATTTACGATTAGCATTATTTCTTATAGTAAGCCTGGGTAGCTTAATGGCAACAGAAAACCTGTGAAAATAAAACATCGCAAACATTGCAATGCGAATTGCAACATTAAATGTTAAAGTATCATGTTATAATGTACATGATTGTGTTACTTGGGAAATAGCAATGTATAACAGATGTATGTTAGTCATGTTTCCTGTTAATCTAGATATCATTAGACCCATGTTAAGGGCAAGTATGATGTATGATGTACACAAGGTTTCTTTTTCTTTATGTATAATGTGCATAAAGTTCATTACGTAATATACTATGGGAAAGAATGCTAAAAGAGAAATTTAAAATGCCAGACATTTGACAAAAATTGTGAAAGGCTAGAGGGCCTTGGGTTGACGGTGGTTGCCTGCCCAGAGGGGTTGATGGCACTTACCTGCCCGGATTTCCTATCCCTAGAGATATGTGATCTCAGTAGGGAAAAGAGTTGGCTAAGATGGTGAAGGGGAAAAACCTAAGGCAACTATATTGATTTTGGAGCCTGTTGAAGGTGGCCCAAAATTCCTCATAGATGGGACACTGTCAGAGGAATAGGCATGATGTTGCCAAGAGGAATCCATACTGGACATGGAATGGTCTTTTGTCAAATAAATGTCTGGATGTGAAAATGACTCGATTTTGTTGTAGAAACCAACTCCCATGGGTTTGGAGGAGCATTTTGTTTACCATTGTGGTTCTCATAGTGGAACAAATTAAGTAATAATTTATGTGTTGTATTAAAATAAATTTTTATATTATTATGTAAATATCTTATGTAGATATTAAGAGGAAATAAGCTTAGCGCTCGGAAAATGAATTACTGAATGTATAAGTTCATTTATTTTATTAATAATTTGTTTGAATGTCTTATCAGAGGCTAGGATATGCCCATGGTGCATTGATTGACCATTGATACGATTAGAGAGCTAGGTGCTCTCTGAGTACTTGAGGAAGTACTCTAATTAAAACATCTATTGATATTGCATGAATGTTCGATAATTGCAAGAATTTCATTTGATTGAAACTATGTGAGTAATGTGATTGAATTTTTTAGTCATACATTACAGGCTCTTTCCATGGAGTGTTGATGGGCAGTTCAACCATTCTCAGAGAGCTTGTGTAAAAGCCGTCATTACTTCCAATAGTAATTGGTAAGTAATGGCAAGTTGGTATAGTATTTTTCTATATTTTTATGGGTTTGAATAATGGATAAGTGGTTAAAAAAAATGGAAATGTAATATTCTTTTGAGCTATGCATGCTTATGAAAAAATATAATGGAATTAGTTTTTCAAGAAGTTGTTAGGGTTTTATGTAGTTGGGATCTTGGTAATGATCTCAAAGCCAACTTACAAATATGGTTGATATTTTTATTCGCCTATCCTTCCTAGTCACCATGGCAGTTAAAATTTTATATTCAAGTCATGGCCCAATTCGGAGGGGGGGGGGGGGGTGTAATTTTCGCTCGTTGATCCGAAAAGTCATTCCTGCTACTCAGAAACTGATATGTTTATTGAATAGTGTGACCCCTTGCTAGATTACTTTGGTCTACATAGAGAGAGTTGAGGGTTTGCCTTGGTTTCTTCTCAGTCATTTACCAGGGTTTAACTACATAACAAGAAAGAAATGTGCCAAATGAGTTTGTGTTCATCGTTCTTTGTGAGGGGAGGTCAAGAGAAAATGCAACCATTAACATTTGAAGCCATAGGCCTTTATGCTACCAGAGTTAGCTTGGGCATGCGACTTGATTATCATGCCAGTACAAAAAGCAGATGGTTGAAGCAAAAAGGAGGGTGATACATGAAGGGGGTCACGCAGGTGGGTCACACTGGCCTGAACTCTCTGCCAAAACTCCATCTTGAAGTCTAAACCTGATTTGACTTGCTAACAATAATGTTGAATCAGAATGGAAAAGTTGACGTGAGAACTTCAAGAAGGGTTTATCGAATATCGAGATAAGTAACTATGCATGTTTCTTTGGAGGAAGAAACTTATGAATGGTTTTTCTCTTTAAAAAAAATAATAGTGTGCTTTTGAATCTTTTAACCATTTTCTGGAAAGAAAATAAAAGACATGTTTCTTCTTAGAGATATACTATGGTAAAAGACTGTGCTAGCTTTTTGGAAAGTAATAAAGAATTGTTATTATGTTAATCTTTTAGAAAGATATACTATAGTAAAAGACATAATCCATGTATTTTTTGAAAAGATTGGTATTATGTCCATATTTTAGAAAGATAATGTTATTAGAGATATACCATGGTAAAAGGAAAACTTATTCTGTTGGTTTTTCTGAAAAGAATCCATGTTGTCTCTTCTTGAAAATATTTTTATTATGTTATCTTTGCTATTATGTCAATATTTTCATGAAATTAATAGTTAAGAATGGTATAATTCTAAGAAGGTTTTTCTAAAAGGAATCCATGTTGTCTCTTCTGGAAAAGATTTCTATTATGTTAAAGATTGCTATTACATTAATCTTTTTACTGGAAAATAGTATTTCCTGATTATAGAATTATAAGAAGCAAATATGTGTTGCCTATAGTAAAGGAAGAGCTATCTCTCTTGCATGCAAAAAGAGGGAGATTTATCTCTCTTGCATGCACAAAGAATAGCCATTGTGTTATAGAGGTATATTCTTGGCATGGATAAAGAAATATTGAGCTATCTTAATATTTAGGAAAATATCTGAGTACCTCTATGATATTAAAACTAATATGTTATTTTATGTTAGTTCTTTTGGAATACGATTACGTATATTCATACAATATTTGTATTATATTTCATTGGACAGAATATACATTTATATGATATCATGTTTGTTATCTTACATTGGAAAAGACTTCTTTGGGAAATAATATTGAATTACATGTATAAAAGATAAAGAAATGTTTTGGTTTCCTTGAAATATATATATAAGGGTAATGCTGGTATAATATTTGGAGAATAAGACATGTATTCTTATGCTTTATTCCATTAGTTTTATGGAAATGAAAGCATGTCTTTGCATGCATATTATGTTATATTTCCTAGAAAAGGAAATATGTGATTGCATGTTCTCTGGTGTTAAGCACTTCTTTGGGAAGACCGGTGAAGGAAGCTATGTTCTTCGTTGTGTAAGCACTCCTTTGGGGAGACTCTTTTGAAATCTATATGCATTTTCATGCATGGGAGCAACATTTGTTATGTTAGCGTTCATTTCATGTACTAAAAGTACTAGCTTAAGTGTTAGCTATATTGATTAAATTTATGTAAATTGCATGCACAAATATCGTAACTGATGTATCAGTTTATTTTAAAGAAAATATTGGGAGATGTAGCTATTGTCTTGGAGGAATGTGTGCTTATGCGACGGAAACATTAGTTAATGTGATGACTTATAACTAGCACATATGCAGTATGTGTTGTTAAAGGGAGAATGTCAAGATACTTTACTTTCATGTCATGAATATACATGAGTAGATGGAGAAGCTTCTATAGTATATATATATGAAATGATTTATTAATACTTTACGAATCTTGACATCAATGTATGTTGAAGGTAACATTAGCAGGGAATGATGGTGACATGTATGAAGGAAATATTATACTTAACCTGGTGGCAGGTAAATGATTATGGTTTATGCAGATGTGTGCAAACTGCTGGATGATCCATTGTTCAAAGGACCATTGTAGGTACATCCATGGCATCAAGATATGAAGATATGAAGATATGAACGTTAGTGGGTAAATGCTATCATATTTATTGTAATGGCTTTAAGCTAGATATTGTATATTTCCTTGTAAGATTTATAGCAATGGTTAAGGGATGGTATCCCTTATAAACCATTGAGTGAGGGATGAACACCCTCATGAGATTTTAATAATAAAATTAAACGTTGTTTGTTTTCACCCTACGGGGTTTCCAGGGTATATTGGTGTTCAATGATGTGATTGATTATTGTGTCAATATGATGATGTTGATTCCTTTCTTGTTGTGATGTTCATAATGCCAAGTATGTGATGAATACACGAATAATGAAATGAGTGGAAGGTTACATCATACAGTATTATGTTAATGTACTGCAATAGATGTTGTTAATGGTTAAGCAACTTACTATTATTCTTATAAGGTTACATTATGAACTGGTGAACATTCTATGTAATGATGAGTAAGGAATATTTAATAGTGAATGGATAGTTACGTGTGAGTAACTTGTATAAAAAAAAAAAAATTGACTCCTTACATTTCCATGTGAAGTTATCGGTGTATGTTACATCGGGAAAGACGACTTTGCTCTTGGCTCTTGCAGGAAACTAGACAAAATTCTCAAAGTATGCATATATTTTATTTTATATTTTTTTAAATTAATGAAAATTAGATGAATTTTTTTTAGATGAATTTGAGTAGTTTATAAAAAAACTAATTTACAATACTCCAAACCTATAATTTATTTTAAATAAAATAATTCATATTTAAAAGTTAAATATTCAATTAAATCACATGACATATTACAGTTCTTTTTCTTTTATAGAACATCTCCTTTGCAACATATGGTGCAATTGCTAGTTATGATATTTGTCTATATTAATCAAATTTAATTTAATGTCACTAGAAGTATGAAATAATATGGGATGGAGGAGAGTTGTCTATATTAATCAAATTTAATTAAAAAAATGTGTTTTTAATTACTTTATGATCCAAATTTTATTCACATGGACTCACTTAAATAATAATTATAAATTATGTTAATTAGCTAATTATTATAAAATAAAAATTGGTAAAGGTTCCATAAAACATTTAGAAGAATAATATTTAAAGAATTTTTTTTAAATATATTTTATATTTATTATAATATAAAACTTAAATTTTATGATAAAGTTTGAAAGTGCAAGAGAGAGAAAGAATGGATGCCGTAAACTATTTTACATAAGATAAAGTAATTTATAACATCACCAAACAATAGCTTTATTTTAAATAAAAATGTATACAAACATAAATATATTATTTTATAGTTTTCAAGTTCGTTTTATTTAGTTAGTTAGTTTTAATTAAAATTGGGATATAATGTCTGATTTTTCATCTTCAAAGGTTGACTTTTCCATTTTCCAAAATTTAAAACATATGACATACATGTCTACAAATGCCTTTCTCATACAATTTTACCAAATTAACAAACCTATAAACTTCTCTTTGCAACTTTTGAAGCAATTGCTAATTATATATATATAAAAGACAGCTAATATGATTTAATTTATAAATACCAAACTGTTAACTAAAGTGCTTTTCATCAGCCTACAATGTTCAAAATATTAACAGCCAAGATGGAGATGGATAATAATCGTTAACAAAGTAACAGCCCTTGGATTCTTGCTTACACATATTTCCTTATATTTATATTATTTTAAAAATATTTAACAAGATAGGATTTCGCAACAGCAGGAGCTGAAATTGCAAAGCTGATGCTGATGCCGAGAAGCGTCTACATCAAAGTTTCAACTAGGGTTTGGCAACCATGGTGGGTGAAAATGAAAAACTGATGACAAGGCAAACTTCCTATCAAAGAAAACGACTCCCTGCTATAGTCTCCCTCGAATATCCCCAAAGTCAAACGTACTTTTAAAATATGCAAACAAAAGTTAATTTATGAGATGAATCGACCGCTTACATGAAATCATATTCAGATTCTCATTATCATGGTATAATGCTTCTCATTCCATAAGTGCTTTGACAATTTGGAGAAATAAATGAATCTACAGGATGCGGAATGAGTATACAGGAAGAATGAATCTACTTTATTTAGACAAAGGAAAAGTTCAAAAGTGTGCACCGGCTTTCCACTATTCCTAAAAGATAATTTGTCAATTTATGACCGATATCAATGTGAGAGAAAGGCAGTCTGAAATCCTACCTTATAGGTTCCTAAAATCGAAACAGCAAGAACTTCTGACCAATAACATGATATTTAAGTACTTTCAGAGTAATAAATAAGCACCTTTAGGAAGCCGGCGATTTCGATTATTCTTGTCATATCCATGAAGCTTCATAATCTTAAATTGTTGTTTGCTTGCGAAGTCTCTTTCAAGTACTTCGAAAGTTCATTCCAGTTGTATGGGAACGACAGGATACCGAAAGTAGTGATATCATAGACGAGTTGTGCCTATGTTCTTCAATGGTATTGGCCTGGTATGATGCTGATTGGAAGAAACGTCAAGGTGTGCATATGTCGCAGTGCACCAGCATGTATGAGTATGATTTTTAGTGCATGTACGGGTAAAGCAGGCTATCTATTTTTTCAATGTCAATAAGATGATAGAAAAAAATAAGAGATGATTTATTTATTATTATTATTTAAAACAGTGATCACTTTCACTCGGAGATTTAATAGAAATATACATACTCTATTCTTGTAAATTTGAACATGTTATATAAGATAAATACATATATGCATACCATTAAACCCATCTGAAATAGTATAAATTATTTTATGCTCTACAGATTGCATTTATCAGGTTATTATATGGTTTATTTCTGTCTTCAAAATCTCCAAGCAGAAATCCTCAGAAAAGTACAAATCCATTGAAAAACTTAGAGATGGTTGTTACAATGAAGAATTTAAAATAGTTTAAAGAAGATTAATTGAGAATCTTAATTAATAGTTACTAAAGTGAAAAGGGTAAAATAAATTTGAAAAAAAAATTATGGAATTGTTTTTTAAATAAATATTAAAATTGTAAAATCAATAAAACTAAATTTAATTTTAATTTAAAAAATATTAACATATTGAAGAAAAAAAAATTAGAATTTATAATTATTTAATTTTGTTAATTAAATAGATATTTTAATAATAAATCATATATATAAGTATTTAAAAATAAGTAAATTTATTTTTTATATAAAATTAGAATATAAAATTTTAATTATTTGTAAATTATTAGAATCTAAACATTTAGCTAGGTCTATTTAATTCTAAATTTTCCAAGTACTAAGAAATTAAGAGATCAAATCTTTCAAGATGCAAACTTTTTTATGAGTACAAAATTAGAGGAAATGTTTGGACTTTGAAAGATTTGATTTCTCTCATAGCTTGGTAGATCCTTAGTTCAGATGGATCTATGGGGGTCCTTAATAATACTGAAGTTTAGGTTTCTGTGATCCATTATGTTTCTAAGATTGTTTTTCATTTAGGCTTTTTTGATTCATCATGTTTCTTATTTTTATTTTTTTGAGATTAATCACATAATTCTCTTATTTTAGGCTTTTGTGATTCATCATGTTTCTAGGATTGTTTTTTCGCATTAATCACCTCATTGTTCTTTTTTATCTATATTTCAAACCAAGCAACTATTGTGGTCCATCTTTATCATTATTGTGGAAAATTCATCTATGAAACATGCATCATATTCCAAATATATACAAATGTTTAAATAGTTGACATGCACCATATTCCAAATATAAACGCTAGGGAGAGTCAAATAATTAAATAACATCTAATATTAAATTAATAAATGAACTTGAGTTTTTGAGGGATGTAGTATCTTAAGAAAATAAAGACTCTATTTTACAACATAAATTTAATAATGGATGGTTATTTTTATGACATAGACCTTTAAGGAGTCAAAATTAAGTTAAACCAGCCTAGATCCATCTTAACTATAGATCTATCAAGGGTGGGGAGGGATCAAATCTTAACTATAGGTGTGAACCTCTTTTTTGAGTGCAAAAATTTGAGGAAATATTTTCACCTTGAGAGATTTGATCCCTCTGGGAGCTTGATAGATCTAAAGGAATAACATAGCAGGATCAAATCTCTCGAGGTGCAAACGTCTTTTTTGAGTGAAAATTTTGAGGAAGTATTTTCACCTCGAGATATTTTATCCCTTTTGGTGCTTGGTAGATCTAGAGTTAAGATGGATCTAGGCTGGTTCCACTTGTGTGCGGGCAAGGAAATTCTATCGAACATATGATTAATTCTATCAATAATATATAAATAAATATAATATTGATATAATAATTATAAAAATGCTAAATATGTCTCAGATTTATCTCGTCATTTTAATTTTAGGTTTTCTTAGTTACCTGAGTTTGTTGAGATGATAAATGTACATTGTCAATCATTTTTTGTGCTAACACTGAAATTAATGCACACTATTAATCCAATAACTTTAAAAGTAATGTACCATCATACATCCAATTACATAAAATAAGAAATCAACATCTACATTGAAATCAATATAATGCAAGCAATAAAAAAAAAAACAACATCTACACTGAAATAAATGCATTTAATGCAAGTAATCAAATAGAATTAGAAATCAACATATACACTTAAATAAATGCATCTACTGCAAGTAAGAAACTAGGCTTAGAAACCAACATCTACACTAAAATCAATGCATCCAGTGCATGAAGTCAAATAGGATTAGAAATCACCATCTACAATGAAATCAATGCGTTTGGTGCAAGCAATGGAATAGAAATAATCTACATTGAAATTACTACATTTAGTGAAAGCAATAAAATATAATTAGAAATCAACATCTACATTGAAATTAATGTATCTAGTGCAACCAATCAAATAGGATTAGAAATAACCATCTACATTGAAATCAATGCATTTAGTGCAAACAATCAAATAGGATTACAAATAATCTACATTGAAATCAATGCGTCTAGTGCAAGTAATAAAATATCATTAGAAATCAACATCTACACTAAAATAAAGGCATCTAGTCGGAGGAATCAAATAGTATTATAAATCACCATCTACACTAAAATCAATGCACCTAGTCCTAGAAATATTATTCCCTCTCTTCTCCATCCATCTATATATATATCTCCCTCATCTCTCCATTTCCTTTCTATCGTACCCCCCCAAAATCATACACTCTCTCATTGAATCTCTATAAATCTCCTTTTCCCTCTCTCCCTGTCTCCATCTCTCTCTTCTTCCCTCTATTCACCTTCCATCTGTATCTATATCTCCCTCTGTCTCTTTATATAACCCCCAAAACATACACTCTCTTTCTACAATTAATTTATCCATCACTCACTCCTCTCTCTCTCTCTCTCTCTTCCCATTCTGTCCCTCCCCCACTTATATCTCTTTTCCCTCTTGTTGTATTGTCTCCCTCTCTCTCCATCTTCCTTATCACTCCCTCTCTCTCTCTCTCTCCACCTTTCTCTCTCTATGTATTTATTTTTACATCCCTTTCTATCCCTTCCATCTCCATTTCTCTCCCACCTCTCTCTCTCTTTCTATCTTCACCCTCCAATGTTGTTACTATATCACTCTCTTTCTATCCTTCTCTCCCCCTTCTCTCCATCTCTCCTTTGTCTCATTATCTGACCCCCAAACATAAAAATTATCTCTCCATCTCTCCCTTGTCACTCCCTCCCTCTATTCACTTATCACTCTCTATTATTCCCTTGTTATTCCCTTGTTATACCCTTCCTCTCTCCCCCTCCAACTCCACCTCTCTATCCCTCCATATCACCTTCTCCCATCCTTCCCCTCTCTCCCTTTCTCTCCTGCCTTCCTCTCTCTTCCCCCAACTCTCTCCCTCTCTCTCTCTCTCTCTCTCTCTCTCTCTTTCTCTTTATTCAATAAAATCCTTTATATATATATATATATATCTCTTTTCCCTCAAATCCTCTCTCTTCCCGTATCAGTCTCTCTCTCTATCTCCAACTATGTTACTCTATCCTTCAATCTCTCCTTCTCTTTCCTCCTCTCCCCCCTTGTCTATGTATATTATTTTTCTCTTTACCTCACCCTTAAACATACACATTATCTCTCCATACATCCTTTGTCACTCCCTTTGTCTCTACACTTCTATCTCTCTATTTATTTCTTCTTCCCTCCCTCTCTCCCCCTACAACTCCATATTTATATCTCTCCCTCTCTCCTCCTCTCTCTCCCTTTCTCTCCTACCTCCCTCTCTCTTCCCCTGTCTATCTCTCTCTCATTCTCTGCCCTCCAATCCTCTCACGATCTCCCTCCCTTTATCCTTCTCTCTCGCTACCATGTCCATATTTATGTCTCCCTCTCCCTCTCCTACCCTTCTCTACCTCTCTCACTCATGTCTTTGTTCTTCCCTCCAATCTATATCTAGAGTTAATAACTTTAGAGTAATACAATACAAAATTTGTTATATTATATCTATATCGATATATATATATATATATATAACAAATTTAATATTGTATTAATCCAATGTTATTAAATTTTATTTTATAATATAAATATTATAATATATTAATATGAATATTAGATTTAATAATAATAATAATAATAATGAACTTTTAATATTAATATTAGGGTTAATAATGTTTTTTTTGGCATGGTATTAATAATAATTTGGTACATGGTATTTGGCCCATAGGCTTGGTATATAATTAGATGTTGATTTCTAATCCTATTTGATTTGTTTTTATTTATTTACCATACCTCTTTTTTTGTGTTCACAAACCTCTTCATATTTTAAATTTGTATTGTCTTTATAAATAATAATAATTAGATTAATTTTTAAATAGGATGGAATTTAGATTAGAAATGTTAAATGTTAAACATTACATGTTAAATGTTTAAGTGTTTGAGTTTACTTTTACATTTACATTTACAATTGCATTTATGTTTACCTTTACATTTTTACCTGAAATATACCACCATAATAGGGAAAAAGAACATCATCTGATGAATGGTTGTTGATATGATTCAGAGACCCTTCCTTCTTTACTCTCTCTTATATTCCATCTACTGAGAATCTATTTTATACCCTCCTTAGAAAGGATGTGAGTTTCATTCTGTGTATATGTGGCAGACAAAAATGTAGTCAAATCCTCATTTTATATGTAAATTTTCTTCAATGAGAGGAAAAAAAGTGTGATTTTTACATCTTTGTACTTCATTGAACCAATTTATTACATTTAAGGAAACACCAAAAAATTGTACTGTATGAATTCCAATTTTCGGGATCCAACATAATAATAATTTCAAAGTGAGGAGTTTTGAATAGTTGTTTGTTCCAATTCCAAGGCCAACGAAAGATTTTAAGTTCCTTTGAGTATTGATGTGAATGACAAAAATTACCTGGGATTTTTTCTGAGCATCAAATTCTCCAATAAAATAATACCACGAGATTTTTGGGTTTCTTTTTTCCTCTTTAATTATTCGAGAAGGAAGGTTTTTTGAAGTGGTTGGAAGTAGAGAGAAGATAACATCACACTCGATAGCCATGAAAATCCCTTTTTTCTTTCCAACCCTATTCCCCAAGTGATTATTGGTGGGACGTTTCTCAAATCTTCATCTTGCACCGAGTTCCACCATATTTTCGAAGCCTTGGCAATGTTTTCACCTATCTAATTAAGACTAAGTCCCAACTAACTCAAGGTGGCCTCGCTAATTTTTAATGTGAATGGGAAACTTAAGCATAGGTGATTTACCGATTCTACATAGTTTTTTCATAGCATACACCAACACGTACGGAGTTTGTTTCCTTTTTGAAGTTTATCCCATGCTAGCACCTTATCTTTAAGGATACACCAGAAAACATTGTCTTGAATTTGCATGGAATTTCAATTTCCATAGTGTTTTCCACCACCATGGTTGCACCGCTTGTACCCTTATTACCATTAGATAATAGTATCAAAATTTAGGGTAGTATGTTCATGAATGTGCATGGACCCATCTGAGATCATCTGATCGATCCCTTATATTAAGATGGGTTCATTTCAATTCTCTAGTGTAGCTCTACCACTAAAGTCCCCATTGAGGTTCTAAGTGAAGGTCTATGACATAATTCCAACCCTGGTGCCAAATCAAGGAATATTCAACATCTCCCACCTTACGAAAATAGTTCCTTGATTCTTGAGAAAATAAGTTAAATATCTTGTAATATCATATCCCTTATTGCATCCCACTCATGCATTTATACCCATATTGGCTTTCTCCACAATCCCTATGTGCCACACACGTTTGTATTCTATTACCCTAAAAAATTTCACGATGGATTTCCAGATGATAGATGCAATTTGAGTTATTTTTTCTAAACTCTTCACTTATTCCTAAATAGGAATGGGATTAATATATTTTATTTTAATTACATAATTTCATAGGTTATCTATCGATAAGATACATTGCATTCATTTTGTGGCAAGATATTTTAAAAATAAAGGTATATCCTTTATTCGCCATCCTCCGCATGATTTTGGGAGAGGTATCTTGTACCATGGTACCCACAGGAGGACTGCTTCGTCATTTTCTCCTGTGCATTAAAAATGACCACATAGTTCATGACCTAGGGTAGGATTCCTTTGGGGACCCATGTTAGGGCAAGCCAATAGACCAAAATTGCAGTTAGAATGGATTTTATCAATACCAGTCTTCAAGCCCTTGAGAGCCATTTATAACTCCAACTTTTAATTCGCTTTTCCATTTTGTCCAGCAACCACATGATCCGGATTTATGCAGGAATGCAACAGAATAAACATATAACCATAAATACAGAGATGCAGCAGAAATAACACTTCATTTCATTAATTTCAAAGAACTGAAATTTTTTTACAGACAGAATGGAAATAAAACTAGCTAGGGCGCTGGTAGCTATCTCTGAGAAGAGATGTGGCAGCTACAGGCCTCTGAATTGAGTTACAATGAGGCTCGAGGGCCTATTTATGATTGAGAGACAATGGAGAATCCTAAACATCCAAAAACCTAACCCTAGGAGATGAAGCACCAAAACTATGGGCCCCGTTTGCGTAAATTGGTGTTTCAACTTCCCAGGGATGTAACTTTGGCATACTATCTCGGTTTGACGCACATGATACATAATTAGAAAGCTCTATCCGAGGACTACAACTTTCGACACGAATATCATTCCAAAATGGACGGAATGATATTCGTTGGAGGCGAGATGCCTAGAAAACGTCGTTTAGGGCCTCAAAACAGCTCCAGAAGTTCAGGACCCGAAAAACTGCTAAAAATAGTAAATTATGCCGAAACTGAAAAACTAAAAGAGATAATGGTGGGGGGCCAAGTGGAATAGGCAGGTGGCAACCAATATCCACCTGGATCATTCCTCCCCCCTTAGGAGGCAATGGTCCCCATTGCGTTAAGTTCCTCCATGAGATGAGGAAATTTCTGCTGAACTTGGTCCTTGGTGAACCACTTTCCTTGGTGCAGGAGTTGGCCAACTTTGACAACCCGATACAGTTGGATCTGCTGTTGACGAGTGTTCTTGATTTGCATGTCCATGATACAATCTGTGGTGGCCTTTTCCATGCAGTCTGGGTTTAACTCTGTTGGTGTGAGTTGTTCTGCAATGTCCGAGGTGTCCAGTAGAGGTGGAAAGTAAGGACGAAGGCGATCCACATTGAAGACTGGGTGCAGACCAAGGAATGGTGGAATACTAATCTCGAAGGCATTGTTACCTACAGCCTTGGTGATGGTGTACGGCCCGTATCGGAGTGGGCGAAGCTTGCGGTGAGGTCCAGTGAGGCGCTCCTTCTGCAAATGCAGCCATACTTTGTCACCCACCTGGAAGTTGTGTGGCACCCGGTGTTGATCATGGCGCTGCTTGTACTTCACATTGGCTCTGTCCAATATA
>CM076582.1:1564090745-1564103245 GCA_034641835.2 Pinus albicaulis
GACAACACAACCAAAAGAATGATCGTGCAGATTTGAATTGACCTGCGCATCCATCTGACCATATCCAATGTTCATTGAATGTTATTCCATGATTTTTCAATGAATCATAAATTTTTCCAAAACAATGTTGTACAAAACATGTATCATGTGTACGATCATCACTGATATAAAAGTGATATTCTTTAATGATATGTCAATTTTCACTCGTGCTTTCTATATGATCGACATTTTGTTCAGCATGTCTATATAGAATATGGACGAGCATGGAGACTTGGTCAGAATGATAGTATTCACTCTAAATTTCTTTTTGTGGAACAAATGTGTAGTTTTCCGCAGAATCAATCATTGACAAAATGGTCCCTGGTGGAAAAACTTCACGAGATTTTTTGAATTGCAAGTCTTGCCATTGAGCTCTATGGGAATGTTTGGTGTATTTGTAAATTTCCGTCTGAAACTTTCTCAAAAATTCTATCAGAAAAATTTCGTCTTCTCGTAATTCGATTCTTTTAACACTATTTGCACCTTGAATCGATGTATCGATATATTCATATCTCTTCCATTTCACTTTCATGTTGGACAATGATTGATCATTTATATCAATACGATATTTGTTTTGAAATTTAGTCAAATTTCCACAATCATCGCATTTTTACCACCAACACATTTCTTTTTGTAAAATAGTTCATCGCTTTCTCTTTCACATAGAATTTGAGATATGAAATCACAGATAGTGGAAGGAGGAGGTGAATCCTTCCATAATGTTCTACCGAAATCAAGGAATGTGTCATAATATAACTCAAATTCCATATGATAATGGCAACAACAAGTGTCGCGTACGGTGATAGGTTTTACATACCATGGTTTTTGTTGAACAAAAGCACTGAGTGAAACATGAATTTGACGATTCTCTTCTTTGAACTTGTTGAATAACTCTATCTAAGTGGTTTCCAAGAAATATTTTTCATGTTCTTCATACTGATTTCGTGCTATTCTTCTTTGCATCACATGCCTTGCAGTTGGTGAAACACGCGAATTTTATAAACACACAAATAAAACACGCGAATAAAACACACAATTTTTTGAAATTATATATATATATATATATATATATATATATATATATATATATAAACAAAAATAAAAATAAAAATTAAGACATTGAGAAAATAAAAAGTAAAAAAAAAGATAATAACAAGTAAATAAAAATATATACTAAAACATAAATAAAATAAAAAATGATATAAATAAAACAAAACTTACACATTTAAAAAACAAGTAAATACAAACTTATATTCAAATATAAAAAAATTAAACATGGAGAAAAATAAAAAACCAAAATAAAATAAAAAGTTAAAAGAAATAATAATAAGGAAATAAAAATTTATATTAAAATATAAAAAATTAGAATATATGTGTGTGTGTGTGTAAAATTAAGCCATCACAATTTTTAAAATATAAAAAATAGAAAATATTTTAGAAAACATTGTTTAAGAGAAACATTTTAAAAAATTAAATAAATAAATAAATAACAATATCAACCAATTAAAAAAATAAAAATATTAGATAAAATTAAAAAACATGAAAAAAACAGAATAAAAAAAATCAAAATAACATTAAAATTATATATATATATATATATATATATATATATATATATATATGTTAAAAAAACAAAAATAATATTAAAAATAAAAATAAAAAAAAATAAAACTGCTTGCGCCACAAAGACAGTGGGTGAGGAAATATGATTTATTGCCTTGTCGATTCTGAAAATAGAGTTGCCACCCCTGCCTAGCGCTGTGTCGCACCGACCCTGGGCATGGATATCAATTCTCGGAATCAGGACTCCAGACCTAGGGGCAGTGGGGTGCGTCCCTAGACGGGGGTTGTATCCGCGAGCATCTTCCACACCTGTTCAATGTCGTGACCCACCTGACCTTAGAGTGGATTTCCAATTCCAGGAATAAAATCCATGCCCAGGGCTGGTGGGATGTGACCCTGAGTGTGGAGTCTAATTCCTAAAATTGGGACTCCATGCTAGGGCCCACTGGGCATAACCTTGGGAGGGTGTGGTTGTTTCTTGTAATCGCCCCCCCCCCCCTACCGAAGGCCACACCCAACGAGCCTTTGGCATGGATTCTTAGAATTAGATTCCACACCTAGGGTTGGTGGGGCATGACCTTGTGTGGGAGTGTGATCTGCATGAAACTTCCACCCTTGCCCAAGGTTGCTTCCCATGGGCCCTAGGTGGGGCAATCTCAGTCCCATATATTAACATATTATTAAGATATTAAATGGGTATATCTTGAAGTTCATTATGCTATCCTCCAGTCTTAAAACTATAATTTTCTCTCATCAATTCACATTTTTTATTATAATATGATTAGTAAGAAGAATAAAAAGTTTGTCATAGTGTGTGGCCTAATATGGTTAAATTACAGAAAAAAAATAAAAATAAAATAAAAAAATTTTGAGGTAATTACTATGCAGGGGCTTGATGGAGACAATCAAGAGAGTATCTAGGGGGGCTTGTCCACTCCATAACTCTCTAACTCAGCTTGAGTTCATTGGATTCTCATTCAGAAGCTAAAATTGAGTGACAGCTAAATAACTTCAAGTACATGTGAAGTTCAAAGAGGACCAAATCGACAATTCTCGAGATCAAAGAGAGAATCACTCCTATTTTCAAAGGAGATGCTATTAGCTACCTTTTTATATAAACAAACTAATTCAAGTAATGTTTAATAATATTTTAACGTCAAATATGTTTAATAATATTTGAACATTAAAGTATTTAATATTAAACTATGTTTAACATTGAAATAATACTAATATAATGTCATGTACAATATATAAAATATATAAAATATTATTTTATATAACTTTTGTATTTAATAATATGGTTTAATAAAATTATGTTTTAATATAATATTTTAAGACTAGATATTTAACATTAATGTAATTTTAAATAATAATATTATTTCTATTATATATAATTACTATTATTTTAACTTCTAATAATAATAATAATAATTATGTTTTTTTCTCTCAATAAATTTTATAAAAATATTTTTTATATTAAAACAATTGTTAATAAAATAATAATAGAAATTATTATTATTATTATTATTATTAGACTTAACGAATAATTTTGTGTACTATATTGGTAATTTTTAATAATAATATTAATATATTGAATTATTTGACAGCTTCTGTTTACATTAATATTAATATATAGTATTAATATAATAATAAGTATTAAAAATTATGGTTTATAATATATAAATATATATGTGTGTGTGTGTGTGTGTGTGTGTGTGTCTGTGGACGTATATCTACCACATTACTAATGTGGTTATGGATGCTCTTGATATATACCTATTGCCATATACCAACCACATGTGTTAATGTGATTGTGCTAGTATATGTGTGTGTGTGCCATAATAGCATACATCTAAAATATCAAATTTAATAAGTACGACAATAGACATGTCTTTTTTGGAAAAAGATTTCTAATTTAATTTTTTAATAATTATTAGGTGGATGGTAGACATTTAATATCCATAAAATATTTTAGAATATTATTAGTAGTATACATAAATTAAAGACTAAGGTTTATTTCCAAAGTAGTTATATTTTTTCACTCTTTTAATTAAATTAATTAATAAAGGAAAATGTGAAATGAACAAATATCATATGAAATGATATATAGTTTTTTTGGAACATGGTTTTCATAAGTCATGGTATTACAACAAATTCTATTAACATATTAATAATATCCATGATAAAGTGGGTTAGAAACTCCATGGTTAAGAATTTGTTACATGTATATATGTTTAACTTTTTATATTGATTTTTTATGGATAATAATAACTTTAAATAAAGTTATAATTTTGTTAATTCTTATGATTTTTTTAATTTGAATGATCATGAAGTGTTTTGATGCTTATTATGGATTAATGCATATCAACATTTACTAGTTTTTAATTTTTATGGTTCTACTAGTTGAATAACATATCTACCTAAGTCAGACAGTTGAGTTCGTAATGTGTTTAAGCCCTCGAGGAAGCTCAACTACCGATGCCATATAAATGAATTACTATGTGTGAGGAGGTTCGGTGTCCAATTTCTCTTGTTCTAGTTGTGCATGGGGAAGGGACATACATGCAAATGAATTATGTGAGAGGAGTTATGGTGTTCAAACACCCTTGACTCACCTGTGAAAAGGAGACATACTTACTTGCCTAGAGTTTATAGTGGTATTAATGCCTAGAGTTTATAGTGGTAGCAATTAAAATCGACCTATTTCAAGTGAGTACATGAGTAACCCAATTACTTATTCTCTAGTCAAGAAGAAAAACATACATATCTAATTTTGAATTTCCTTACTCTATATTAAATTTAGCCAAACAATTTAGAAATTTTGGATTGAATTTTACCAGAAATTCTAAAAGAAATTCGGATCGACATTTGACATTACCATGTTAAATATGAAATCATATATATATATATATATATATATATATATATATATATATATATATATATATATATTTCTTATATAAATTTATTATGTTGATATATCTATTTATAATGAAAAGAGGGTGTGAGGTTCTAGAGATTTTTAATTACAAATATTATGTGTATATTCAAGTTTTAATTAAAAAAAGCTCATGATAATTTGAAAAGTTGTGATTTATTAGGTTACTTGAATTTTGTAAATGTGGATTTGTAATTATTTTCATTATTATTTTTTTTAGCCACATGGGTAACATCCTATTCTCATATTCAAATTCTTGTGAACATTGTTGTCAAAGTTATTTTTCTTGTTTGCATCTCTATCTTAATGTTAGAAAATTCAAAGTGGTAGCTTAATAATTCAATTTTCCTTAACATTAATATTTTTTCATGAACTTTATTTAATCTTCTTTGGTTATTTCGTTAGATATTTTTCATCAAACAAATATCAAGAACGAAACAATAATAATAGAGGACACAAAAACTAGGCTCTTAGCTAGGGAAAAACCCCTCCAACGAGAAAGCTTGGTAAACTCTTCTCTTCTTATATAATAAGCATCAAAATTAGACACAAAGACCCAAACCCTAGACCAATTCCTCTCCAAGTACGAAGTCAACCTGCCAACAAGCCCTTCCTTCTATTTTCATTAATCAGCTTCAAACTTCAACTTTGACCCGCCAGCTTCAATATTGAAATTCTTCCTACAATTTCGACACTGTAATTTTGGTATTTGTAGCTACAATAATAACCTTAATGCAATGGCATATTGAGACCTTCCTAGAGAAATAAAACTCCTCCCAAGGTCAATGAGGTCAAGATAAAGTGTTCTTCCTTCCAGTTACAAGATACTGCACTTCGTCCTCCTACAAATGAGACTTGCAATTTCAGCCTTCCTTTGCAACACCAGAAACCTAGAAATTCGCACATGTGAGAGATATAATTCCCAAAATAGATATTTTTCTTCCTCCTTGGATTCTTCTTATCTCTTAGATCTTCATTCTTCTTTTCTCTTGTTTCCCAGCTAAATATCGAAATCCTCCTTGTAAGATCAAACTTGTGAATGAGTGAGTTCCAAATGAGGCTGACCTGCTCCTTTATATAGCCCTTCCAAGGGATCAAATTCCCTCCTTTAGGTTGACTTGTAACTATCAGGGTTGACTTGTACTATTATAGTTTCCACAACTTTATAAACTCAAAATAAATTATTTTTCCAATTACATTTTGTCTGAAAGGGTCTTATAAACATGATGTTGATTTCTTTGACTCATGACAATAAATCCTAAGACATAAAAAACCCTAGAATCATCAAGAACATGGATTTACCTAGAAGACCATCAATAAAAATAATGAAACCCATGTTTTATAATGATAATTTTTTCTTTTCTTCTTTTGTTTGTTACATGGGATTCATATTGAAATGAATACAACAATTATGAAGACCGAATCTAGTTACATTTTTAACACTCCCTCTTAACTAGGGAGGTATTCATAATTATATAACTAGTACAACATCATTCTCAAACTTGAAAAGTTCTGATAAGAAGAGTCGGATTGATAAGCCATACTATAAGCATCATCATTATAACCAACAGTGTCACTGAGACCAAACTTGACAAGCTCAACTTTATTTGAGAGAATTTTGTTGGGAGGATTTAAATGTGATACCACACTACCTCTACAAGGAACATACCCCATTTGGATATTCACAAGGTATGTCCTTTTAGGACTATTCTTATCTTGGAACTCTAATCTTGTGTCCTCGAATAATATCAATCCTCTTCGAAAAATCTTACCTTGGATATGTATCCCATCTTCAAAGAGTGTCGTAACCCTTTCCTTTATTGGATGCTTTATCCTCAAGGAAACCGTAGATGCTTATCCAATCCTCCACCATTCTCTCTCCATAACTTGAAGAAGATAATGCACATGTGATGTCCAACATCACTCCCTCTCAACTAGAGAGGATATGCATATTCCTTCTTAACCAGGAAATATATTCTTTCTCCTATTCAAGGATACTCCTTTACTCCTTATCCAAAACCAGAGAATATTCTAGAATTCCTTTCTATTTGGGAAGTCAAAACCACAATATTTGTAGATTGTCTTTGTAATATTACCAACTACTTGTTCTTTATAGCTACATGGTTCTCTCTTTCCTTTGCATCTCATCATCTCGAGCCATATTCCTTTCAAGGTATCATGGAGCCATCTTCACTCTTCAATATTATGACAGGTTTTAAGTCATTCTTCTTTGTTCATCACTTTCATCTCAGGAAACATAGATGAAGGCATTGTATTGAGCATTCATAAGCTTCAACCTTCTCCATGAAAGTGATATTCCCTATGACCTTCAGGTTATCTTCTCACAATTATAGCTTTCAATACCAAGATGAGAATATATAGATATCATGGTTTCCAAGTATTATTGAGCTTCTTTCAACATAATTCATACATTCCATTCATATGTACACCTGCAACATCCTTCTAGGTAAAAAAATAACATGTTAACTAGATAACCAACAATAATTTAAAATAAGGCTTAGCTCATCTTGATGACCTTATTGTCAAATCAACAGCATCATGGTCCATCTCCATATGAATCTTCCTTCATGCAATAGAGTTCCCAATGATTGAACTTTATTACCAAGTTAGAACTTTTTCTGATAGAGATCATACTTGATGTTAATCATTAATATAATCTAGTAAAATTATTAATCTTTTATAAATCCTTAATTAAGTGAATTTATTCCTTTTAAACATAATTTAATCATGCTAAGTATGTTACAAGATTCTACATACCTGAATCTTAACCAAGGGTCACTTCCAATTTGTATCCTTTATGGCGTTTTATTCCATCATCTAGTTGTATGTCTTATAATGGATCTGCAACTTGACCCATTTCATTCCTTCATCCCTTTAAGTGTATTATTTCTACATTACATGGAATTTATATTAACTTTGTCATAATGCTTCTCCTAAGAACCTTCCAAAATGATGGTTCTTCCAAGAAACAATATTACCGATGAAATAGGTAACCGCACTGTTACCTACTCTTTTTTTTGTAGCATAAAAAGCACCCGATTTTGAAAAGTGGTGATGCAGAATCACCCCATTTTTTTTTTGTGCACATTTTTGACACTCTAATATTTTTATTTATGAAGTATGAATATTTGTTTTAAAATGTTAGTGATTCTCATGCTAATTTTGAAACGTATTGATGCAGCATCAACCTTTTTCTTTTTAAGTAGTGATTTTCATGTTGGTAATAAAACACAAAACTTAGATAAAAAATATATATATAAAAACAATTAAAAAAACCAATAAAAAGGTTAAAAAAAAAACAACATTAACTCGTAAAAATAAAAAATTTAAACAAAAATAAATAAATAACATATTCGAAAATTATATCAAAAGAAAAGACAAAATTTGAAAAAAAACACATAATTTAAAGAAAAAAAACAAAAATTAACCAAAAAAAAAAAAAAAAAACATCAAAAACATTTTTTCTTAGTTATTAAAAAAAACCATATAATTAAAAGAAAAATTAAATAGAAAATTTAACAATAATTAAAAATAAAATACAAAAAAGAAAAAATTAAATTTAAAAATTTAAATTTAAAAAATAATAATAATAAGAAAAAAAACACAAATTTTAAAATTAACAAAAAAAACAAATTAAAAAAAAAAAACAAAATTGAAAATTGAAAAAGAAAATTAAAATAAAAGAATTAATTAAAAAAAAAAACTATCATTAAAAAATTAAAAAAATTAAAAAAACCACATGCAAATAATTAAAAAACAAATATCCATAAATTTACTAATTTTTTTTTAAATGAAACAATTTATAAATTTTAAAAATGAAAATCTAAATAAACTAAAAGATTAAAAATAAAATTAAATTAAATTAAGATTTAATAAATAAATTTTAAATTTAAAAAAAAATTAATCTAAAATATTAAATTTAACAACAAAATTAAAAAAAAAACCAAAAAAATTAAAACAAATTAAATTTAAAATATATATATATATATATATATATATATATATATATATATATATATATATATATATATTATTAAAAATAAAAAATAAAAAATTTTAAAAAAGAATTTTTTGATTGTGGTAGCTCCGGCAATCGACCTCCCGCCTAGGTGATGGCAGAGGTCGGCCGCTGGGCAGGCAGGGGGCTGCATGCAGCGACCGGCCTCTGTCGCCACCTGGCGGGAGCGCGATTCCACGAATCGGCCTCCCGCCGGCAGCCCCCCGCCCGCCAACCGGTCGGCCTCTGCCGCCACCTCGGCGGGAGGCCGATTACGGGAATCGTCGTCCGACGCCTGGAGGCTGATTCTCGGAATCAGCCTTCGCCGCCACCTGGGCGGGAGACTGATTGGCGGCACCACCACGATCAAAAAATTCTTTTTTATTTTTTATTTTTTATTTTTTTAATTTTTAATATTTTTTTTTAATTTGATTTTTTTTTTTTTTTTTAATTCAAAAAATTTAAAATTATTTTTTTAATTTAATTTTTATATTTGAAAATTAATTTGTTTTTTTCTAAATTTTGTTAATAATTTCTATTAAATTTTGTATTTTTTTTTTTATTTAATTGATTTTTTTAAAATTTTCCATATTTTTTTTATTATTAAATTTTATGTTTAATTTTTAAAATTTAATAAATTTTGTATTTTTATCAATTTATTTGAATTTAGTATTTTTTTTTAATTTTTTATTTTTCTATTATTATTTTTTTAATTACATAAAAGTTTTATATTTTTTTATTTCAATTAAAATTGTATATTTAAAATTAGGTTTTTTTTTAATTAAACTTAATATTTTCAAATTAATTTGTTTTTATTTTTTATTTCATATATTTTTTTAAATTTATTTTTTTAAATTTTTAAATTTTAATTGATTTTTAAAGTTTTTTAACTTTTTATTTTAACAATGTTTTTTTTCTTTATATTTAAAATTTCTTTTTTATTTCAAAATTTACTTGTTTATTCATTTATTTATTAGAATTTAATATTTTTTTTAATTTAATTTGTTATTTTAATATTAACATTTTTTTAATTTAATAAAATCTCATATATATATATATATATATATATATATATATATATATATATATATATATATATATATATATATATATATATATATATATATATATATATATATATATATAATTTTTTATAATTTAAATTTAGTTTATTTTTTAAAATTTATTTGTTTTTTTAATATATGTTTTTTGAAATTTAATATTTTTATTATATTTTATTTTTAATTAATTTTTCATTTTTTTACTTTTAATTTAAATAACGTTTTTTCTATGAAAATCACATAACATACATTTCTGTCGACGCGTTTCGAACCAACCAGTGTGGTTCATCATCAAGACAAGATGAGCAATCTGATCACGAACCAGTTTAAGTAGATCAGGACATCTCCAACTAGCCGTTGGTAAAATGGCTAGTTTGACTAGAATAGGAAGAATTTTATTTTTAGTATTAATTCTATTATATTTTAAATTTTTAATTATATTCTTATTATAAATTCTATATAAAATAAAAATCAAATATAAAATCAAATCCAATCAAAATTTTTAGTAATTCATAAATGGCAATAAAAAATCACAATTCATATATACAAATAATTTAAAAATCATAATTCTAGTAATTTCTATATAAAAATCTTATAAAATGACAATTTGCAAAATTAATTGATTAATTTAAAATTACTAAAAAGGTAAGTTTCCCAATTAAAAATAAAAATAGAAATAAAATACAATAAAATAAAAATTAAAAATATAATACTAATAATAATAATAAAATTAAAAATTAAAAAATAAAAATAAAATTAAAATTAAAATTAAAAAATAAATAAATAAATAAAAATAAAAATAAAAAATAAAATAAAATAAAATTATATATATATATATATATATATATATATATATATATATATATATAATAAAAATTCATAAAAATAAAAATAAATAAAAATAATAATAATAAATATATAAATGAATAAAATAAAAATAAAATCCAAATATAAAATAAAAACAAAAATACTAATCAAAACCAAATTAATAAAAAGAGCATACATCTGGAGAGAGGAATCAAGATCGAGATAAGAAAGAACAAAAATAAATAAATAAATAAAAAATATAAATAAAATAAAATAAAATTTTTAAGAGTGAAGGGCAGGAATCCAGAATCTGCTAACATTCCACCCATCATCCCTATTAAGGTTAACTGGCCTCTTTTCTATTTCCAAAGCTTCCCTCAACTTTCGGTGGTGAAAGTGGTCAATTGTTGCAATAACCTCAGTATCTTCAATACAAATATGGTGATTTGTTTTTTCAACATGCTCTGCCAAGGCAGAGGACCGAGATCTACCATGTCTAAGGTCAGCAACATGTTCATGAATTCTTTGGTTAATTGATTGACCAGTTTCACCAATGTAAGGTGTCCCACAGGAGCACGGAATTAAATAAACACCCTTACCATCCATCGGGCAAATCGGGTCTTTAACAGATCTAAGAGAACTACGGATAGTGAGAGGCCGAAAGTCAAGACATTATGTTTCTTCAAGATCCAGATTTTATCAAGAAAAGACTGGATAAAAGGAAGTCGAAACTCCAGATAACCCATCGCAAGGATCTTTCTTAACCTTAGGACCTTTCTTAGCTTTTTGAAAAGCTCCAAGACATTGAGTCCTGCTATAGCCGTTCTTACAGAAGACATTAAGGAGATGGGATTTTTCACCTTCAAAATGGTTCACATCTGAGATTCTAAAGGCTCTGGTGACTAGGGTACTGAGAACCCCAAGTTTCTGAGCCGGGAAATGATGAGAACTAGCATGTAAATACTGTTCAGTATGCGTCTTCTTTCTAAAAACTTGATGAGAAAAGGAACCATCATCATTTCTCGAAAGAAGGACATCCAGAAAAGGCAGGCTACCATCAACTTCGAATTCCATGGTAAACTTAATGAAGTCAGATTGATCATTAAGATGTTGGAAGAAAAGGTCCAATTTTTCTTTACCATGGGGCCACAACACACAGGTGTCATCAACAAACCTTTTCCAAAGCTTCAGTTGAAAAAGGAAAGAGGAAAGGGCCTTCGATTCAAAGTGTTCCATGAAAATATTAGCAACAACAGGGGAAAGGGGGGAACCCATGGCCACACCACAGGTTTGTTCAAAGAATACACCTTCAAAACTAAATAAGGTCGAGGTAAGACAAATCTCTACGAGATGAGCAGTATCAGGATCAGTGATACTAGAGATGACATTGTCGTTCTTAAGGCTGACAAGGGAGGTGCTACGGTTATTTTAAACAAGGATGATTATCGGAATAAGATGTTGGATCACCTTCAAAATAGCGGTAGCTACAAGAAGCTTGATAAAAATCCCCTTAAAAAAGTGGCAAAAGCTGTTGCTTTGGCGATAAAATCAAGTAGCACCGTTGGCTCCCTTAGTAAAAAGCTTATTGAAAGTAATCCCCTCACCCCGAGGATTTATGGTCTTCCTAAGATTCATAAGGAAGGTGTTCCCCTTCGCCCCATTGTCAACACCATAGGTGGTCCGACTTATCTACTCGCTAAATTTTTAGCTAGGAAGTTGAAGCCCCTAGTTGGTCGCATTGACTCCTCTGTCAAAGATTTTTCCTCCTTCATTAATGAATTGAAAGACATTAAGTTGGATCCAGATGATAGGTTTGTGAGTTTTGATGTTGTATCATTATATACTTGCATTCCCATTAAAGAAGCTATTGATGTCATCTCTAGTATCACTGATCCTGATACTGCTCATCTCGTAGAGATTTGTCTTACCTCGACCTTCTTTAGTTTTGAAGGTGTATTCTTTGAACAAACCTGTGGTGTGGCCATGGGTTCCCCCCTTTCCCCTGTTGTTGCTAATATTTTCATGGAACACTTTGAATCGAAGGCCCTTTCCTCTTCCCTTTTTCAACCGAAGC